>VZRF01004001.1:35679-195661 GCA_013396875.1 Vireo altiloquus | reverse complement strand
CGGCGCGGCCCCGCCAGCGGCAGGTCCGAGCACACCTTGCAATTAAAGCAGTCCGGTGCTTGAAGAGCTGCAGCTCCTTTTTTAACCGGTGGTATCTTAAAACATCCTCTTCGGGCTCCTTCCTACCCAAGAGCCATCTCCCCATTTCTCTCGCTGAGACCAGAACCTTCTTGCCCATTCCGTGCCCATTCTGCACGGGCTTTGCTTGGGGCGCGTGTGGATGTGTGGCCGCTATGCCTGAGGAACTCAGCGGGAGCCCTTAGAGCCGGCCGGGTAACATCTCTCTTCACAGAGCCACATTTTTTCTAACAACAAACTAAAAATAACTGTTCTAAAACTAGCACTTTCCTCATTTAAAATGTGGTTCCCAACCGGCTGTGCACAGGCCTTCTGGGAGCGAGAGCTGCAGCCGCATCTGCTCCCTGGCGTGCCCTGGCCCAGTGCTGCCACACCAGGTGCCTCTCACCGGGCATCCGGGGAGCCCACCCTGTGGCATCTGGGCTCCTGCGGGCCCTGGCAGTGGGTCTGGAGGGATGCAGTGGATGCCTCTTCACTTTTATTTGATTTCTGACAGTTTTCACATCCCGCACAGGCTGGGGAAATCTGCCCTGTCTTCCCATCTAATATCATTTTATGCATGAACAAGACCAGTTATGGGGGTGATGGTATAGACGGTGGCAAGGAGGGGCAGGCTCAGGAGTTCAGACATAACTTCATAAGACAGTGCAGTGCACCTCAGGGAAGCCTTTGGACCTGAGAGGGCTATGAAGGATGGGCGACTCCACCACAGCTCTGGTTCTCCAGAGCTTGCTTGCGTGGCCTGAGGATATAAATGGGGGGATGTGCCTCTCTGTCCCTGCTCCTGGGCTGGTACTTGTGCTGCTAAAATGCCATGTGTTGCAACATAGTCTTGCATACCACTGAGGAAATCTCAGCTCATGACTGTTTCTTTGGGACCTGTTTGTGTCTCTTCAGAGTACCCAATGCACAGAGCATGGCTGAAGCCTGCAGTCTCTGTACTCATAGATTCCATGCCTGGGTTTTGCTAGGTTTTCCTTATGAGGATGATGGATGCTCTCCACTTCTTTCAAGAGCACTGGGTAACGAGTATTTGCAGCAAACAATTATCAGGGTTGGAGATCATTGTCCTGGTACATCAGTTTTCAAATGCTGAAAATAAATTGTTTCTCTGGCTTTGAGTCTGAAACGGTTTCTCTATGCTGGTGCTGTGTTTGTCTGTGTTCAAGGCCAAAAGGTGGTTCTTCTGCTCATTGATGAATTCCCTGAAATGTTGACAGTACCTTGAGAGCAGCACAGGGTAGAGCCCGCTGAAATCTGAATAAGCTGGCCCAGATTCTGTGCTGACTTTTATCTCACGTATGTCTCTGCTCCAGTGAGGTGAGGGTCAGATCAAGTGAGGTTTGGTCTCTGTATGAAATGCTGGTTGCTGAATAATACAGTGCTGAAATTGGTGGGCTTATGAAAGAAAAAGTATGTGCTGTTTCATAGGTAAAAAAGCCAGCATTGTTCATGCCTAAAAAAAAAAATTGCCCTTTGCTTTTTGGTGCATTGACACTTTATAATATGATATGGTGATTTCATACCTATGACAGAGAAGTGGCTACTGGAACAAGGTCAGTTTTAAAACTCTTTTTCAAAAGAAGCTAGCAGGCCTCCTGAAAAAAAAAAAAAAAAAACCAAAACAAGAAAGAAAAGATTGTCTTTGGGTTAAAAATAACAGTTAAAGTCCTATTCTTCCCTGCTCTATCGAAAAACATATGATATTTTCATGATTTAAATGCAATGTCATGTTTGAAAAATTCATAGTTCTTTCTTGTGTGTAAGGCTTCTGAGAAAAGAGTCACAATTTTCTGTTTGTTGTTTATATTGCCTGGTCAGCTTTTGGGGGTTTCTTGCACATTAAAAATAATATTGAGCTAGCAAGGCTTTTTTTTGTAGCTAATTTTACTTTTGTGCTCACAGTCACTATCCCATAGCAGTAAAATTTGGCTGCAAATATTGCAGAGGGAATGTTTGTTTATTTGAAACCCCTTTTTCAATCCATGGACTTCATTTCGTTAGAAGGATTAGATTGTTCGTGAAAGCTTTGAAAAAAAACTGGACTTCAGGTGGGATTTAATCTCCTGTTATTCCTTTAAAGTACAATTACATATATTTTCAAATAATTAGTTGTTATATTTTAAAAGCCCGTATTTTAAAAGTAAAGAACAGTTTGAAAAAGAAATGGCGTGGTGACACTTGGGTTCTTCCGACATCCTGTCGCTAAACAGTATTCGTGTGTAAGGATACAGCCCTGTATGAATCTGTGCCGTTATCTTTTAACCATGTGGTTATGCAACTGCGTTTGGGTTTACAAGCAATGACACTTCTCTGCGGATAAGTCCATGCATATCCCGAGGCACAGGCCGTTTTGAGTGATCTGCCTTCTTGAAAAATTACATGTAAAGATGAGGTGGGTGTGAATCCCAACCAGATTCCTTGCCCGAGTTTGTAGGTGGACATGCTTGCTGTTCTCAGGATCTCTTTTGTCTCTCCCACCAGTTTATCCCATGGTGTTTCTTTGTGGAAGGGGTTCCTGATGGGGAAGGATGTCACCAGCTCTGCCTCAGATCGTTTGTTGCCCTGGGAATGTCCTGCTCGTGCCCTCAGCACCCATGAGCTCTTTGCTCTGTGGTGTGCAGGGTCAGCTGTGTCACCTTGTGCTCAGGGGTCTGTGTGTGGCTGCCCTGGGCTGCAGGTGAGGGCACAGAGCTCTGTCCTTTGGCTTGGCTACTCCAGCATTCACAGGGCTCATGCCTGCATGTCCCTGTGAGCTGTGTTGCTTGTGAAGTGCCTGCTCTAGCCCAGCAGAAAACTCAAGTCTTGGTGGCTGGATTTGGGCAGCAAATTGCTGCAGACCTGGAGTATGGAGTTAGGCTTGGACTCAGCTGTTCACTAGCATGGCCTTGGTGTCCACTACCTGCTCAGCTCTGTGGGACATCTGTCTCTGCAGTTGTGTCCAATTTGTGGGTTAGTTTCTGCTCTGGAGAGCTGTGGAGGGCTCAGGCGTGGGGCTCTGTTCCTGCCAGCAGCCACTGCAGAGACCCATCCTCCCAGTGAGTTCACAGTTTCTTTTTCATTTAGTCATCACTTTCTATTATTTGCAAAGTCCATAAAAGGAATACATCACATTACAGTAATTTTCAATTTTATCCTTTGCAACAACTCTGCTTTCAGAGACTAGTTCAGACTTTACTTTAGCCTGGCTCTGTATCTCTTTAATTTTTTCTTTCTTTTCACTGTTCTTTGTGCTGTGGCAGGAAGAAGAGAGTTCTGTGTTATCCTATTGGTGAAGGGTTGTTGGATGGCATTTTTGTAGTGGTTCTGCAGGACGTTTGGGTGGAAAAAGTGGATCCTTCTCTGGCAGTGTCTGCATTTTGTTATCCCACAGGGCTGACTGGGATGCCTGCAGAGGGTCTAGGTTCTTTCTTTTCTGACAGAAGCCATGGTCTTCTTGGTGATGCTGTTCCTCAGATCCTCAACCAGTGTGGTTGGAATTCTTGCAAATGGATGTCCCAGCTCTTTGACAGCATTACAGAACCTTCTCTTTTTTTCTTTTTAGGGCCTGTGGGACACTGTGGGCCTGAGCGAGTGGTAGCTGGCAGCCAGGTGTGGGGCCCACGGCAGCCTCAGAGCTTATTGATGTTTCCTGGTTCATGTACAGCAAACAGGGATACAGGACTCTGCTGGGAAGTGGGAGAAGGAGGAGAGACTGTTCACAGCATGTCTGGGGGTGCCTGTGCCTTGGTGGCTGGGTAGGGCTTTTGTCTTCAAACCGTGGGTTTCAGAGTGCTGCCTCAGCTGCTTCTGCACTGCGCTGACCCAGCCTCGGTGGTGGTGAGGGTGCACACCAGTGCCAGCTGGGGGTGGCTGTCCCCAGAGGTCCTAGAAGGCATCTTTGAGTAAAAGGTGGGGAACAGACCCTGCTGAGCTGAGAACCTTGCATTTTCTTCCTGAGAGCAGGTGTGGTTGTACCCTTGGGCATAGGAGAGTCAGCCAGCCCAAATCTGGTCCATCTGTGCTCCAGCCCAAAGCTAGTCCATCTGCTCCAGCCCAAGGGCTGGATTTGACTGGATTTTTCATTGCTGCTACACCTACAAGCTGAAAATCAAGGTGTTTTTCAGAAAGTGTCTCCTTTCTGCTGGGTGCCCCATCTCCAGATAGCTCACTAAACACAAGGCAAGGCTGAAATACTCATTGCAGCCTAATGACATTTTTCTCAGGAAAGGACAGCACTTCTGTGTTCTCAGTCCTGCCCTCTTGCCCTTGTCTGGGAAATCTGCACTTGCCTTCTTTCTGCCTGCTGTGCCATGTTCTGCTGTCCTGCTTTTACTCACTTCCTTGCCCGTCTGGCAGTGCCATCCATGAGCCTGGAAAAAGAAAACCCAACAGAACTCATTCAGTTTTGACTCTGTTCAGTGCTGCACTTCCTAATTTTGGATCTCTTGTGAGAGAGCCATGCCTTAGCTCACACTCTGCAGGACTGAGGCTCTGGGCTAAGTGCCTGTTAACACTGCTATCACACTGTAGTGGGCAGGGTCTGCTCCCCAGACAAAGCAACCTTGCTTTTCTCACACTGTCACTGCTGTCATGTGTGCTGGATTTGGCCCTGCCTAGCTGATGATTGAAGTTGTAGCTGTGATGGAGGTGATGCTGGGCTTGGTGCTTGTCAGAAGCAGCCACGGATTTGTGGCTGCCCTGTAGGAACATTTAGTGAGGTGCCTGTAGGAGCAGAGCTGAGAGCATCCTGACTCTGTTTAGGGCAGTGGTGTATCAGGGCCGGTCACTGCATGGGGTGAAGTGATCCTGTGCTTTGGTTAAGGCAATTCTGTGAGCTTTGCTGACTGGGATGTCCTTCAGGAAATCATGAAAGCACAGTATTTTGTCCAATACCCTTTTGCAGATACCCCCTGCCTCTCTTTGTTACTCCTCCCCCCTACAGTACTTGAGAGAGCTCCGGGGGAAGGAGACATGGGCTTGCTCTTCTTTGCTGGCTGACACTGCCTCACTCACCATTGCCTCTTCAGGTGGGATTTTGTTAATCTCTTCCCAACTGACTGTAGCCAGTGGCATTAACAACTGCAGGTGACCTGAAGCTTGGGGCCCTCAACTCACCTGAAGCTGCTGATGGCCAGAAGCTTTTTGCAGCCAATGATGGGATGTGAAGGGAGTCGCCATAGAAACATCTTGGGCAATAAATGGAGCCTTGAAAACTCTGAATGGCTTTTGGCAGGAACCTACATGTGAGTGTGGGTACAGGTAGTGGTGTGCAGACCAAGACTGTGAGTGAGATATTTGGAAACAGCAGCTACGGGAGCAAGCACAGGATCTGAGCGCTGCTTTGATAAGCTGGCACTTCCATGAGGTTTTGATGGCAAAACGGAGTCAGAGCCAGGAGGGTGTGGTGTGGTCCCAATATAGGTCTGGCAGGAGAGAGCTCATTCCCATAGATGAGCTGTGTCCAGTTCTGTGCAGCAAATAGCCCCTCCTGGGTGCCGCAGCCACCGGCATGGGGCAGCTTCGTCCCCAGAGCTGTGCTGGGCACTCAGCACAGCCTCTGCAGGTGACACCTGTCTGTGTCTCTGGACTCCTTATTGAGCACGGCTGCTCTTTCCTGTGCTCTGGCACTTGAGAGCTGTGTGCAGGCAGACCCCAGCCCAGCCTAGGAAGGGCCCCATGCCCACCTAGGAGCTGGGTACCCTGGGATGTGTGTCCCCTTGGCCCTGGCCTGGGTCTGCCCCCTCGGTGCCCCTCTGCTGCCTTTCCAGGGAGAGCCTGGATGCCCCTGGCTGGCCAGAAGACCGACCACCTTGATGGGAGCCTGCGGGGCAGATGGGCCCTCTGGCTCTGAGGCCCCACTGTTGGCCAGAGTCAGGAAGGACAGATAAAGGTTTGGCTGGTCCAGAGAAACCATCCCGGTCCAGCCATCCCAGGAGGGAAGAGAGCTGGAAGCCGTGGGCCAGGCCCTTGTTCTGACAGCCTCTAGCTCTGGAATGGCTGTTCCCCTGCGCCAGACAGTAACTTCTGTGTGTGCCTGGGGATGCTGCACTCCCTTCCCCAGTCCTGCTTCCTTGCGTCTCTGTCTGTCACACTGGGATTATCTCCCTCTGCTCCTACTGCAGCTGCTTCCCGGAATCCCAAATCCCCAAAATGCTGTTTCTCCAATAATCCTTGTCATTAAAAGTGGCTCCTAAGCTCTGAGCACCTCCTCCTGTCCTCATCACCCTCTCTAGAGAGAAGCAGTTTGAGTTGTACACATACTAACGCTGAGCAAATAATTTTGTTAATCTGGGACAGGCCATTGTTTTGTCTCCCGCCCCCCTGCCACTACCAAACCCCAGAGATACCCTTGGATCTTTCTGTATTTTCACAATTCAGTGTTTTTAGCCGTGTGGAAATGTGCTTTCTTCCCTGTTGTTATGGCCCCAACTAGGCATGTGGCTGTTGCTGACAGCATTGTGCCTGCGTGGGAGAGGGAATTGTTTCGCCTGCCACTGGCGTCTGGAAGGTCGAGGACAGACAGGTGAGGGAGGAGGTTGCTTTGAGAGCTGGACTTCAGCAGCTTTCTGAGCTTGGCTGCCTTCCACTTATGAAATACAGCTAAACCTTTTGATGGCAGGTAGGAATAGCTGAGCATCAGCAGAGTCCTTAAGAAATTACATCCCTGCTTAAACTTTTAAAAGTCAGCTGAACACCCGTTTGCTACAGCCCTCCCGGCTGTTTCCCGGTGGCACGGTGTTTTTTGCAGGATAACTCCTGCTGCAGTGACACCGTCCCGAGGCAGGGCTCCCCTTGGCCGGGCATGCCGCAGGAGATGGGAATTCTCCCCGTGGCAGGATGCTGAGGCGGTGCGAGGTCGGCTGGGGTCCGGGGGGGACGGAGGTTGGGCGGGGGGCTCTGCTCGGGCCGGTGCCGGCAGAGGGAGCCATCCTTCCTCCTTTCCCGTGCGCAGCTCGCCGTGCCAATTAACCAATTAATCTGAAAGGTGCTGTGAGAGGTGAGCTGAGAACCAGGATCTCCCACTGGGCAATGGCGCTGCCCGTCTCGCTGAGGCTGAGGAGTGACTGTGTATTTCCCAAATCCCTCTTCTCTGCTTTGTTGCCCGGGTTCATCTCTCATGTGAACCCTTGGGTGGGTTTGATCTGGCCCAGCTTCTTGTGGCCGTGCAAGACAGGAGCAGCCTCCGTGGCAGATATGGCAGAGGCTGATGCCAGTGCCCTGGCCAGATGGGCATGTGGGCAGGGGAAAATCTCCAGGTTAAAAGGACTGGAGCTGTACCTGTGAGTCCCCATGTCCCATGGCATGAGTGACCAGGGGCTGTGGCTGACCCTGCAGGTGTAGACATGGCCTTGCCTTGCCCAGGACTTGGCAATGGATTAATGGAGGCAGACAAGGGCTTTTGAGCTGGAGCTGTGAAGTCCTGCCTAGAGGACTGACTGTTGTACTGAGAGATGATGCTGCTCCCATCCTTGGTACCACAAGGCGATGGACGTATGAAGTGAATGCAAGCACTGAACCTTCCCCAGCTGGAGTAGCCACTGCAGGTGAGCATTTGTGGATTTTTCTCTGAAAAAGCTGTTTACATTTTAGTGCAATGGGAGTCTCGTGTCTGGCTGGGAAGGATGCTGGAACCATCAGTTGAGTCTTTAATTGGTTTTGCACCTAGAGTGCTAATGTATTTTCGTGGATTAGATGGGGAAGTGGGGTGGTGCTTGGCTGCTCCAGAACTGGAGATGTGAGCTCATGTCACGGGACTGAGAGGCTCAAAGCGCTGGGCAAGGAGAATGGCAGCTTCTCACTCTGCCACGGCTGCTGCTTTCTGGTTAATGCATTTGGAAGGGTTCAGTCTGATTTCCTCTGCTCTGGCTGTGAACATGGCCTGTACTGGTGCTGCCAAGTGTTCTAGGCCTGTTGTGGGATGGCCTTGGTAAGCAGCTAAGCCCCACACAGCCAATTACTCACTCCCGCATTCCCAAGTGGGTCATGGGAAGAGGAAAAGAAGAGTAAATGCAAGAAAATGTGTGGGTTGAGATAAAAATGGTTTAATAAGTGAAAGTGAAAGAAGAGAGAAAGAAAACAAGGGATGCAGAAGCAAACACTCACTCCCTTCTGTGCGTAGACTGATGTCCAGGCAGTTCCTGAGCTAACAGTGACAAACCCCCCTGAGATCCTTCCTCTCCCTTTTTATTGCTGAGCACGATGTTAGATGGGACAGGATAGCTTTGTGGTTGATCTGGGTCATCCACTCCTAAACAGTTGTGCACTCCCAATCTGTTTACTGGGGGACATGGTGAGAAGCAGAGAAGGCATTGATGCTGCAGACACCATTTGGCAATAGCTAAAATATTAGTGTGTTTCAGTGACAAATCTAAATCTCAATCTCAGCACCAAGCAAAGCTAATTAACTCCCTCCCAGTACAGGACAGTTAACACCTTTTAGTGCTCATACTTAGGGGGATGCCTTGGCAAAGAGCCCCTGTCAGACCTGGGCAGCGGGAGATGGGGCCTCTGTCCTGTGGATCTGATGGCCAAGGCACACTCAGGCTGTCCAAGAAAGAGGCATGGCATTGCCTGGGGTGCTGCCAGGCGTGGTGTGTGTTGGGAGAAGCTGGAGAAACAACAGAGCGCTGGAAAGCGAGCCTTGGTAAGCAGGACTGTGTGTCAGTGGTGAACTGCTCACACAGCTGGTGTAAATTACCCTCAGTCCTTCGGAGTGCTGGAGCTGGCACAGCAGGGTCTGACCTGGGACTGCTCAGGGCAGCTGTTCAGCATCTCCCTTCAGTTCCTGGCCACTGGCTCCAGTCAGATTTGGTGCTTCTGGGGAGGCATTTTCAAAACCTTAGGCTGTCCCAGAAGGAGAAAATCCTGTGGCTGAGCGTGTGTTGCTTGTAGTAAGCACTGTCAGGGTTGTGAAAAGCTGCTGTGAAATAGAAACGAGAGGGAGGGACTGTGAAGCACCAGGCTGGAAGGCCTTTTCTTTAAACTGCAGCTGAGCTGGGCTTAGGCAGAGGTAGGACACAATGTCTGGTCCTGGTTTCCAGAAGGCAGCACATGCATTTCCCTTGTGAGCAATCAAAGGCTGGGACTGAGACTCATCTCTTATCTTTTTTGTATCTAGTCCATCACTGTGCTATCTGGTGCTTCCCAAATATATATAGAAATAGCTTTTTTTTTTTCTTTGTCCTCTTCGAGTCAATGCCTGGAGTCTTTGATAACTTTTTATGTTTTATATGTTTTTGTGTGTGAGGTCTGTCTGTGCCTCTGTGTACCAAGATGAGGAAAGCTGTTTCATGAGTGAATGCTCTTGGTGTCCTCCACCATGGGGACATCTGACAACTGCTCAGATGCAGTGCTCGTGTCTGGCTTGGTCCTGAACCTCTCCAAGATTTGTTATCAGCCCTGCTCAGGCCATCTGTGTCTTGTTTTTCTGTTTTGGAATCGCAGTGACTGCGTGTTCAAGGTGTGAGTTTTGGTGTCACATCACTGTGAGGTGTGATCAAAGAGGTGAGGGGCAAGACATGTACAACTCAGAGACCCAGGAGAGGTAGAATGGCTCCTTGTCTGGACACTTCTTGGCTCTGGATGCTCAAACTCTGCCTGAGGCTGCTGCCAGCCCAGCAGCCTGAGATAGGTGGTGGTTTGGAGAGGAGGACACAAAGGAACACGTTTTGTCTGCGCTGCAGTCCTCCTGGTTGATGCAGTCCAGTGTCCATCTGGAACAGTGGGGCCTGGAGATTGCTGTGGCAGCACACAGCGGGTGCATGTGCAGTTTGGGATTTTAGTACTTTTGCAAGTGTCTGCATGGATTAGGGGGTGGTGGGCTCTGCACCAGGGACTTGAGGCTGTGTGAGTGGGTTCTAACATCACTGTCACAAAAGGAGCTAGAAAGGAGTGGGAAGGGAGAAGTGAAGCAGCCCAGAGGACAAAGGGACTGCAGGCAAGAGTCTGCAGTGTAGTGACAGAGCAGGATGCAAAGGGTCAATGTGTGTGAGGGTGACAAAGCCAGGGAAAGCCATACAGGGAATTGGCTGTGTCTGCACATGTGTGCTGCCAGCTCTCCCTCTTTCAAGCCTGGAACTGCTTTGGGGAAGAGTCAGGGGTGCTCAGAGCCAGCGTCTGTCAGTTTTTTTGGTTGTGAGGATCTTTCACTGTCAGGGTGGCTGTCGTACTGAATGGAGAGGGTTGGGTCAGGGGAGTCCTGCATGTGCCCTGGGGCGTTCTCAGGGAGATCCCTTGCTGAAGCAGTGCCAGCCTGGGCTAGGGCAGCAGGACTGGGAGCTGCAAATGGCTGCACCTGCCTGGGTGAGTGTCTGTGCCCTCTTGTGCGTGCTCACACTCTCACATGTTCCGGCACAGTCCCACTTGCTCACGTGTATATATATCTCCTCAGCTTTATTCTCTCACATGCACTTTGTCCATTTGCTTTTCTGTCCTCCCTGTTGCTACTGTAATCTCTCTTTCTTTCTCCTTTTGTTCCCTAGGCTGCTTTGCTTCCTGTTACTTCACCATGTCCCTCTTTATTCCTTTTGATAATAATAACATTAGAACCTACATACAAGGCCCCAAGGTCCCTGCTTTGTGCAGAGACACGAGGAAAGACCCTTCAAAGCCTGTGTGCTGGGTTGAGAGGATTCTCATAGTCTCACTATTTCCAGGAGTGTCAGAGGCAAAGGGCTTGATTGTGAAATAAGGCCTGTGCAAAACCTCACGCTGTGTCCCCTGTCCATCCAGGAATGTCAGAAGTGAAGACACTGGTCTTGTTTGATGGAGTTTTACACCAAAGCCCTGAACCCCTGTGCCTGATGGAGGAACTGGATGATTAATCTCCCTTTATCACTTGTGCTGAGCAGAGTGGTTGTTCCCAGGGCTCCCAGTCTGTCCGTTCCTCATTGTACCATCAGTTTGGTAGTGACATTAAAGTGAAGCCACTTGCAGATTCTGTTCCAGTCTGCTGTGTTCACGTGCTTTGAGCTTTCAGAAATATTCTCCCTTTCAACTGCAATTTGCACATTTGGCCTCTGCTGAGAGGTGATGCTTCAATGGGATGCTGAAGTCTGGTGGTTGGAAAGCAGTGTTTCTAGTGATACACTGAGCTATCTTGCTTTGCATATGTGATACCCACAGTATTTCCTGTGCTTGAAGGCCCTGTGTGGCTGCTGGATGCTGGTTCACAGTCTGCAAATACAGCACTGGGGGGGTGGTGGAGGAGGAAGAATCAAATCTTTTTCCTCATTTGACAAAGTGGTCAGAGTTTCTTGCAGAGGGAAGGCTGGTACTGTATCTGGCGTGCAGAATCTTATCCAGAGGCTTGCTGGCTTGTCGTAAGGCTGTAGCTCTGCTGTGCTAGTCCATCATGATTCAGACCGTAGATAGCAAAGGGCTCTGAAATCAGGAGACACATTTAACACTTTTTGTCCCTCTTGAAGTCCTCCAAGGATGTACATCCTGTGTGTAGTGGTCTCTTTCAGCCTTGTTCAGCCACACTCCGGTTTTCTGATGCTTCCACTTTAGCTCTCTCATAGGTGAACCTTCTGTTATTTATGCCTGCGTCCCAAATCTCCTTGCTGAGAGCTGCATTTGGAAAAAGAGCAAGCAGTAAAACCAAAAGCCATCACCTGTTCCTGTGGTTTGCTGCTCTTTGCAGCCCTTTGAGTTTATATACAGCAAACGTCTGCTGCAAAAGTCTGTCCATGCAAAGAGCAACAAGGTGTTTTGGGATGTTTGCTTCCCCTGTGATTTCTCTTTGAGCAGCATGACCTGTAAGCAGGGTCATGACTCAAGAAGGAGATAGGGGTGTGCTGTAGCAGCAGGACCCTCTATTCTTGTCTCTGCAGCAAAAAGCAGAGGGGCTGTAACACCCATGCCAGCCCTTTCCTGGGCACTGTGGACCACTGTGGAGCCTTTTTGCCAGGACTTACTGTGGTCACTGTGTTGGAACAGGCTGTCAACAGGATCATCTCCTTCTTTCTTTGGGCAAAGTGCGTCAGAGAGCCTGAGCATGCTTTCCAAGGAGAAATTTGGTCTCTTCTGAGCCACAGACCTGGGGGATGATGTCATTTGCGCATGCAGCAGGACTGGCAACTCTGGGTCCTGCACATGAAGACTTTGGGAATTCTACCAGGGAACACTTGTGTGTCAGTGCTGGCAGCAGAGAGCAAAGCCAGGGGCTCCCAGAGCAGGTGGCCAAGGTCCCTCTTGATGAGATGTTTAGTCCTGCCCCTGGCTCACCACCGTGGAAGAGGGAAGTGGGTGGTGTTAGCTGTTGCAGCCCTTAGGTCTGCCCCTGGTTGCTGTGCACTTGCCTGCAGCACTTAGGAGAGTCCCTGATAGCTGAAGGTGGAGGAAGAGAGTGATTCCTCCCTGGGTGACTCATGTTGGTGAAAAATAAACTGGATCTGGCCAGGTGAAATTTTCAAACAGCACCTGGAAGTTCTTTCAGGGCTGCTCTGTGGTGGCTGCTTCTCCAAGAGCGTGTGTAACTTTGGGCTTGTCCTGAAGCTGCTTGGAATGTGGAAAGTGGCATCATTCTGCTTACAGGGGGCTTGTGAGGGGTGTGGTATTGCTGGCAGAGCCGAGAAAGTTGGTGTCTGTCCATTACAAGGCAGTTCAGACAGGACAGAAATGGAACAGGACCTCGTCACCTATTGTAGCATTTACTGGTGTGTGTTGGAAGATCCAGGATCTGCCCTTCCTCTAGGGAAAGGGGAAGGACCAGCCCAGGAAAAGGCAGTGGGACTGGTGTGTCTCTCTCTAAACTGTCCCATCACTCCTGGTCGGCAAACTCTCCTCCTCTTGCTAGTTAATATTAGTATTCCGTTTGTGGAATTGGCGATGCAATTAACACAAAGGTACAGTCATTCATTCTGACTGGAGGACTCATGGGATCAGATGTACTGGGGATAGGAAGCGGAGGCTTTCTGCTGGGAAAGAATGTCACAGCACAGCGGACACAGAAATGAAAAGCTATTAATAATGATCCCGGAACTTCACTTCCATCAGCTGTTTATTTAAAGGTGCTCCATATTCAAAGCCTCCTGATTTATGTGGGCAATAACACTCACAGTCCTGGGATCACTTTTTTAAGCAAGGCTAATGGGGTGAAACCATCATACTGCGACAGTAGAGATCAAGCTGGGAAAATGATACTGGAGAGAAAAATAAACTATTGCCTAGATAATCCCTGAGCTACGCTGGGCTGGGAGCTGGTGTGAGCTCCCTGCTCTTCCAGCATTTATTAAGGCTTTTACTTCCTTTTTTTTCCCTTGGTCTTTGTGAACAGAATTTAGCAGGCATGGAAGGATATAAAAATTTGATTCTACCAGACAGGATGCTAAAATGCTTCTTCATTTGCATGCAAGTGACCTGGGACAGGTGGTCTCTCTGTCCCTGTCTCCACAGCTCCCATCCTGACTCTGTCCATTCCCAAAGGACTGGTTCCTCTGGGGAAAGGGGTCCGTGCTCTCTGCTCTGTGGGTTTTGCTTGCACAGGAGTGCCTGTGAGGAGAGAAGTGGGATGTTCTGGGCTGTGGCACAGAGGGGGCAAAGGGCTGCTCTGCTCTTTGGGTGTCTGGTTTCCATGTGGGTTCTCTTTATGGGGCTGTTTGCCCTGGCAGGGAGGGCTTCTTGGTGAGGCCCAAGTTGGGTCATTGACCTGGCATGTGAATTTGGCAGAAACTGATAGTGGTTACCTTGTTCTGCAGTTAAACCACGAGAGGAGGTTGGGCTCAAAGTGCAGGAAGGGCTCAGGGCAGGAAGAGTGTGAGTATGGTGCAGGTTTCTTCTGACTGCAAGCGAGCCCGTGGGGGACAGGAGCTGGTTTCAGCAGCTCCCTCTGGACGTGGGGCAGTGTGCAGGAGTGCCAGATGCTGGCCATCAGAGGATGTGTGGCTTGTGGTGTCTGCAGGGCAGTGAATAGCTTTTGGCAAAGCCTGGATGTTTTTCCTGGGGAGGTGAAATAGCCCCGAGGCTGCTGAGCTGCGTTTGAGTTGCTCTGGACAGCGACTGACTCCTGGGACATGACTCTAAGCACTGTTCATTGTCAGGAGCTGGTAGTGGTGATGTGATTAGTAGAATGAAGCAAATGATTCCAAATAAATAATGCATCAATCATTAATGGTTGAATGCAAAATTTAGCCTGTTGCTGTTGTCTGCAAGTTGCTTACAAGGAGGTCAGTCTTTTAGTCTGGATAAGGCTGTTATCTGCAGCTCGTGGGCAAACACTGTGCTGTAAGGATTCCTGGCACATCTGCTCCAGTGTGTAGGTCCTTGGCCCAGCAAGAGGCTCTGGTCCCTCCTGGTTGTTCTTTGTGAGGGGGAGGTGGGCTTTGCTTTGAATGAGTGTCTGCCAGGTGACCGCCCCAAGGCTCCTGTGGGGCTGCGGTGCTCTGGTGCTTGTTCTGAAGGACGCTGCTCACTGCTGACCTCCTGCTCAACGTGCAGCCTCAGGGACCCAGGAAGGGACATAGCAGAGCTCTGATCATCTGGGCAGCCCCTCTCCTTGCTGTGCTCATCTTGGAGACGCTGACTTTCAAACAGACTTGGCCAAAATGTACTGCCTGTGTTGGCAGGGAATTCTGCCAGCTCTGGTGGAGTGTTCTGCACGGTGCTGCGTCTTAGCAAAGCATATTTGCTTCCTCTTTGGGGGATGAGGCTGTGCAACATTCTGCTTCAGGTTCCTAAATTCCTGTGGTACCCAGATTCCTTCTTTTCTTCCTGGTGCTTAGGAATTCCTGGAGAATAGGAAGGTTTGGAGCATCTTCTTTCAAACCAGAAAAGCCTGTCTGTAGGCAGGGCGGTGTTGGATTTTAGCAGGATGTTGCAGAAATAATTTTCTTACCCATTATACTATCTTGTTTCTAATTTTTATTTAATGAGCTCCTCTGAAAGAAAGAAAATCGTTGTAACAGTTTTCTTAAGTGTGAGAGATCAGGCTGAAATTGGCATTAAGGAGACTAATTACACTGATTCTTCCACCTTTCTAACAGCTGTTTATTGCTGCAGGCTTGTCCTGAGGTGCTGAGGAAGCCACTTAGCTTGAGCCAAAAGCACCCAAAGGACGCTCTGCAGCAGAAGGTTGGTACAGGCTTCTAACCTGAGCTGTGCACAACCAGATCATCCTGTTACACTGCAGAAAAGTACTGTGAAAACTGCAGGTGCAGCCCCCCAGGTCTTGTCTTGGGTTTTTTTCGGTGCTCTCTTGTCCTCCCTCACAACCTCTCATCTTCATTGTGGAGGATCCTGCGGGGGCCTGCTCTTAGTCTCAAAATGACAGTGTGCTGCCAGGGGAAGGGACTTCCTTGGTCTCATGCGTTCTGTAAAGAGGGGTTGCAGATCTCCTGTCATGAAGACTGAGGGATTTCCAAGGACAAAATTGCTAAGAGGATTAAGATGTATAGGGAAGAAGAGTGAGCAGCAGCAAGAGACCTTCCTGAAAGTGATGTGTGCCTGCCATAGTATTTATTTCACCAGAGGATTGAGTCTGAACGTGACCTTGAACCTTGAGAAGGAAATTGAAGGAGGTTTCTTTGAACCTTTCTGACTTAGTATAATACTCACTTGTTATTCTTTGTAGGAATTTGGGGAGTCTTTCACAAGAGGTAGAAAGTTGCAGACAGAGCTATGAACATCTTCAATTTTCCATTTAATCACACAATATTGAATGATAAATAATTCATGCATCTGCCAAACATTGGCTTAAAAGAACCCAATTCCCTCCACATTTGTCAAAGTGGAAGAATTCCATTTTGTGTCTTTTTATTTTCCTTTGTCCTTTAATTCCTATCCAAATGGCCCGTTTTCTGGGCCGTCAGCTTTGATTCCACCTGTCCCATTTCGGGCTCACGCCTTTCCTTTCTTGTCACTTTTGCTGGTGTTCAGGGCCCAAAGAAGTGGCAGCGGGAGGCAAGGAGGGGAGTGATGGTGGTCCCTGTGTGTCCTTGGGCTGTGCCACGGGTGCAGCTCTGGCAGTGGAGGCTTGTGAGCGTTCTCTGCCCCACTGCATGAGAGGACTTTGGCTCCTCAGGAGGTGCAGGGGCATAAAAGATGCAGCTCTTTTGGGAATGCAACTTCTGACTCTAGACAGGGTGTTTGTAAGGGCGTGACTTTCAGATGTAGCTCTTTGTCCAGATCCTGAAATTAACGACTTGCTCTGAGCTCCGGGGCTCTGTCACCACAGCAGGAGGAGCTCTGTCCACTCCGGAAGTTGTGACAGAGATGCTGTAATGGCTGCTTCCACCTCCCCTCCGAGCTTGCTTTTAAAGACAAATTAAAAGTATTGTATTCACGTAGACAAGGCATGAAAATGCCATATTTGGAAAAGAATTGCTGCAGAGCGAAACCGTTACGGCTGTAAAAACCTCTTCCCTAGGGCAAATGTTTGGATTTTCTTTGCAATTAAAATTTCTTTGAAACTTGGACTAGAGAAGATTCGGAGGAAAAAAAAAAACTCCTAAACTTTGAAAATACTTCTTTCCAAACAATGCTTGTGTGAGAGCTTTAACAAATACTGTTCCTCCCAGTGTGTGAGAGCAGAAAGTGACTGAACATGAAAAGTCAAAAGGTTGTGAATAGCTCCTGCTCTGGCAGTTGCCTCATTCTTCTGTTATAATTTCTCAAGGCAGCATCAAAGGGGACAATAATTAAACTTAAAGCAACTTAAAAAGAAGGGAGAAGAGGCATGTTTAGTCATACAGACCTGAGCATTGTGTAGGTACACATTCCTCTGCAAAAAGAACTCTTCACAACTGTGTGCAAGTTTATCTAAGAAGAAAGGCAGATGAAGGAGTTCCTTGCTGGGAGAATCGTTCCAAGGAAGCAGAAAGAGGAAATCCAGAGATTTACTTCAAGAATAAGCATGACTAAATTTTTGCTACAGATCATGGGTTTTCTGCCCTGTTGTCAAAGCTGAGGCTAGAGTGACATCAGTGAGAGAACAAGATTTTATCATTGTGTGTCTGTCTTCTGTGCTCTGTATCAGGGCTGAAGGCTTGCTGAAAGGCAGATTGCTACCAAACATTGCCTTGCACAGTCTGGACCTGTGCTTGGGATATGCTCATCCAGTAACTGGTTACATGACCCCTTCACTGTGTAAGTAAAGAAAAAAGCAATGTAAATATCTTATTTCAAAAGCCTCTACAGTTTTGCATCCTTTTGCCACTGATCTCCAACATTTGTACACACTGTGATGCTGTGTACCATCCAGGTTAATTTCTCTAGCCATCTCTCACTTGATTGGCAAAATTTGTTGGTATTCTGGAAAGGACACTGAGTTAGAGCTTGCCTTCTGCAGGATCCATTTCAGCAGAGGGTGCCATGGGGGCTCGAGAGCTTGCAGTGGCAAAAATCTGTCTAGCTTCCAGATGCCCTCTGTGGCACCAGTATTTGGGTACTTTGTCCAGCTTTATCTGGGCTTTGGAACTTAAATGCCACTGATGGAATCTCCTGTGGAGTGGAAACTTGCAGTGCAGTGGCTATGACCATCATTTGTCTTGATGTGAATGGGCATCCCACACCTTTTCTCTCAGCAGTGCTGCCATCCTTTACAGAATTAGTGATGTGTGTTCATGTGTTCCAGTCAGGGACACTGGTTTGTGGGGGCTGCAGCCGTGCCAAGCAGGTTGGAGCTGCAGCCAGGTTGTTGTTGGTCCCTGGTGTTTTCAAGCTGCAGAGTACTCCCTGTGGGGCAGAGGGCTCAATGCCCTGACCATTCCATTGTCCAGCCCAAAGGGGTAATCCCGGGGAACCTCTTGAATGCTAGAGAGGAGCTGTGGGAAGTTGTGGGGATAGGGGTGGGTACGTGGCCAAGGTGCAGTGGTCCAAACTTGGGGTGGTACTCACATGTGTTGTCAAGAGACAGCATCTGGGATGTTGGGGGCTTGATTGTGATATGCCTGCCTGGCCTGGAGTTGACAGTGTTTTATGTCTGGCAAGATTTCCTCATCTCTCGTCTCTAGATTTTGAGGAGAAGTTTATAAAAGAAAAAAAAAGGTATCTTTGCCTCATCTTGTCTTACAATATCCAGTAAAGAAAGTGAGCTCCAGAGAGCCTGAGTTCATGTCTTAGCCCTAGGCCTGGAGATTATGAACCATCTTAAAGCTTTGCAGCAGCCTTGCCATGCTTGTATTACCTCCATAGAACGGGGACTGTGCTGTAGCCAGCCTGTTCCTTTTCCCAGGAAGGGGAGCATTAAGCGGATTTGAATCCTGTTTAACAGGAGGAGACGTGGTCACAGCCCCCGTGCTGCACTGTGGGCAGTGCTGGAGAAGAATTGCTGTTGGAGTAATTGTAGGCTTTTTCCTGCCCTGTTTCCCAGCAAGGGCTGTCTGAGGCTGGGCTGTTGTGCTGCCCACGCTCTCAGATGTGAGGCAGGTGGGCTCCCCGTGGATGCAGACAGCTGGCACTCATTTGGTCCCCAGAGCTGCTCTTGTGCTTGCACGTGGCTTCAGCTGTTCCCTTAAGGTGACACAGGTGACACATGTGGATGGTGCTGGAGGCAGTGCACACCCTCTGAGCTCTCAGGTAAAGGCACAGTGGGGTCAGGAAGGGCTGGGCAGAGAATGGAGGGGGCTGGTTGGCACAGGAGGTTGGCCTCACTCTTTAGAAAGGGTCTCCAGATAGGCTTGCATGTTTTGGGAACGAAACTTGTGCTCTTCTGGCTGCTCCATCTCATTCTGCATGTAATCCAGTAGCAAGAGGACCATGGGCGTCAGGACTGAGCTGTTGTCTCTGACCAGCAACCATCCTACTGCAGCCTTCATTTCCTTGTGTCTGGGATGTGGAAGGGCCATGGAAAAGCAGAAGAAAGCCCAAGCTTTAAGGAGCTCCTGTCTTGTGCTTGGTATTCGTGCTGCGGCTCTGCATTCTAAGAGTGGCACAAGCAGTGCTTTGCTCTTGTGGCTGGAGCAGTCCTGATGCTTTTGTGCTGGTAGCTGGTGCCACTCTGCTGGGAGGAGTGAGGAGCCAAAGCAGGACATCCAAACTCATATTTGCTGAGGCTGCAGGCTAGGGCTGAGGAGAGAGGGCTCTCTTTCCCCTCTTCTGCATCTTCTGGTACCTGGTGGGCAGTTCTGCATTTTCTGCCAGTTATTAGGGCTTGTCTCAGAGGAACAGTACTGGTGTGCCAACCTTCCAGCAGAGCTACGTGCATGGGAGCACTGCATGAGCTCCCAGGGATGCTCCTTGGGCTCCTGGGGCATCTCTGCCTTGGCCCTGCCGTGCTGGGCAGTGATGTAGGAGTGTGATGAACTGGGCAGTGCTCTCCTGGTGTGCTATTGCCTGCCCAGGTCGAAGTTTATAAAAGGCCTACTTTCTCCTGCATCAGCCTGCATTTGTAAAATGAAATAAATATTGACATGGACAGGATGCTATTCAATTTGTCCTGATCACTGGGCTGCGGTGAGTTCTGACAGAGCACAGTGTAAAACATAAGCTCAGGATGTAATTTCTACTGTCAACATGATGTACAGTATAGCTGTGCCAAATGCACACCAACAAACTGCACAAGCTCTTGTGGGGAGGGGAGGGAGGAGTTGTGCTGATAATTGGGAAGTGAGGATGGCAGAGCAGCAGGAGAGGGGACATCACCCTGGGCCTGGGGCGGTGTGAGGGTCTGGTGCTTCACTCTCTGCATGGAAACCTTCTTGGTGAGTGCTGGGCACGCTGCCGTGTGGGTGCATGTGTGCTGCTGTGGGCTGGGCTGGCTGCAGCAGCAGCTCCCACTGCTTATTTACAGCCCCGCTGCTCACGTGTGGCAGAGAGAAGTGGCACTTCCAGCTGTTGGTGAAAGGGTTTTAATAACACAGGGAAATAAATATTGTGCTAGTCCTGGTTCCTATGCATGGGACCTTCTAGGGGGCCTTGATTCCTGCTGCTGCAAGGGCATGAGCAGGAGTTGGGGCTCTTGGCTTTGCAGCCTCTGGAAGAGATCTGTGATGTGACAGCTTGAAAGGCTGTGCACACCGAGGAGAGACGTGACCCTGAAACTGTCACAGAAGAGACACAGGCTGAGAATTTGTCACTGGAGAAGCAGAATGTGGTTTGTGGCAATGAGCCTGGCTACAGATGTGTCTCTGGGCCAGCGTTTTGTGGTGCGAGTGACTGGAGGTCACCGCAGGTTGTGTAGTTGGGCTTTGATGTCTGGGACCTGGATGAGGCAACTCAGGTTACAGCATCTGCATTGCTGCCCACAGGGAGAGCATGTGAACAGCTCAGGTGAGAGCAGCTGAACTTTGGACACGTGAGACGGTCACCAGCAAACCGCATTAGTTCAGATGAGAAATCTGTTAAATATAAAAAACCAGCATAATAGCTGAGACTCTATACATGAGGTTGTGTTTCCCACAGCAACGCAGCCCAGCCCATGGGTGCTCAGCAGGACTCTCCTCTCCGTGGCAGAATCTGCTCTGTGGAGGGCTCAGATGCAACAGGGCTGAACAAGTTGCCTTGGGAACTGTGGGCCAGCTTGTCTGCCAGCCAGGGAACTGCTCTGCTCAAGTGGAGCTCGCCCACTGCAGCATCTTCTGCCCTTGCTTCCTCTTTTCTGCCTTGCCTTAGTTTGTGCATTTAAACTGTTATTTTTACTGGTTTATTGATACTGTTTGGGATTGTGCTGCTTCCATTTATGTGCTGTAACTCTGGTCAGGCTGACAGAGAAAGTCCAGTGTCCATTTCTGAACAAGGAGCAGTGCTATTCCTGTGTGCACAGGGCTGTCTCCAGCGTGTGGCTGGGGTAGTTGTGTTGTGGAGGAAATCACATGGCACTAAGGTGTGAAATGGTGTCATGAGGGGAATGAAGGTGGCTCCTACTGCCATCAGGGAGCCAGTGTTGCTGCTTTCTGCCAGCTGTGTGCCCTGAGTGCTGTGTACTGGAGGCAGTGGGAATGTGCTGCCTTGATGTGCCAGCTCAGTTAGAGACCCTGGATGCTGATGTTGGTTGTGGTGCCAGGACTTGCTCCATTGGACTGGCTTTCTTTCAGCCTCCCCATGTGTTCAGAAGGCCTTCAGTGTTGCAGAACTGCTCCCTGGCACTGGCATTGCTGCCTTGTCAGGCTTCTGGCAGGGCTTTATAAATCAGTGTGGATGGATCTGCTCCGGGATGGCAAGGAGAGGATGCTGGGTGGGCAGAGTGGGAGACTTCAGCAGGTGGTGGCCGCTTCTCCCCAAGGCTCTGCTGACATAGTTGTCCTGAGAACACATGCAGATGGATTCTTTTTAAAATTCTCTTTCTGGCAGTTGAGTTTACAAGCTACAACTCATTTGTACTCAGACTTCGGATGCAACCAGAGGTGTTGCCTGCAAAAGTGCTGCAGAGTGGTAGGGCAGAGATGTTCTTCCCACACTTACTGTTTGCCCTTGGTGCTGACCTGAAACTCTTGCTCTGGCACAGCTTGTGCTGTTCAGTTTATTGACATGTCTCTCTGTCTGGGTAACTTACTCCAAAATAACCACAGATCTCCTAGGTGTGAGAATTTGGAGATGTGCTGTTTGTGACAGTCTTGCACTATGTTTTGTTCTATTAATGTTCTCTATACCCACCCAAGTGTGATAAAGCACACTTAAAGCTTGCAGGTGTGCTGTTCTTGTATCTTGCTCTGGAGCCTGCTGTGAGTCAGGCAGCCTTAGCTCTGTTGGTCCAGAGCAGGGACCCTGATATCTGAATTTGATCCTTGAAGTTCCTTTACCCTGTGCGTGGGAAGAGATGGCTCAGTCTGTCACGCACCGATAGGTTATCTTGCTCCCCTAAGTCTCCAGTGTTAAATACTCTAGTGTTTGATAGGGATCCTCACCAGCAGTGCAGCTTTGGGAGCAGGGACAGGAAGCCCTTCTCTCCCTCTGTGGGGAGGCCTGGCTGCAAGACACAGTCGTGGCATTGCTGGCAGCATCACCTGGCCGCCGTGGAAATGTCTTCATAATAAATGGGCTGGCAGGGAGGAGGGATGGGGAGGAATGTTAGTGCTTCTGTACCATGGTTGCTAACATAAAAATACACTGGAGACCCTGTCTTCCTTGGAGCATGAAGTGCACAGGGCTGGCACGTGTGACAGCTGATGCGCATGTGTGAGTGGAATATTGCGTGTGTGCATGGGGAGGAAATGTGTGTGCACACAAATGAGGCACAAATGGACAAAAGAGGCCAGTGTGTATGAGTGATCTGAGCTGTGTGGGGGGTGGGATGTGTGTGAGCCCTTTTGGTGAATAGATTTGCGCCTGTTGTGTGACAGACAACTCGTGATCTGTGAACAGGCAATAATAAACAGTGGAATGATGCCTTGTAGTTCTCAGGGAAGTGTTTTGTCCAGACAAGTGAATGCAGAAATGAAAGAGTGTGGCGGACATTCCCCTTTTGGGAAACAGCCCCATTGGTGGAGTCACACAGGGCGCTGGCAAGTGAGGGAAAGAGATAGAGAAATATGTGGCAGCTGTCCCTCCTCTGAACGGCTGGGACTGTTTAGGTTCACGTAGGGGTCTGTGCAAAGCACAGTCCAGGTCCCTTTCTATAGGGAGTAGATGGACGTCTAGTCCAGCATCATTTCCCTTTCCGTTCACCCTCTTTCTGCCTCCTATTTAGAGTAACAGCTGACAGGAGATGAATTCTGCAGACTGGTGCATGTTTCATGAGTAGATCAGGCTGTGGCTGGTATCGCAGAGCACTGGTGGAAGCTCAGGGCGTTGGTGCAGGGAGAGATGGATGCTGCATCCCCATCTCCTGATCAGGCCTCTTCTCCCCAGGTGCTCACTGGATGCAATGTACCCTTGGCTAAAGGTCTCATGTCTCAGCCCTTAGTGCCTTGAGGGTGGCTTGAAGCTTACACCAGAGCCATTTTTCAAACTGTTACCTTTAGAGTCAGCCAGGTGGCGAATTCTTGAACAGATGCTTTTCCCCTGCCCATGGCTGCAGAGGTGAGATGACGGAAAGGTTCTGCAGGGAAGGTTTGCAGGAGTGTGGACAGGCTGTGCCTCCCATGCTCAGGGACTGGCATCCTCCGGTGTGAGCCTTGTCTGCCTATGCAGGTCTGCTGTGGTCTGGTCCTGCGCAGGCACTGGCAGCTGTGCAGTGCCAGGAGTGCTGCTGCACATCCCCTAACGGTGTGGGCACCAATTACCCCGTCCTGGCACAAACCTCACTCCTGAGCAGCCAGGGCCGTGTGGTGAGGGGGTGCCCTTGTCAGCAGGGTCTGTGGTCTCAGACTCCCTGCTGGAGCAGATGTCTGCAGTGCTGAGAGCTCTGCAGCCCTCCCTCCTGTGTTCCTGCTGTGGCAGGACCTGCAGGACTTGGCCCTGCTGTGGAGCACCCGGGGCAGGGCAGGGTGGGAGATACTGAGTAAGGCTGCAGGAGCAGCACAGGGGGACGCTGGGCTCTGTTTTCACACCAGCTCTGACACCTTGGCCTTTTCCAGGCTCCTGGAGATGCTGCTGACTGCCCTGCGCCTCCCTGCGTGAGCCAGCAGAGAATGGAAGTGACCGGAATCATCTGGGCAAAGGACCCTTCGCCAGGCATTGGGATGTCGTCCCCCTGAAGATGGGAGTTACAAATGGCCTTGTGAACTGCACGTGTGGCACAGGCACCTTCACTGCCACACCCCTCGCACAGTAGTCCAAGGCTGCCACAGGACAGGCAGACGTTGGCCACAGCAGCTCATCCTGTTAACTTCTCCGTGAAAACATTTGTGGAAAAGCTCTCCTTCTCCTCCTGCTGCAGCGTTCCCTGCCCGCCGGTGGGGTGGGCAGCGGGCTGTGCATCATCCCCTTCCCCAGTGAGACCGGCGGCAGCCCAGCACGGAGCCCTGCAGCTCTGTCCCCGGGGACCAATGCCAGCTGCCAGACTCTTCTCTGGAGACCCAGGAGCAGCCTGTGGGGCACCAGCACTGACTGCTCCCACGGCAGCAGTGAGCAGTCCGGGACACCTCTTGTCCCAGATGTGACTGGCGCTGGGACAGGAGCACTCCAGCTGCAGGGCACGGCATGCAGCAGGGATGGGGATGCTCAGCGTTGACTGGGCAGCCTCACGCTGCTAGCGTGGGCTTCACTCCTGCTCTTCCCTAAAGGATGCTGGCTGCCCATCCCAAAGCTCCTGCTCATGCAGCCTCCTAGAGTGCCATGGCGAAGGGTCTGCAGGGCTTCTTGTGGGCCATGCTGCTGCTGTTCTGCGCCATCCAGGAGCTGGGGTCCTGGGCCATGCACACGGCGGTGGAGGGCCCTGGCCTAGGGGAGCCCGGGGACCCTGCACTGCTGGCCAGCGGGCGAGTGAAGCGTGGCTGGGTCTGGAATCAGTTCTTTGTGGTGGAGGAGTACACGGGCACGGAGCCGCTGTATGTGGGGAAGGTAAGCTGACCTGATGTCTCCATGGGGCTGACAGAGCCAGGGGCAGAGTGGGCATGTTGGCAATGCTGAGCAGAAAGAGGGCCCATGTGAAGGTTGTTCATGGGTAGAGAAATACTCTGTGGACTGCAATTAGGTTAATGTGCTCCCAAAGATGAGGACAGGACACAGCAAGATTTACATTTGTGTTCTTACAGTCATGTACTGGGTTCTTGTGATGTCTAGGGGTGGATGCAAGAAGCCCTGTCTCTGTGGGAGCTGCTGGCAGGTGGCAGTGCCTTGCTGGGCAGGACTGGGTCTGTAGGTGGGAGCTTGCCACACTTCCCTGGTGTGTGACCTCCTGGGAAGGCTGGACATGGACCTCTGCTCCCTCCATGGTGTCCTGAGGCTGAAGGAGCATTTCACCTTGGGGTTGCTGGTTTTTATCCTTTTCTGGGAGCTGTGGAAGAGCTGTTGTCCTGTGTGTCAGGAAGATGTGTTGTTTGTATATGGGTGAAGTCAGTGCTAGCTGTTGGGACCAGTCAGAGGAACACCCTACAATCCAGCTAGAGCTGGAGGCATGGGCTCACCCCGAAGGAAAGTGCCCAAGAGCTTGAACAGCAGGGCTGTCTGATGGCCTCAGCCGTCTGGGCATAAGTCTGGAGGAGCTTGAAAATGGGTTTCTTGGCTGGGGGCCAGCAGGGATTTCAGTGGTGATTTGTGTCCGTTTCAGCAGACGCTCAAAGCCGCGCTCCTCCGCCGCCCTCGGAGCAGGCACAGCTAATTCATGGCTCCCCTGGGAGCAACGGAGGCACCGGGCCCTGTCACAGGCCTGGCAATGCCTTGGCTCCAAATGAACCGAAACCTACAACTCACCCGTTTTACAGCCCCTTTGCACGTCACCCACCGCATCACCTGCCTGGCTCAGAATAACAGGCAGCCTGCACTGAGATCACTGCCTGTGGATCCCCAGGGCTGAAAGCCAACAGGGCCAGGCTTTTCCTGGCACTGGGAGAGGATGGAGTGCTTGCCTGAGACACTGTTTGTCCCCAGCAGTGTGCCAGCCCTCCTAGCACAGTCCGTGGGTCCAGAACCTTCCCGCTCTGGGGGACCCTGCAGAGTAGCTGGGGCTTGCCCTCTGTGGATGCCTCTCACACACCTACGTGTGCTTTCTGAAGGGCCGATACCATTTCCATAAAATCTGGGTTCTCTAGCTAATCCTTCTTCTGAACTGTAATTTCCCCTGAGGCTGCTGTCAGTTTGATGTGGATTTCTTTGGGTTTTTTAAATAGAATTATGGGGTCAGCACTAGTTACAAACTTCTGCATGTGGACAGATCTATTTTAGATAGAGGAGAGGATTAAAGGGAAAAAAGCAGATTTAATTAAGTTGCTAATATTTAAAGAAAATTGATGAACTTGGGCTTTATGAGTTGGAGCAAACAGAGTGCGCCTTTATTACGGGCTAGTTTTTATTTGATTTTCTTTCTTTTCTAGCCCTAGAGTCATTTTTTATTTGTGTATCTGTGCTTTCTGTTTAATTGCTTTTAATAAGGAATGTGCACCTCTGTTCATATTTAATTTTGATTTAATTATTAGTATGTAATTAATGGCTTCGTGAGAATTCTGGTTGTAGTCTTTTACGACAAGGAAACTATTTTCCTGTTTAACAAATGGGACAGATCAGCCTTTTATCTGCCCTCTGGATGTCCTGGTTCTGCACACACTCCTTGCTTTGGGGCTGAGCTGCAGGCGAGGCAGGGTGGTCCCTCTGTGTGTGCCAGGGCTGTGTGACTTCAGCCTCCTGCCATGCCCAGGGGTCGTGGGATCCCTGAGGCTGCGTGGGAGCATAGTGCTCCCCAAACCTGCCTGCTGTAACAGGGAGGAGAGAACATCCCTGGGATGTGGTCTGGGTCCGTGGCATCTCCCCTCGGGTTTCTGTAGTCTGCGATCTGGCCCTCCCCCATTAGTTGTTGTTTAGCCAAGCAGCACAGATTTAGCTCTTATAATCTTCCCCTGTAAATCAATCTCTGCAGCCCCTTGAGCCCAGGCTCCATTTTTCTTCCTAGCGTTCCGGTTTGCAGGGATGCTGTTGTCTGCTCCGAGCAGTCAGCGATGAACAAATATGTGAAGAAGATGTGCTGAGAGCTCAGTGTGGTGCTGGATGCTTTATCTCTGGCCTAATTATTAATCATGAGCCTGGTGTTCAGCAGAAAAATGCAGGTTTCTGCTACCTGCATTTCTGCTACCTGATGCTCCTTCTTCTTTCTGAAAAGCTCACAGAGTAGCAGTGAGGACTGGGGAGAGGATGATAAAGTGAAGAGGGCAAGCTCTCCACCAGCCAGTGGGGAGGGTTGAGACTGGATGGCGAGGCTGGGATGACCAGGGCAGGATGTTCCAGGTGGCCAGGACAGGATGACTACCCCATGGGCACATCCCAAGAGGTGCTGCCCCACCAGATTTGCAGCCAAAGCCATCACGGTGGTCCCAGAATCTGCTGGGCTTACAGCCCTATTTGTGAGCTGAGTGAAGGTCTCCTTCCAGGCAAGCCTTGAGAGATGTGTCACCATGGACAGTAATTTGTGAATGTTGTGCAAAATGCATTGAATTGTCTAACGTGTGGGTCCCTCACTCATGAAATAAATATATAAACTGTATCTAACAAGACAAATATAATGAAGGCATCGTAAAAAAAGAGGCAGCTCTGGTATAAATTCTTGCTGGTAGAGCTGTATGTCTGAAAGGTGGATTATAGAACTGCAGTTTGGAAGATTGAATGGCCCATAAACATTTTCATATTTCATTAGCCGATTAATGGACAGCTTTTTTCTTTTTTTGGAGGGGGGGACATGACTTTGCTGATTCCAAGCAGAAATTGTAGGAAACAAGTGAAAGCAGCTGATGAAACCTTTCCGGGGGCCTGTCCCGTTATGGATTGTCCCAATTAATGCCCATGCTGCTCTCTGTCAAGATTCATTCTGCCTGTCCAGTTACTGTTAATAGATTTCTCATAAGTGGCTGGATTGTAAAAACCTCATAACTCAGTTTAATGCCACCAATAAAATTATCTCTGGACGTCTGGCCTGGATTCCAGTCAGCTCTTGGTCCATAGGGAACTGCTGTTTACCCTTTCTTTTCCTAATTCCAAACATTGTCTTAATTAAAAAACGAAGCAGCAGAGATTGCCTGCAAAGGCATCTTCCTCAGGGGTCTGTTTTTAGTCCTGAACATGAGCCGATTTGTCATATTCTCTTGCAGATTTTGTCCGGGTGGGGCTCTGGGCATGATGGGATGTTGTGACCCCCTGTTACCCTGCCATGTAAACCCAGCACAGGGGTGCAGCAAGTGTGTGAGCTCTTCAGCAGGGAGGTCGTGGAGGGTGGCTGTGGCTGAGGCAAAGCGGGTGGATGAGGATGGACTTGGGGTGGCTGGTTGTGTAGAGATGATAGATGCTCATGGTGAGGTACCTGTGCAGCTTGGGAGAAGTGATCCCACGCTGCCAGAGTCCTGGGTCCTTGCCCATAGGGAAGCCTCTCTCTTTGGAGTGCAGTTGAGTTGTCTTTCCCTTTTCTATCATCTCCTAACCCCTTATTGATGGGGTTTGTCCCTTGGTTTGTAGTGAGGGTAAGCACTGGCAGGATCTGTGATCTGCAGAGCCATAAAGGTAGGCCTGAAGTTCCAGTTCATTGGGCCTTCCTTTGTGCACAGAAGTTGTCTGGTGATGCTCTCTGCCATTCTCCAGTCCCACAGAAGCAGAGGGAGCAGAGGGTCATCACACAGGGGCTGGGGTTGGGTACAAACAGCCCCAGCCTGCTCCCACCCTCTCCCTCTTTCCCTGGCAGATCCACTCGGACTCGGATGAGGGAGACGGCTCCATCAAGTACACGATCTCCGGGGAGGGCGCAGGGACCATCTTCCTCATCGATGAGATCACAGGTGACATCCACGCCACCGAGCGCCTGGACCGGGAGCAGAAAACCTTCTACACGCTGCGGGCGCAGGCCCGGGACCGGCAGACGGACCAGCTGCTGGAGCCCGAGTCGGAGTTCATCATCAAGGTGCAGGACATCAACGACAGCGAGCCACGCTTCCTGGAGGGGCCCTACATCGGCAGCGTGGCGGAGCTGTCCCCCATCGGTAGGTCTGCTGAGGGGAGGACGTGGGCTGGGAAACCTGCGCCTCTCTCCCGTCAAACCTTGAGCCTGCTGTACCCCACAAAAACCACTTGCAAATCCCAGGGATTCCAGAGCTAGGGAGCCAAAAGGGAAAAATAAATAAGGTGGCTTAAGAAAAACAAGTGGATAAATCCTCTGAGCTGATTGCCAGCCTTCGGCTGAGTGCTCAGTCTCAGCCCTAAGCCGTGCTCTGGGGACGGGTCGTGGTGGTGCCAGCTGCTCGCTGTGCATTGACTCTGGCTTTGCACAGCCCCCTCCCTCCTCAGTGCCGGGGGGTTGGACTAAGCCCTCACAAGCCAAGGGACTCACGTCTGCCCATGGTTCAGATTGGTCTGGATGTTGCTTGTCCACCAGCTCAGGCCATCCTCTGTGTGCTACTTTGCTGCTCTTCTGAGCCCCGGGGCTGCCCAGGCATCATCCCTTTGTGTGTCCCCATGCAGCAGTGCCAGGCCCTTCTCAGCTGGATCTGCACTTCTCTGAGGGGCCAGGCACTGGATGAGATTGGGGAATTCATGTCCCTGTGACAGAGGGGTGGCTTCCCTGTGTTAGCTTTAACTGCCCATGCCCTTGGCACCAGGCCCCTTCTAAGTGTGTTGGTGATCACACAAAAGATCTCACTGATGCTCTGGGGGCCGGGCTGGGATGATGAAGCTGCATGAATCCATCCCCCTGGGATGGCAGAGCGAGGCAGTTGGCTTTGAGCTCTCCCAAGCGTCGGGAGGGGTGCAGGGAGGTGATGTGTGAGCTGCAGCACTGCTGCCCTCGCTCCTGCTGCTGGGTTCCCATGTTGCTGAGCACAGCTGGAGTCCGGGAGAGTGGCTGGTGCTGCACTGCCCAGAGCCACGCCATTCCCTGTCCACACTGTTCTCTGTCCATGCCATTCCCTGTCCACACTGTTCTCTGTCCACGCCATTCCCTGTCCACGCTGGGCTCTCTGCTACCCCTGTAGCGGGCTGTGTGTGTCGGCATGTGCTGCAAGCAGGAACTGTAAATCACTGTTCCCAAAGGCTGTGTCCAGGTAGAAGACAGCTTGTGAACAGCTGACATGGAAGATCAGGCAGGACCCCAACACTGTCAGCAAGGGATGTGTCAGCACAGGGGACAGTAACAGTGCCAGGACTGCAGAAAGCTCCCAGGGCAGGGGCAGCAGCTGAGCCGCACCAGGGGCTTGGCAAGCTGAGTCAGGTGAAGCACCAGGTCCTGCTGTGCTGCTGCAGGAAGGTCTGGCTGCAGAGGCATCCTGGCAGCAGAGCGCAGGGGATGGTGCTTGGGTCTGCTCTGCCTCAGGACAGAGCTCCAGCTCTCCGTAGTTGATGTGCAGCATGTTGCAAGGCTGGTGCGTGGCCTCCAGCAGGTACAGATGTACAGGAATTACCCGCACCAGAGGAGCTGCTGCTGCCTGGATTCTGTTGATGTATGGAGAACAAGTTCTCCTGAGGCATCCCAAGCTCTCCTTCCGCTTCCAGTTACCTGCGCAAATCCTTCCCTCAGTCAGAGAGTGACCCCTTGAACTATAGCTGTGTGCTCCTGGAGAAATGAAAGACAGCATGTGGGCACCAAAGCAAGAGGCATCCTGTTCCCAAAGGGAAGAAAGAAATTAAATTAATCTAATTTGCTTGACCAACATTTTAAAAAGCAAGGAATTCTCAAGTCTGAGTATTAGACAAGGATCCCAGTTCTTTGAAAATCACTAACAATTATGGAGCTGCCTGATCAGACTGATGTGAACAAGACATATCAAAGGAGACAGTTTCTATGCGAAATTGGAGATCAGAGGGAGAAAGAAACACGGTTTCACAACATGAAAGAAGGCGATTCCTGCAAATTAAAATACTCGGAAGTTGAAAGTAAAGAGAAGTGCTGTGAACGGCGTGGGCTGCGTTTCCCAGCTGTGTGCTTAGAGAGGGGAGCTGGAGCCAAGAGCCTGTTCTGCTTTCCAGGCTACCTGCCTGCCGCAGCCTCGGAGCCTTCTGCAGGCTGGCCAGCCTGGGGAGTGTACAGGCTCCTCCAGAGCAGCCTCGCACTGGAGATGGCCCAGGGAGGGCCTCACACATCATCTTCCCGTGGTGCTGCTGCCCGGGCCCCAGCAGTGTGAGTGCCGAGCAGGAGGGACCCACATGCCGCTGCTGCAAGTCCCCAGTTCTCTCCCACTTCTCCCTCAGCTCACCAGTGCTTTGCCCAGGAACAGGCAGCACAAAGGACAAGATGGACACATCCTGTGAGAGCATAAACAGGCAAGGTTGGCAAGGAGCTTTCTGCTCAACCCTCTGAGGTTCAGCAGCTGGGAGGTAGATGGGGCTCCGCATGGACCTGGTGTGAGAAGTTCAGCTCCAGATGCTGTAGGAAGGGCTGAGGGTGCAGAACATGGGAAGCTGCTGGGCCAGGGAGGTGAAGTTGAGGATATTCTTGTGGGAAATGCTCTGCCAGGCCCTTTTTGTTGTGGGAGTGCTCCTTTGTGGCATCAAGGCTGGGTGCAGCTGTGATCATGGCTTTGATGTGGTTGGTATTGATAGTGATGTTTGCTGCCTCTGAGCTGGACAGAGCATCTCCCCTAGACCTGTGGGGTATTTTCATGGGAGTGAGTGGGGAGTGTGCCTTGCTGCCTTCCTGAGTGTGCATGGAGGTGATCCCAGCTTGGTGTGGGCCGAGCAGGGGTACTGAGGTTGGAGAACTTAGATTGGCTATTAGTGTATCAACATCAGAGCCTGGGGACCTGCTGGTGATCCTGCCTGCTCTCAGCACCATTTGTATTCAGCTGTGTTCTGCTGGGGAAGGGCCTGGGATGGGGTCACTCCAAGGGCAGGGCTGCTCTCCAGCTTGGAGCTTTTGGGAGCTCCTCATTCCCTGTCTCTGCTGCTCTGAAGGCTTTGCTCTGCATCCCAGCCTTAAAAGTTAAGGGTGACCCCTTCTCCCTCCTCTCATGGTCTTACCTACCCAGACCTCGCTGAGGTTTGTGCTTGGGTGGCTTTTGTTCTCACTCAAGGCAGCTCTCAGCCACACTCTCCCTGCCAAAAGCAGAGTCCCAGCTCCCAGAGGTGGGTGCCTTCCTGGGGCGTGAAGAGGAATAAACCAAATACAGTCAGATCCGCTCTGTGACAGCAGGAGCAGATCAAAGGACATTATTTGCATAATGAAGGAGTACTAATTGGGAGGGAAAGTCATTTGATTTCCTAGTGTCTAAGAGGGAATAACAAATGAGAGAACTGCACAAACTCTCAGAGTAACTGGGAGTGCTTTGCAGCACAGCTGCCCCTTGCTCTGCGCTGGGGCCAGGGCAGTGTGTTTGGGTAGACATCGTACATGCTGCCTGAGACAGTGAGACTGAGGGTGGAATAAAGGCCTTTTTGTTCCAGGATCTTGCCTTGGCAGTGGTCAGAGTGCATTCTTAGGAAGGAAGAACAGCACACACAGGACATGTGATGCTCCTCTTAATATTTTCCCAGCCAGCATCTGTTTTCAGCTTGGAATTTTATTTGGCTGTGGGTGGTTTCTGGGGGTTTAGTCAGCTTTAGTATCTGTCTTCCATGAACTCATCCACACTCATTGTAAACCTCTGCAAAGGGAAAGGAAAAGGGGTTGCTGTTGTTATCTGATGGATCAAAAGTGGCAGATATAGGATGGTCAGGAGGATAAGGCTGGAGTGTGGGATTTGTAGAGGGCAGAGGTAGTGCCTGGAGCTAACCCCAGCCTATGAGCCAGACTGGAGAAGTTATTGTTTTCTACACAGGGATATCCTGCACTTGGAAGAAGCACATCCAAAATGGAAGCTGACCCAACACCTTTATCTGGTCTCCCTTGGCACAGCAGAACCAGCTGCAAAACAAGCAGCTGGCTTTTATGTAGAAACCTGATCTGGCCCAGGACATCAGGAGCAGTAGTGCAGCTGCCACGGGACATTTCTGCATGTGAGTGCAGAAGGGACAGGAGGCTGACAGGGAGGGCAGCTGGGGATGGAGGGGTCCCTGCTCAGCCCCCTGAGGGAGCAGGGCTGGAGGCAATGCCCTGGAGTCACCCAGGCTGAGGAAGGCAGGGGGCTCCTGGAGCTGCTTGGGAGCATTGCCCCCGACTCCCCCATGCCCACTGCTGTGCACACCAAGGTGCAGTCTGTCTGCAGGATGGGACCCGAGCTGCAAACCCTCTTTGCAGCTCCACTGCTGTCCTGTCACTTCAGGGAGAGGCTGCTGGCCAAGAGCTTGCAGGCTGCTCTGTGCTGGCACCTGAGCCACAGCCTCTGTGGGTACCCCAGTGTGGGTCTCTCCGAAACATCAGAGTTGAGCAGAATCCAGTACCAGAGGGAGAGACCTGCAGCTGCAGAAGAACCCAGCCAACTGCCTTGGAACTGCAGGAGCTTCACCTTGTTACAGGAGATGCTAAAATTAGCTGTATTTTGGGCTCCTTTCCTGAGCTCCCTGGGGTCTGCTTAACAGCTGTCTGCTGCACTCAGGCGTGAGCCCAAATCCAGCACACTGTTCCTCCTGTAAGACAACTCTGTTGGTTGCACAGGGTGGGTGTCACAGCCCAGAGCTCACTTGTGGGGTCTTTGGGGAGCAGGCAGGACCTGGAGTGAGTAGCATACCAGGAAAGGCATATGCTTCCATCAGGACATCACTCCTCCCTTGGTGCATTTCACTCTCGTTTCTCTGTGTAGCACCATGTCCAGATTAGAGGCGATTTGGCTGTACAGACAGAAACTTGGGGTCAAGCCCTGACTCCACCACAAAGCTGGCTGAATGCAGAAGTGATTATAGTGAAGAGAAATTGTTTAATCTCCATGCTGAAAGCAGAGAAAAACACTTTGTTTACCATGCAGCCAGAACACTTGCAGACAATCTGATTTTTTTTTTCCCCCCTCGCTAGAAAGTGCTCAAGTCACTTGTGTGTATCTGGAAGCTGCTGGGACAGCAAGTGGCTGGGAGCTGGGGATTGCCCTGTCTGTCCTTAGTGAGATGAGTCCTTCCCCTTCTGCATTGTACTCTGGGTCATGGGACAGGCTCCAAACACTGCCCTGCCCAAGAGACCACCTCATCCATGCTGCATTTGGCAGCCCCTCAGGGAACCTGGGCCTCTTCATGGAATGCTTTGGTGTGCCCCGCATGGCACCATGTTTACCTGCTTCATGCTGGCGGCTGGGGTGCCCTGTGCAGTGGCTTTCTTTGGCCAGACACCCCAAAAGAACTTCCACAGTAGCACATTTGAGCAATTGCACCCCTGCCAGGTTATCACCCTCGGGCTTGTCCTGCGGGGTGCGAGGGCTCTGCAGTGAATCTCCTCTGGGCCTGGCTCTCTACCAAGTCAGGATGTTCACAAGATTGCAAGAAACTCACTTCTGCTCCAGTAATTTTTAAGCTCCTCTGGTTCATCTTTTTTTCCCTGATGTCCTGCTGGAGTGTGTCAGGGGTGCATCAGCTGCTGCAGGTGTTTGGGGCCAGACAAAAGCTGTAAATTGCATTGTTTATAAAATCCCATCTGCCTCCTGCCCCATGGCACCCAGGACCCTGGGATGGGAGTGCTGCACGCTGGCATCAGGCCAGTGCATGACACAGCACTACTTGCAGGGTGCCTGATGTTCTGGAGGGTTAAAATGCCTGAGTGCTGTCCTGGGTCTGGCCAGATCTGCACAGAAAGGGCACTCAGCATGGCTAGAAAGCATCCCTAGTCTGTGCCTGAGCTGGTCTGGAGAGCATCTGGAGGCTCCTGGTTTCACCACAGAAGGATGAATGCTGCCATGAGGAGGGACAGTCAAATTTAGCAAGTGTTGGATTTTCCTGGTGCTCATTTGCCTCTTTGCCTGCCCAGAGCCTGGCTGTACTTCTGTCCCTGGGGAAGTGACAGCTCCCAGCCACTTGCTTGTGGATTCAGTGCAGGACCTCTCTGCTCACGGATGTGTTTGGAGTTTGCCTGTCAACATTTCTTTTAGCTAAACGTGTTTAGAGTGAGTGGCATAGCAAGTGGTCTGGAGCTATCAGCCTTCTTCATGCAGGGTCACTGGGACTGGCCCCAGAGGCCCTGGCTCCTGTGGGAAGGCAGTCACGGGTGCCAGGACACGCCTGCATTGCCATTCCAGAGGTGCCCTGCGGAGCCCCATCCATCCCATCCAGGGCACCGAGCTGAGCTGCTGTGCCCTGCCAGCCCTGGGGACACTCAGCATGGCAGGGTGGCTGTGGGGGCTGAGCTCTCTACTCGTGGGAAAGGACCCTGCAGAGACACAGAGGGGCACGGCGGGCACCTCTTGGTGTGGGCAGCCCCTCCCTGCCCTGCTGGCCCTGGCTCACAGCCGAGAAGGGATGCTGCTGGCGGAGCTGAGGGCTGGCTGCTGTCCCTGGCAGGTCTCCAGGATGGCTCAGGGTGTGGAATGGGGGCAGCCCAGGCAGGGCCCATGGGGCCAGAGGGTGGCTGATGGCCAGAGTCAGCTAGGCTGGAGGAAAGATTGCTCTGGAAGTGAGGGTCTTGCTCCCCCTTTCTTCTGAGGGGAAGCAGGAGTCATTTGGTCTGCTATGCCAGGTCACACCTTTGCAGAGGGAGAATAAAAGACGAATTCTGACCTGTTAATTTTTATGTAAAATTGTTGGTTTCCTCTCATCTGTGGAGTGAGCTGGTTGGGGGAGGAACCAAGGTCTTATCTCATTTTACATGTCTAATTATCTCTCTGGATACGGGCTCAGGCTTCTTGGTTATGGGAGGCGGGTGATAGAGTACATGATGGATGTTTAGATTTTATTTAGTGTATCTTTTATGGCTAAGGCATGTGCCAGAAAACTAAATAAAAGCTGTACATGCTGTACTTGCTGTGGGCAGTGCTGTGCTTGGAGAGCAGGGACTAATATTGGAGCAGGGTGGGAGCCAGGAAAAACTTGTCTCCGCAGAAGGAGACCAGGTTAAGCTGAAATTGAGCACCATTGCTCTTCACATGGAAAGAGAGTGGGACGGAGGGGTGGAAAAGGGATAAGTGAAGGATGCTGAAAAGCTGAACTAATAGATTCCTGATACCCTTTAGGTGACCTTGAGCAGGCTGCAGTGCACCTTCACAGACAACTCAAAGCCAGGGCACAAAGTGGGGTCAGTGTTTCCTGCCTGGTTGATGTTGTTAATGAGATCCTGTGAGGGCAGGTGGGGAAGGGCAGAGCCTTCATCACCTCTGGCATTGCTGGCTGCAGCCCAAGGGCAGTGTGCCCCATCCTCTGCCTCTGAGTGAAGATGTCTTGCTGCGATGCTCCTCATGCTCCTTGGTTTCCCTTGCCCTCGAGCAGAAAGCTCCCAAACATGGGACTCACCCCTGGCGCCTGGAGCTGGATCTGCTGCCCTGTTGCTCCAGTTCTCAGGACAGTCCAGCACCTGTGGGCCAGGAGCCTTCTGTGGGCTTGGGTACCTGTGGGTGAGTTTTGAATCTCCTCATCCTCGGAAGGAACAAGTGGTTCTTGGAGTGTGGGATGTTTGTGCAAAGTGAGCAGCTCTGCCTGTGCTTCAGGTGCAGGAGTGGGTGCTGCTGTGGACACTGGGCTCTCAGGTGGTTGCTGCCAGGCTGTGCAGAGGGAGCCCTCTCTTGTTCTCAAGGGTAGATGCTGCCTTCTGTGATTCTCAGGCTTTGGCACCTCCAGCATCCCTACCTGGCTTCTCTACTGCAGCTGGGAGAGGGATGCTTGGAGACCCTGGTGTCATTTCCCTTCTCTGGTCCCTTTCTTTGCTCTCTGATCAGAAGCTTCCCAAGGGAACATGCCAGGCTGCCCGAGGGAATGTGCAGTGCTGGTGTGGGTGTGATCTGCCTTGGCTCATACCTGCTTGAAGGAGTTGTGTGATGGCAGGGAGAGGAGGAGGGAATGCAGCAATAGTATTTCTTAAACAGTTGTTTGCGAGGCAGAGAGCCAATGTTGCCGTGGTGTAAAATCTGGACGTGCCTGGCAGGGATGCACCATAACTTCGCTGGAGACAGCAAAGCATAAATAAGTTGACTCGAACTAGCTTGTTGCTGAAGACCGATGAGGGGGATTCTCCTGTTATCAGCAGAGCTGCAGCTCTGAGAAGGCTGCCAGGGAGAATGAAAAGCAACCATGGTAACTGCTCGTTTCCCTCAGCGAACACCCTTTCCAGGAGATCAGAGTGAACTGGACTGGGGGGAGCGTGTGCATCCCAGCTGCTCACAGCAGCACTGCTGTCTATGCTGCCTTGGCTCGTGCCCGAGTCCAGGCAGGGCTGCTGCAGGAGCTCCCTGGCTTGCCTGCAGGCTCTGGGCTTGTGGTCTCCTGACATGGGAGGAGGAAGGCACCAGGGGGCTGAAGCTCCTCATCCCCCTCTGGATGGTTTCAGCTCCATATCTGCCCGCTCTGACATAGGAACAGAGGCTGCCTCTGACTGTCTGGTGCCCCACTGGGCAGGGATGCACCAAGTCTGATGCTGGAGATGAAACAGGGTAGCCTGATCTCTCGGTGCTTTGGTCACACCAGCTCCTTTCTCAAAGTGTCTGGAGGTAGGGTTAGGCTTCCCTTCCTTCCTCCCTTCTGTTGTCTCCCTAGATCTCAGCCCCTTTGCTTCAGCTCACACCCTCATGTCCTGGGTCCTGCTTTTGTTAAATTGAACATGATGTCAAATTAAAGCCATCACAGGGACAGTTGGAGTGAAGTACCCAGTTTAATGAGGCAGCCTTGAAAATCAATAACTTAATTGCAGACGTTTGATGGACTTTTATCCAATTTATAGTCCTCCTGCCCTGCTACGTGTAGAGCATGAGGACCTGGTGCTATGTCTGGCTCTGGGCAAGTGAAAGTCTTTCCTCTCTTGTGGCTGTTGTCCCTGTGCAGGTCTGCCTGCTGCAGTGGATCAGGCTCTAGCTGGGTGATCTCTCTGGTCTCGAGGTGACCATGTCACTCTGTGCTGACCGGAAGGACAGGTGTGGGTATGATGACCAGCTCCTTCCTAGATGGTCCAGTAGAAGGCTACTGGGAGAAAAGCTCCCAGCTGTTCAGACCAGTGATCTGGAGAGCAGGTCCTGCCCCAGGATGGCCCAAGATCCTGTCCCTCCTGCCACTCTGCAGCAAACCAGAGGCATTTGCAGCAGTGTCTGGAGTCCTGGCTCTCAGGCATTTGGTGGGGAGGTGATGCTGCGTTTGCACCCAGCTGTTCTTTTTACCCCTCATCATTTGCAAGCCGTCAGTGTTTGGCCCTGCTCTGGGGTCTGTGTTACTCTTCTCAACTCCTCCCTGACTTTCTGTTTTCCTCCTTGTCCCTGCTGCAGGCACCTCTGTGATGCAGGTGATGGCCTCTGATGCTGACGACCCCACCTATGGGAGCAGTGCCCGGGTAGTCTACAGTGTGCTGGAGGGGGAGCAGCACTTCACTGTGGACAGTAAAACAGGTGAGCAGCACCCAGCTGGGCTGGGGCAGGAGACCCAACAGGGGCCGTGTGTCCTGGGCATGGCTGTGAGCCAGCAGCTCTGTGCCTCCCTGCTGGCCACTGCTGCTGGGTATCCATGGCAGGGGTGTTGGAGAGGAAGCCCAGCAGCCCTGCTCAGGCTGCTGCCCAGCTCCATGCCCTGCCTGCAGCCAGCAGGATCTGCAGCTGCCAGCCCGGAGTGCCTGGTCTGCACCTGCACTGGCCAGAGCTCCTCTCTGCCTGGAGCAGGAATGTCCCCACAGGCACATAAAACTTCAGTGTAGAAGGTTTAAATACTACCAAAGGGGCTTTACCAAAGGCTGCATCGTTATCACCAGGGCTTTGATTAAAGGTAACACTTTAAATTAAGGATAGGTTTATAAATGTTCTATTAATATTTAATGAAAGAACAGTAGAAGCTGCTCCATTCCTTAATAACTTATAATAGAGCCTGTTGTAAAATGCCTCTGTAATAAATCCCTGGCAGATGATGCTCTGACATACTGGTTAGAGTAGACCATAACCAGGACATGTTGGGGTATATATTCTCCTTGCCTCCCAGGAGTTTGACTCTCATTACCCTTAATGGGAGCCTCACAAGCTTGCTAAGGACGGAAGACACTCAAATGCTAATAAGAGATATTTAAGGCACAAAGCATGCAGTAAAGTGCCCGTAGTTTAATGAAAATTTGTCAAAGGACAAGCAGGCTGAGGAGCTCCAGCTTGTGTTGGAAAACTGGACAGCAAAGTCCTCCCCACCCTGTTGCTGAACCACAGTGGTATGGACTGAGGTCAACCCCTGGGCTGAAGTAACAAGTCTCTGTCAGGCTGATCTGTGACTGTGCTGATAGATATTTTCTAAGGCTGTTTTTATGTAAGTCAGAGTGAAATTTGTTTGGAGATTCTGGTGTAAAGAGAGTGTAAAGAAGGTCTGTGTGCCTGAGCCTCTGCATCTGCAAGAAGCCCTGCACCTCCTGACAGGGCTGTGGTGCCCATGGGGAAGCTGATCCCAGCCTTGGCTCTGCCATCAGCCTGGCTGCTGCTGGAGGAAGGCTCAGATTTGGGAGCTGGGGAGCTCCTACACACACCTGACATCAGCACAGTGGCATGTGGTGAGAAGTGCCTTTGTCTGGATAGAGGCTGGTGCAGTGGGGAGAGGGCACCAAGCTGCAGGTTGGGGCTGTACCCACCCCCTGTTCAGGAGCTGTTGCACCTGGGCTCTCTTCTCTCCCAGATGTGCTTTGTTTTATATTGTGTGTGTCGGAACAATAGGCTAAACACTGAAAATTCAGGTGCACGTGAGATCCTGTTAATCTGAGGCAGCTTTGTGTGAGTGGAAGTCTGGCTGCTAGAATGGAGAAGGGACCACTGGGAGCAAACTGCACAAGCCAGGACGTGCAGAGGCTCAGCTTCCTGCCACATTAATGCTCTGTATTAAGGCATAAACTAAAATGTGCCCTGTGGGACTGTGGTGAGAATTAATGTCACTCTGGGAATCCAAGCTTCTTGATTCCTTGACTTTTTGTGTCTTAATTCTCAAGCTGGCTGTTTCATACACTGGGGGGTTGATTTACTGTTTTACTTGCTTATGTTTCATGAAGGCAAAACTGCTGACAGTCTGCAGAAGACTCTGGCCTCTCTTGAGCATGCCTGTCTGTTTCCAGGATCTCTGGCTGCTAACACAGGTGTTGGGGCTGACTCCGGCAATGTCTGAGCTGCAAATGGCCTGTGGCAGCTGCCCGTGGCAGTGCAGGAACTGTGGCCCCATCAGCCACTCAGGTTGTGGCTGCAGCCTGTCCTGTGACCTCGTGCCCCTCTGTCAGCACTGGCCCATGGGGATGCAGTGGTGCTGTGGAGGCACATGGTGTCATCATATCCATCCAAGCGCACCCCGACCTGCTCCCACTCTTATTCTGTTAGAATAAGTCTTTATGCTGCACAGGGGAATCCAGGTCTGATTGCCCGGGGTGGCCCAGCTTCTGCCCTGAGCATAAGATTTAATTATCCATAGCAGCAGTGTAGCTCTCAGAGCCACCATTGTTATTAATGGCCATAAAAAGAACCATAAAAACCTGGCATGTTACATTTCTTATAATATATGATAATGAAGAACAATTTGATTTCCCTTTTTGGTTTTGACCTCCTTCTCTGCCATTCCTTGCAGGTCTGTGCATGCATGTGCTACCTTGCACACCACCTCAGCCCCTGCCTCTTTCTTCCCTCCTTGTCTTGTGCTCTTTTCACACCCTCCTTCATAGCGCAGGTGTGGCATGTACAAAAGTGGTTTCCATGCTTGAGTACAGAACATGGACCATGTGTAGCTGACTTTGTCTCCTGCTCTTGGATGTTACCAGCTCTAGTGTTCAGCTGGGATTTCGTATTCAATGGACCTTTCACAGACAGACCCAAACCGTCTGGATGCTGTGCTGTGCCAAGTCCTGGCACTCAGTAAGCCCTGAATGCCTGTAGTGTCTCGGGCCTTTTTGGAGGGAGACAAGCATCTGAACGGCTCTGCTGGAATAGTGGGAGCAGCACTATGGCATTTATGCTGTCAGAAGATTCCAGAATTGAATGATGGTGAAGAGAAAGCACAGCTGATGCCCATGAGCTTTTCTTTCTTTCATGTACACCAGCCACTCTCATGCTTTGAGATTAGTTTCACAGACTGAAACTTGTGTTGTGTACTCCAAATCAGATTTAAGAACTTCATCTGTGCATGCTGGAGGTCTACGCTGGCTTTTTTGGTGTGAGTGGGGAGCTTTGTAGGCAAGGTTTTCTTGCCATCTATAAGAATATCCCCGTGGCTTGTTGCAAGAGCCTGCAGGCATTAAGCTTTGTAAGCTTTGTGCTGCCTTCCTCACTCAGACAGGGTGCAGCCAATCCTTGCTCCTTGCAGCAGGTGAGCTGCAGTGCCTGTGCTGTGGCTGCCCTGATCTGCTGAGGAGGCTGTGCTCTCACAGCCACCAGCACCCAGCTCTGCCCTGCTGCTCCCAATGGGAAGCAGCCACTTCTGATGCTGTGGTGGGTGTTGGCTCTGGGTGAGAGCACTAATCAGTCAGCAGAGCCCCCCTCGCCACTGCTGGGCCATGAGCCCAGCTCTGCCCAGGGTGACACAGGGTGGGAGGTTTAGTGGCAGCTCCTGTTCCAGCTCCAGGAATCTCATCCTCATCAAGATCTTTAAGCTTATGCTGTTCAGATATGGAGACGGACACCTGAGTGTGGGCACTCTCCGTGCATTTACGTGAGAGGAGAAATCAGTGCATTTAAATCCGCAGGCTGTGTTTTCATGCTGCTTTATATCACCCTGCATTCTCTGTATCGCTGCAGATTATTCACCTTTATAGGGGCAGATCTCTCTTTTGGCAGGCAACTGTGCCTGCCTGCTCATGTCTGTGTTCCCATGTCCTTTGCAGTGCCCTTTCTTATCCCTGGGCAGTGTGGCTGGAGACTCACTGCTGCCTGTGATCCCTTGCACACAGTCTTCCTTGGGAGGGAACCTGAAAATGTCCAATACCTCACAACCTGGTGCCCCTGTTTCCAGCAGTCTTGTTTATCCCTTTGCAGGGATATTGAGTGCTATAGAGCAACCACAACATGTAACACCAAAGGTTTTATGATGTCTGGTCCTTTCTTTAAAAGCCAGCTTGTCAATTTGGGGGAGTGCATGGGAACCTGTAAGGAAGAGGTTGTTCTTCAAATCTGTCACTCTGCTGAATGCAGGAGAAAGGCAGAAGGACTCAGAGGGTATCTAAAATGTAGTCTGGCAGTTATGATGACTTACACCAGCTCCTAAGTTCTACAGTCCTGATTTAAAGATTGAGCCAGTAAGAGCTTAGAGGTTTTTATGCTGGGGGAGAGCAAGAGTGGACATACTGGCCTGCTGGGATGAAGCTGATCATTGTGTGCAGTCCTTAGTTGTTTCATCCTTACTTGCCACCCTGTCTGTGTTTAGGGACAGACCACAGCCCTGGTCGTGGGGCAGTAAAGCTGGATTGAGAGAGGAGCTGTGTCTGGGAGCCTGCTGCACACTGAGCTGGGCTGATGAGCTGTTGATCTGTGTGATATGGTGGTAGGGGGCAGAAGACGTTTCTCTGCTGCTCTTGCCAGTTTGTTAAAATGCTCCTTGGTGCCCGGAAGCACAGATGTGTCAGTTATGTGAGTGTCCTGTGTGCCATGGGGGTTGTGCAGGTCTGTGCCACATCCCTGTCTCTTATCCACCAGAGCTGTGCACAGGCACAAGGGAGTCTGAGTGTGGGGCACAAGAGTCTGCAGAGAAGCCATGTTTACTTAAGGGCATTCCTCTTATTAGTGGGATTGAACATTAGTAGCCCTTTTCCAAGACTGGTGCAGGAACTTCAGCTGATTTGGGACCAAACTGTATGTTTGGTCATCTTGAGGAAATTAGAGTGTATCTGCTAATGTGCCAAGGGAATTAATGTTAAATGGTGAGGGACATAGCTGCTAAAAAGAAGGGACAAAGGAAAGGTGAGTGTGCTGTCTCTGCACTGGCATGGGCAAGGCTGATTCTAGCCTGGTGCAAGCCCTTGTTAGGTGCTCCATGAACCTCTGACCCTTGTGCCTCATACCTCACTCAGACCACCTTTAGCTTCTGCCTTCCAAATTATGCTGAGCTGAAGGATAGGATGAAGGGCTGGAGGGTGACTGAAGTGCTGGCTCTTGGAGCTAAGACCTCTCTTCTGCAAGGGCTGACCTCCTCCAGGATGTGAGCTTCCAGCAGCACTCGTGTCTTGGCAGGTATATTGGTATTTCTGTGTCCCTGCAGGCAGGTGAGGACACAGGTGAGGAATCTGCAGTCTATTTGGCAGGTGCCTTGCCTTTCCTGGCCTGAGGCAGAGATGAGTTTGATCTAACTGACCGGGCTGCAGGCAGAAATTAATCTGTTTTATCCAGCTAAATAGGAGAGGGATAGAGAAGACAGACTCGGACTCTTCTCATACATGCACAGTAAAAAGACCCAAATGGCAGGAAGACAAAACTTGCCACCACAATGGTGGCATTTCCATCCAAAAACTTGACTGTTTATGGCCCAGGGTAATTTCATCTGCCTTTGAAAACTGTCTGCTTTGAGTGTAGATGGACCAGGAACCTCGTTAGGATAGGTCCCTGTTTGTTACTCCATGACTTTCTGGCTTATTGCTCCTCCTGCCCTCAGCTGGAAGGTGCCTTGTCCAGACAGTCTCTGAGGATGTGGACATCTCACGTAGAAGTACCTGAGAGCAGAGCAAAGCCCATAATGATGGGATTCCTGGAAGGCAGTTACCTGCTGAGTGCTTTGTCCTGCTTTGTTTTTATCACCCGAAGAGAGTCTGCCATTGGAGCAGAGTCAGTGGCATTTATGTGATGCTGTAAGTGTCCCCTTGCCTGGTAATTATACTGATTAATCTGGATCATGCTGGAAAGCCACATGTGCCTTGTACCAGAGGGTATGCCACCATGTGTCCACATTATTCAGCTATAACAGATACTGACAAGAACGGGGGAGACAAGTCTGAGCTCGAGGTTGTTCTTGCTTTGTTAGCAGTGTCTGGGAAAGACAAAGTTTGTCAGTTTTTCCAGCTGGAAAGAAGGTGAATCTTGGGAGATGATAGCAATGACTTTTCTGTGCTCTGTATAAAGTCCTGAGGAATGTCTATCACCATCCCTTGCAGCTTCTCTGCAGAGTGCCTGGGGATCAGGTTTTGGGAGCAGAGAGTCTCTTGGCTCTGGAAGATGGGGCCATGTGGGTTTGCTGCTGGTGGGTGTTCAAGGCAGTGCCCATAGTGCCACAAGGATGTGAAGCTTGTGTGGAGACCCTGATTTGCCATGGCCATTAGCAAATGGTGAGTGGTACCTTGGCCTAGAAGACAAAACCAGCCTGACTCTTAGGCTGGTGGCCTGGTGTGGCCCATGCAATTTGGGAATAGTGTCCCAGTGACAATCCTGCTGGGGCCCCTGGAGGTCTGGGGCACAGGGCAGTTTGTCTGCAGCAGATCCCCACTTTTCCAGCATGGACACACAACACCATGAGAGAGAGAGGGAGTGTCTGATGAGTTTCCATCCCTGCCACAGGCAGAGATTTTGCCTGCCTTGTGCTGCTGGAAGAGCAGGAGCTGGCTGGGGACTTTTGCCCTACTCTGCATGTGCCAAATGGCCTGGACTTGCTCCCCGTTGGGACGAGTGACCTTGGAGGTGTTCTGGGAAGTGCCTGAGCACTTTCCTCCCATCTTGCATGCCGTATTATGAGCTATATCATTACGAGCAGCTCAGTTAAGTCATTACAGCCTTGGTGAATGCATGAGCTTTTTCCCTCTCATCCCAATTCATCACTATTGTGCTGACATGAATCATTTTCATTATAAAATGCTTCAGACCCCGTTAATTAACAGAATTGCTTAAATTTCAATGAGATAGTGCTTGCCCAGAAATAACGGTTTTGTATTCACAGTGGAGTGGCAGGAGAGGCCTGTCAGCACGAGCAGCTGGGGCTGGTCCCTGAGCCCTGGGTGTTTGTGCAGGGCTGGTCCTGCTGCCCAGGTGGGAGGGTGCCATCCTGGTTGGGATGGGTGCCCAGAGGCATGTTCTGGTGTCCCTTTCCTGTGTCCCCTCTGCCTCTCTGTGTGAGGTGGAGTGGGGCTCCTTGCCAAATGGCTTCCTCTGAGCAGAGCCAGGGGGAATGAGGGGGTCGGAGCAGACCCTGGGCCCCATCACAGGATAAACACCTGCTCCTTTATCTGTGGGCCTGAAGGCACAGGGCTCCAGGTAATTATGGAACTTGAAGTGACAGACAGACAAGGCAAGCTGGGTGATAATTGTGCCTATCCATGAGATCTGGAGAATGGCGAGGATCTGAAATGGTGGTTATGTCTTTATAATAAATCCTAACAATGCTAATCATTGGAATAATTGCTAGTTTCAGAAAGGAAGGAGTGATAAATGTCTCCTGAACAGTGTTGCCAGCTCCTGCTGCACCTGTAATGTCATGCAAAGGGCGAGGGGGAGGAATTTCATCCTCCCATCTCAGTGGCGTTTCTGGCTGCCTTTGGGCCGCAGCACCAGTGGCTCTGTGAGGTGTGAGCCCTTGTCTGGAGGTGCACGAGGCTGCACCAGACATGTGAATGGGGAAACTGAAAACCTGCTGGCTGTGGAGTGCAGATACCTGGAAGCCTTGGGGTCTATCCCTGTAGCCATATCTTGGCTCATTGCAGCCTTCTGGAACTCAGCTCTTCCCTCTGCTGTGCTCTTGGTGACTTGGAGCTTTGATGCTCTACCACTCGATGTGCTGCACATCAGCAAATGGATTGCAAGGTGCTCAGACCTCTGGATGATTCTCTACTGTTTGCTCAGCAAGAAGGGAGTTCCCTGTTCCCTCTGGGTCAGGCCCCTCACTGGAGACCCATTCCAGCAGCCTCCTCCAGTATTGTCCCTAGCACCAGGCAGGATTACTGGAGAAACAAAGCTCGACATGAATTTGCAGTTCACAGTAGGAGGAGGTAAAGCTGATAGTTAAACAGAAAACCCTGGAAGAGAGAGGATTTACAAAAGCATAGAACAATGTCTGAATCAGTGGGAATGTTAAAAAACTGAGCTGGAGGGGGATTTAAGCTGATTCCTGTCTGTTATGGGGTGCTGCTGGTACAGTGGGACTGGAGTGTAGTGCTAATGACCTTGTATCCATGTAGGCACTCGTTCCTTCATGACCCTGGTGCCACACTAGGGCAGAGTCCTTTCTTTCTTTCTTTCATCCTCAAAATGTTTCTTCTCTGCTTTGTTTCCATTTAAATGAAACAGTCGTGGGTGACTGGTAATTTCTGCCATTCCGAGGTTTCAGGCTTTTACTGCTCTCTGTTTCTTGTTTTACATTCCTTTATATTTTAGTCCTGGTCATTTCCCCAATCCCAGCTGAATACCAGAGACCTATAAACACTGTTTTTAAGAGACTTACTTTTGTAAGAAGTACTACCATACCATTCATTTTGTTAAGCTCCAGTGCATTCTCTGACACAGAGCATGTGTTTTGTCGTTTCTGGTCTCCTTAACTTAGAAGGGTACTTGAAAATGAGAGGTTTTGTGCAGACAATGTGCTCCCCTCCCCATCCCATTCTCCAAATCACACACGTCTCCCCCCTAGGTGTGCCTGGGCCATGGCACCTGGGAGATGGAGCCTGGGCTGGGGACAGCCCTGTTCTGTAAGAGGTGCTGCAGCAAGCCTGCCTCCTGCTCAGCAGATCAGGATAAGTGAGCTGTTGCAGATCCGTGCCAGAGGGATTTTGTGACTCAGCCAGGGATTTTACAGAGCAGACCTTGAGGCTGGCCCCAGCACAGCCCCCGCATTTGGGTGAGCGTGAGGATGAGTCCTCTCGTTCCTTTGACTCTTGCCCCCACCAATCCTCTGACCCCAACAGATCTTTCACCCAGCTCCCAGTCTCCCCGGAGAGAAGCACAAACCTCCTCTGTGCCAGGGTTTTACCCAGTGGGAGCTGCCAGTAGCCCACAGCAGAAGCAGCAGTTGGGACTCTTTTATGCTTCATCAGGAGACTTGCTGGGAGCAGGTTGGGCCTGTGGCCATTCCTGGGCTTCAGGAGGATTTTTGGTCTGGCTGGCTGACAATCCCCTGAACTTGTTCTTCTCCCCAGTGCCCTTCTCTCCCCTTAGCTGGCTTTTGCTTACATGACATGCAAAGGGGTTCGGCAGATACTGTTTGTGGCGAGCTGTGTGTGCCTGTGGCAGAGGCACCCCAGCAGCACCAGGGCTGTGCTGGGGAGAGTGTCCCCAGCAGTCAGGGGAGGTGACAGTCCCTTCTGCTGTGCACTGCTGAGATGCAAATGTTGTGTCTGACCACCAAATATGATTATGTGGGCATACCAGAGTGAGTCCACGGAAGGTTGGTGAAATACTGGAGCATCTGCCCCCTGTGAAGAGGGAGATCCAGCTGATCCTGTTTAGGTCTGGATCTTGTCCAAAGTAATCTCCCGTGGCCCATTCCAGCATCATCCTGTCTGTGGCTCTGGGACCTGCCTGTGCTCAGCTGTCCTGCCGGTTTCCAGGTGTGATCCGGACAGCCGTGGCAGACCTGGACCGCGAGACACAGGACCGCTACGAGGTGGTGATCCGTGCAACAGACATGGCAGGGCAGCTGGGTGGCCTGTCTGGATCCACCACAGTCACCATCGTGGTCACTGATGTCAACGACAACCCACCACGCTTCCCTCAGAGTAAGTCCCGCTGGCGATGGGGGTGGGCACTGTCCCGGTTCCCTGTGGGTGGTGGGGTGGAAGCTGCAGGCTGAGCCAGCCTGGCCACTCCAACTGGTTGCCAAAGGACCATGGTATGCACAGCTCCTGGCGTGGGTCTGGATGTGTCCCCGCCTGGCAGCACAGTGGGTGCCAGATCCCTGCTCCATTGCGGGTACTGGAAGCAAGCATGGCTTGCATGGTAGGAGAGCAGAGCCAGCCCTTTCCTGAACTCTTCCAAGCAGCTGGAAGCCAGCAAGGTCCACTATGCTGCTGTCCCTTGGGAGCTGGGGCAGGGACTTCGCTGCCAGCCTGGCCCCTCCTGGCTGCTGTGTGAGAGCTTGACACACCCTTGCCCCAGTGTGGGGACAGTGACACGGCTCAGGGGCAGCAGCCTTGTCACAGCACAGCTCTGTTTGCCAACGTGCTGCTAATGGCCTGTGGCTGGTGCTGGTGTCTGATCTGGGACCCTCCCCAAAGAAGGTGCAGGGTGATCCTGGTGCAAGGAGTGGGCTGTGAGGGCTCTGCAATGCACTCCAACTGTGGAGGCTGGCAGCTCCCAGCTGGCAGCCCAGGGAAGGGGCTGCAGCTGCAGGAGGCTCAGCTCTTAGGCTGCATCTTCTAGAAATCAGGAATCGCAAAGGAATCTTTGCAAGGAATCAGAGAGCACTGATTGCAGGGCAGTGTCCATGCAGAGAAATTAGCCCTTACTTCACACAGCACCTGGAATGTCAGTGCTCCCCAATTACCTTCCCTCAGCCCTTGTTTTTGGCTGGTGTATTTACTTCTCCCCTTGATGCATTCTGGACTGTAGACACAGCAGGGTTTGAGCAACCCTCACAGCCCAAAAGTGCCCCAGGGAGGTTTGTGAAGGCTGGGGGTGGTTCAAAGGCGGAAGCAGTGACCCTGGTACCCATTTCTCCTCCAGAGATGTATCAGTTCAGCATTGTTGAAACGGCCCCTGTGGGCACTGCCATCGGGAGGGTGAAGGCAGAGGACTCCGATGTCGGGGAGAACACAGACATGACATATCAAGTGAAGGATGAGGAAGGGGTGGAGATGTTCAAAGTCACCACGGACAGCAATACCCAAGAGGCTGTCATCACGATACAGAAGGTGAGAAGTGTTGGTTGAGTATGGAGGGCACAGGTCCCTAGGAGGACCCTTTCCTTTCAGGGATTGCTGCTGTTGAGTCTTAGTTGAAGAAAATGCTCTGAGTGCTGCTCTAGCAGTAGCAGTTGCATTTTTGTGCCTGCTGATGCAGGGAGAGACCTGTCTCTGCTCTGCCTGGGTGGCAAAATGCAGGGCTGTGTCTGGGAGGAAAGGCTGAAAAGGAGCAGCACAGAGTGCCTGCTGGAGTCCCCCAGGGTGGCTTGGGGGAAGCAACGAGCTGTGCCAAGAAGACACCATGCATAGGACTACAGAGAGGAGTGCTTACAGCTGTTACTGATAGCACCTGCTAGGGGAGAAAAATGCCCGTCTAATTCCTGTACCTGACCAGCAGCACTTCAACTGTATCTGCTTTTGGTGGCAAAAACAATCAAGCAAATACTTGGTGCAGGCAGGAAAGAATGATTGTTTTTCAAGGCCACTGTGTGCAGCTTGCCTCCCCTGTAGAAATAAGAGCAGGGTGATTAATGATCAAAACTCGTTCATGTGCAGCACACACTGTGCTGTCTTCCCAGTGAATCCTGGCTTCTCAGTGAAGCCTGGGCACCCTGTTAGGGGTCCTGAGGAGAGTGGGCTGGATGCTTCTGCTTCCTTCTGTTCCGTCAGCATGGGTGCTACTGGCAGAAGGGCAAAGCAGAAGCCCCCAGGCTGCTACAGAGGCACTGCTTGGGAGCAGGTGGCTTTAGTGGCTCTAGTGCTGCCCCTATGTCTTTGGTGAAGGAAGGGGCAGCAGAGGGGCTCCTTGGGCTGGCTGTGGCTTACCCTCTTTCCTTGTTCCAGCCTCTTGACTATGAGTCAAAAAAAGTGCACACTGTCGTGGTGGAGGCCCTCAACAAGTTCGTGGACCCGCGGTTCGTGGACCTGGGCACCTTTCGGGACCAGACCATCGTGAGGGTCTCAGTGCTGGACGTCGATGAACCCCCCGAGTTCCGGCCCCCCTCCAACCTGATGGAGGTGCAGGAGGATGCCCACGTTGGATCTGTCGTGGGAGTGGTCACTGCCCTGGACCCAGACACAGCGAACCACCCTGTCCGGTAAAGCAGCCGTCCGAACCTCGCATCATCCCCCTTCCAGGAGTGGGCATGGGGTCACCTGCAAGGCACATGTGGCCTGGGAGGGCTTGTGGCTGTGGCTGGGACAGAGGAGGTGGGAGAGTGCAGGTGAAAGTGGCAAACGCTGCACGTGTGGCCAAGTGTGTGAGTGTCTCGTGGGACAGGCAGCTGGCAGGTGAGTGGCAGCCGGCGCACGAGCAAGCGCAGCCGTCTCGCAGGCGACGGATACGTCACTGACAGGTGATGGGTTTGTGAGTGCAAGGGAGCGTCAGGGAAGGTGACTGGGTGATGCTTGTGTGTCCTCGCTGCTGACAGCAAGGTATCTGCAGTGGTACCTGACAAAAGCCAGGCACCAGGAGTGGCAGGAGGACCGTGGTGAAGGGTGATAAATGAGGTGAGGCTTGGGAGGTGCAGAGCCACAGCCTGGCTGTGTGTGCGTGTATGTGTGTGTAGGATCAAAGATCAGAGGAGTTTATATTTGGGCAGGGGACATAATCCAGGCAGCAGCTTATCTGCACAGGACATTTCCCATTTCCATTTAATTTGTGGCTAAAGAGATTGTTACCTTGTTAAATTGTTATTACCTAAGGCACAAAGCAGCCTTCTGGCCCTGCCAACTGGCCTGAGTCACGAGCAGTTGGGTTGGAAATCTGGTGTTCAGGAAACATCCTCAATGTGTGGAAAATTTCCTTGAAATGTGTGTTCTGGTGCCAGGTGCCGGCAGGGCTGCAGGCACCCGTGGAGCCGCTCACTTCCAGGGAGCAGCATTGGCTTTGGACTGAGAGCTCTGCAGGGAGTCAGCCCTGCAGCAATGCACTGGGAAGGTCAGGGATAGGGACGTGGGGTGGAGGGGGACAGGCCGGAGAGGGCTCAGTTACAGCACTTGGTTGCATTCAGTGATGTCCCCCAGTGCCTGCTTGGGGCAGTGAGCTGGGTGCTGTGCAGCCATGGGAGACGCACTGTTTCATGGCAGGGTGAGGGGGATCTCCTGATCCTCATGGAAACAAAGACTGAGATGGTTAGAAAGCTCAGAAATGCATTTACACATGGAAAGCTGCCATCTACAGATGCCTGGCAGCTAGCAGAGAGTACTGTGTCACAAAGCTGGATGCTCAAAGTTGACTTTGGGGGGAATGTGAATGAAATCAGCCTTGGTGTGCCAGGAACTGTGTATGTGAGTGCTGCACCACTTGTTCTCTAGTGGGTGCTGAGTGCTGAATGTGTTCTCAACACACCTCTGCTCACCTTGTCCTATGACTCTCCAGTCCCTCTCCAGTCAGGTTACGTGTCTGATTTCTTTCTTTGCTGCCCCTGAGCATGTGGGTGTCAGCTCACACCCTTCAGGAGAGTAGTGTGTCCACATATCTGTGTGTGCGTGTGCTTTTTCACTTGACTGTTTCTAGCAGTGCTGCAGAACGTAGCTTTTATTTTCTGATCTGTAATTGTAGAAAAGGGACCTTGGGGACATAACTGTTCTTATTCTTCTTTTTTTTTTCTTGTTCTTTGTGCTACTTCCCTGTGGAACTTGCTGCATTGTTTGCAGACAGACCAAAAGAAAGCAGTGGAGGGAAGCTTTTAATGCTTGTGCAGAAGACAGTGGAGACTTGGACCAGAGAGAAGCAGACTCAAGTACTGGGCAGGAGCAAGATGGTGAGAGCCCAAACTTCGATTTGGGAGTCTCTCCTCCAGTGAGCTCAGTGCTGGCAAGGCAGTGCCTCGTGCTCAGACGCAGGGACCCAGCCAACAGGACTCCCAGGCATCTGCTGCAGCTTGGGAATTGCCATGTGTTTTCCCTTGTCAGGCTTGATGCATTCAAATACATGTCCTGCCTCCAGCTATCCCCAGGCAGGCAGCTCATCCTGTGTCCCCCATGCTCCCCTGTGGGGCTTGGTCCATCCCTTCACTCCCTCTGTGCTGGCAGTCCCTGCTGTCACGAGCAGTGGCAGGGCAGCAGGGTGAGCCTTCACAGCCATTTTAACACGTTCCAAGTGGAGCTGCAGGTTGATGTTGGCCGTGCTGATGCAGCACCAACGCAGGAGGAAGGTACAGTTGGATCTCTCCTGCTTCCCTGTCCTCTGGCTAGCCAGGTAATTTAATAAAATACTTTGCTGCGTAGGCAGCTGTTCACAGCTTCAAAGCGGTGCACAGACATTAATGCCAGCACCCTGCAGCACCAGGATGTGACACCAGCCCGTCAGCAGGAGACGGCAGCAAGTCACCTCTTGTTTCAAGTGTGCTGCTCGGAAGTGCAGTCACAAGAAGCCAGCACTTGTACTTCACCTCTGATACATTAGAAAGCACCTGGTCCTGACGGCATGACCAGCATTTGATCCTCGTCGCCTTGAAGTTGGTATGAACCCTTTGAAGTCGCTGCAGTTCAGTGGATCCCTTTAACTTCCCATTCCTCATCTGCCAGAGGTGGGAGCAGAGGCACTGCTGTGCTTCTGCAGTGGCTGCTCTCCTGGACTCGGGTCTGTGTATTGGCCCTGCTTGTAAATAGGGGAGAGCCACAACTTCCTGTCATGTCGAGATGCACTCTCCCCTTGAGGCAGGAAAGAACAAGGATTACCAGAGACAGCAGAGCAGAAATCAGCTCTGTCAGGGTTTCCAGGTCCTGCTGACACCAGGCTGCCATCATAACGAGGTTTGGGAGGTATTTTTAGCCAAATGGGAAGGGAGGTGCCCTTGGCTCTTTGTTTTCAGCCCCAGGCCAGCACAAACAAGGCCGTGCAACGCGTGCTGCGCTGCCCAAAGCAACTCTGATGTTCCCCTGCCCTTCTGGTGATCCACATGTCCCACAGGATGCAGCGACTTGGTTTGAGAACAAATCCCTTCCTACAATCCGGACTGGGTCACAGTGACCTGTTACAAAGAGGTGAGGACTGAAGGGGTGTCCCTGAGGCACTGCTGCTGCTCCTCCTCCTCCTCTCAGCTGCACATTGGCTGCAGAGCCCCTGGCAGCTGCTTGCCTTGGGTGCGAGGAGGCACCCGGAGATCACTCCACCTCTCAGAGAAGGACACCTTCCCTGTGGCACCAATGCATGAGCAGGGAGCCGTGCTGAGCTCAGCATGGCCGAGGGCTGTATGAACCCTCTGTGGAGCACAAAACCTTCTGTGGTACCAGTGTGGGAAATGCCCTCCTAAAGGTCCAGTTCCTTTTATTTTATTCTATCCTTGGTTTTTTTGTCTATCAAAGTCTGGAACTGTTTCTTTTCAGAAAAAAAATTCGTTTCCACTTGGCTTTTTGGTTTTAGCTGTGTGTTTTCTGGGCATAGTGCAGTTTTTCTCAGCTGAGCCATTGTATGAAGTAATACAGTGATAGACTGTCTGTGTGTGTGAGGCTGTTTGTATGGGAGCCTTTTGTTTTTCTCTCTGCAGTGGGAGCCTGTGCTCTGATTGTGTGCATTCCAGGCTTTATCAGCACTGGGAAGATGTTGCTTGGGATTTAAGGTTCTCAGAGATATTCTTGTTTGGCATTCACCAAATCCAGAGACACGTGTTGGACATGGGCATTTTTATAGACTCCAACAGCACAGCAAGAACTACAACCTGCTTCAATACAAAAGGGAGAGGAGGAAAAAACAAACACAACAAAAAGCTTTTCATACAGTGTTTGAAAAGCTCCCTATTAACAAAACACATGGCATAAAATGTGCTTCTTGTTGTGTTTGAGGGAGAAGTGAAACAAACTGCTTGAGAAAAGCGTTCATGGGAAAGATGAGCGCTGAGAAAGCTGTCAAAATTAAACAGTCACTTGTAACATCCAAACCAACAGGCAGTGCCAGCAGGAAGAGAGGAGAATGGAGTACGAGGTCCGCATCCCAATCAGAGCTGGGGACTGCGGTTCCAGATATGGAGCACCAGCCAGCTGCAGGAGAGACGAGCATAGGTCCTGTCTCTGAGTACCTGGAGGATGAGGGATTAAATGTCACCTCTTCCCAGGTGAGAAGCACTGTTTGACTTCAGTGAGATGGGTGAGTATGAAGCTGGAGTAGAAGTGGAGAGGCTGGTGGTGAAGGTTGTATGGCACAAAATGATGTGAGTGAGCACAGCAAAGCTTGCTCCAGATGGGATGAGACAGAAGCTGTTGTAGGGTGAAGTCTGTAGTGGGATCTGCAGCTCTGAGCAGGTTATGGCTGTGGCTTTGGGGGGGTGGATGGACATCCCTGTGCCACGCCCCCAGTCCCCAGCTCCCATGCCAGAGCATCCATGGCCTTTGGCATCTCCAGAGAGCTGCAGATCTGCCTGGATTGGCCACCTCCACAGTCACGGTGAGTGGCAGCAGGGTCAGCTCTGCTGATGTGGCCAAGGCACTGTGCTGAGCTCTGTCTCCTTCCATGAAGCAGGGCTAAGAAGATGGCAGTTCTCTGTAGCAGGGGTGACAAAGGCATGTGAGTTGTGGTTTGGTTTGTGCCTGGCCATGGGGTGCAGGCAGCGTGTCCATAACAGACCATTCAGAAGGGACAGAAGACAACCTCAGCAGAAAAGCAATGTGAAGGGTAAGAATGAGTTCCCAGTGGCATTACACTGAACACTCCCTGCCGTCCTCCTGCCCTCTGGCCAGGTGGGCAGCCCTGTCAGATGTGTCCAGGCTTGGGGGTGTCTCCCATCACTAACTGGGTTTTTCTGTGTAGGTATTTTTTGCAGATGTCTCTGTTTATGCAGCAATGACAGGAGTGTGATCAAAACAAGCATGTGCTTATTCGAGAGGCAGGGAAGCTGTGGTGAGGGTGAAGTACCATCTTGAACTTAACAGTATGAAAAAGTGGAGTGGAAAGCAGGACATGTTCGAGGTCGGGTGATGTGGGAGAATAATGGAAGCAGTTATGTAAAATTAGTTATGCTGTTGGAAAGGTATTGGGTGTTACCATCCCAGTTTCTGTTCCTCTTTTCAGAAGAACATCTGACTGATTTGTTCAATTCAGAGTGGCCAGACCTCTCCTTTTCCTTTGCAGTGAGTGAACAGAAAGTGGATGAGAGGCTGCAGTACATGCCAAGACAGTGTCACTGTCCCTTTTGAAGTTGGCTGTGTGCCTGTAAAAGCTCTGCTGCCAGCTGGGAGTTGGGGCAGAAAATGCAGGCAGTCCCCAGTAGTTGCTTTTGAGATACATGAGCCTGTACCTGGCTTTGTGTGAGAGATGTCCATCACCTCCAGATGCAAGGGAGGAGGAGGAAGTCACCTACATAGGTGCTAGATGGTGGCTGGGTGCAAGTGCAATTTAGATAGCAGCTTTTGAATGTTTGGCTACAACCAAGTGCTGTTGTATTTACTCTCTCATCTCCCCATCTGTCTGAAAGGGTGAGAGCTAGGGAATGTAATCTGGTACTGTGTAACATGTTAAGCAGTGTGGGAATGCCTTTGTGTGTGTCTCCATCAGAGATGGAGCTGTGTGGATGGACAGGGGCTCTGCCAGAGGCACTCCCATCTGCAGCCAGTCCCGTCCCAGGACATGGGGCAGAACAGCACAGGGCCGTCTATGGTCATCCTTGCATGAAGAAGGTGAGCTGATGTTCCTTGGGCGTGAGCCATGTGGATGATGGGCCCAGAGCTGGAAAACTGCTCTGCAGCACATGGAGCACTTCCCCTGTCCTGAACCTCCTGCAAGCCTGGAGCCTGTCCTGCTCTCCTCCTGTCTAATATGACCTCTCAGTCCTAGCTCCCCAGCTTTCCAGTTTGCTTTGTCCCTACATTTATCTTCCTTCTGTGGCTGGACATGTGACTGAAGGCTTTAATTTATTCACAGCCCTCCTTTTGGTAATTTATCCTTTGTACTCTTTGCTGTCTTGTATTATTTAATTCTGTGAAGCACTCTGGGATTCATTGCGTGTGAAAGATGCTGTACACAATAACATTATGCTGTATTGTTTGTGATTTGCAGGCCTTCTGGATTTCTAATTCTGATTGCAGTGGTGGTTTGTGTTATTTGTGCTATGGCTGTGCTTGAGGGCCTCAGCTGGATCAGACTTCCCTTCCAGCCCTTTCCCCCAGGAGCTCACATCTCATTGTGCCCTGATTTAATGTTGGCTTGCTTCATTCCATGTGTAATGGCTGGAAATGCTGGACATGCCACATGGATTTGTGGTGTCCTGGTGAAGGCTCGGGGCTAAACATGGTGTCTGACTCCTCATGAGCTGTGGGATTGCCCTTGGGGAGAAGTGGGAATTGTGTCCTCTGCAGGTGGCCCAGGGGGTACATGAGTTCCACCCTCAGGAGGGGCTGTTTGGGGCAGCACTGGAGCAACTGAGGGAGCAGAGTAGAGCTGCCTGTGATGGGTCTCTGCTGAGCAGCTGGACACAGTCTGAGCTGGAGGAGCTCATCAGCCTGTTCTTTGTGGGACTGGGAAGTTCAAAATAGGGCAAATATTGGGGCTGCTGGCATGATGTGCTGTGTTGATGGGGGATGCTGGCTGCTGCCCACTGCTCTGCTGCCAGGATTGCTGCACCAGTTGCACAGGTTCAGTCCAGATCCTGTGCTTTGTGCAAGCTATAGCTGCAATTGAGGTGTCTGCACATCTGGCTTACAGCCTACTGTATGCTGCCCTCTGGGTCCCTCGCTTGGGTGCAGAGGAGAGAGGGTAGTAGGTGAGATAGGCTCCTCAGACAGGGGTGTCCACCTTCAACTTGCTTCATGCTTTTCCTGAACCTACAGCACTGAAGCTTCCCAGAGTCACAAGTGAAGCCTACAGCCCACTATTTCTGCATTGCTCTGTTTATCCAGAGCATAAGGTTCCGATCAGAGCAGCTTTTTCCCTTCATCCAAAGTCTGTGCACAGTTCCACTTTATGCACCAAAAGCCACACTTTAATTTTAGTTGAAGGCTCTGGGCTTGCAGCCTGGTAGAAACGTGGCCTTCCTGTACCATGCTGCAGCACAGGACAAGGAGAGCAGTGATACAGGGCCTGTGTCTGTAGCTGACTGTTAGATGTCAGTACTCCTGGGGCTGATGCTAAGGGTGGGCTTGGCACATCCAGCTGCTCATGGTTTCCCCTTTTGCCTGGTCACAGGTACGCCATCGACCGCAGCACGGATGCCGAGAGGATCTTTGACATCGATGCCAAAACAGGTGCAATTGTGACAGGAAAGGTCCTGGACCGGGAAACAGCAGGGTGGCACAACATCACTGTCCTGGCGATGGAAGCAGGTGAGGTGGCCAAATGCTGTGTGGAGCAGGGTCTGTGCAGAACTGGAGGGGGGCAGGAGGAAGAATATGGGTGCTGTTATTGCAGGGGGTGGCCAAGACACGAGTATTAATCAACACTGACGTAAAAAAGGAAAATAAATGCAACAGCACTGAGCCTGACATCTCCCTAGACAACCTAAAAATACTCTTCCTGAGTTGAGCATTAATAAGGCAGCATGGTCGAATAGTATATTTGATGAACACTAATCAAATTTGTGTTATCTCTGCGGCATCTCTGCCAGTCATCCCTGCGCAGCTCGCTGCCTGCACTCACACCTGCTGAGCAGCACCAGGGCTCCCGGGGGGCTGTGCTCACATCACCTGCCTCCCCCAGATCACTCGTGTACCCTGTGTGGATGTCCCATCAGCTGGAGCCCCGTGGCACTGGGGGACTGTCAGCACTTGCTTCTGCCAGGGCTCTCAGTGTCTGGGATTCGCAGACTGTACCTGCACCTCAGTTTGTAGCTCTGGATGCCCCCTGTGTGCTTGGAGTGGTGCAGGCTTGGCAGAGAAAGAATGGCTTGGGAGGTCCTGGTGCTGCAGCAGTGGGAAGGGACTGTGGGGGCAGAATGTCCCAGGCACCATGATGGGAAACAGAAAGGCGTTGCCATATTCTTCTACCTTTTCTCTATTTTGGATGTGCAAGTCACCAGGGTAGCCTGGGCCCTGCTGTGCTCTGCCTCTGCCCGCAGTGGGTACCAGGGAGCTGCTGTGGCTGCAGAGCACCTCCTTACCCCTGCTGACATGTGTCAAGGCCTGTTTGTTTGTGGGCAGGAGCCCTTCCCATGCTTTGCTGTGAGAATGTTTCTTTGCTCATTCTTGAAGCTGCTGTTCTTGTTCAAGGAGCCAGGTCAAGGCCTGACTTGGGTCCCAGAGGTCAGATCCTGCCACCCACTCTGGCCAGGCAAGGGCACAGGCCTCATGGCCCTGGAGAGGAGGGGTCAGTGGCCCTGGCCAGACTCCCACTTCCCCGAGGGGATATCTCTGGCTCTGTGGTGCAACCCAGTCTCTTTCTGTGCTGATGCTCTGTGCTGGATGATGGGAGTGACCCCTGCACTCTCTGGCTATGGCACTGTTGTGAGTCCTGCCTGATCACATCGCAGGGAGGGCAGCCCATTGCCGAGCTGTGGCCCATACTGGGGCTCCATGGGGAGGCTCTGCAGGGAGGAGGGGATGGCATTGCAGCACAACTCAGCATCCAGAGGAAACGTGAGGTGACAAGAATCAGAAGGACAATATTTACACGCTGTGGCTAGGATTTCAGAACAAGTCAGTAAATGCTGCAGCTCCCCTCTGGCAGGGAAGCCTGTCAGGCTGGATCGCTTCAAAAGCCGGGGAGACTCTTCAGTGCTCTGACTTCTCCCATGGTGAGCTCTGACTCATCCGTTTTAACTGCCCAGACATTCTTCCCAGTGACATTATCCTTAACGTTTTGTAATCATGAAATATTAATGACTGATATTGAATTTAAAGTACAATTTATGTCTGAATCCTCTGGCGGAAAGGGCAGTTGTAAAGGTACAGCCTTCTGAGTGATGGAGAGGTTTCAGAGCGGGGCCATGCAGCAGCTGTCAGGATGTGCCTGGCGCAGTGGGATCAGCCATGGCAGTGGGAGCTTGGAATGCAGGGCGGCTGGGAGCCTCCACACTGGCATCAGCACATCCAGCAGTGCAGTTCCCAGCACGCAGGTGTCTGGGCTGGCAGGGCTCTGTGGTGCACACCATGGGCATGCAGGGATGCCACAGGGCTGGACGTCACCAACTCCATCAGGGGCAAGTCGTCATATATTCTCTTCTCCTCGGTGAGATGTAAACTTGGCAGGAGGAATGGAACAAACCCAGTGGGAGTCCTGTGGCCCAGGGTTGTGCCTGCTGCCCAAGCCCATTGGGGCTGGTGGGAAACTGTACCCACTGAATTCCCATGGTCCCGAGGCCCGCTGGATTCCCGTGGCACCAGTCACATGGCCTGGAGTGTGTTGCAACAAGATGTTGCATCCCTGTGGCTTCCTTGAGCTGTCCTCCTGGTCTGCTGGTGGGGCTGTCCTGGGCAGGGTTTGACCACTGCAGGCTGAAGGACAGCCAGCCCCACTGGCAGCACTTGTTCCCACGGACAGCCTGTGAGGCTTGAGCAGCTCCAAAGAGGAGCCATGCCCCAACCCTGCAGAGCCCAGTCTGGCACCCACTGCTGCTGCAGCAGAGACCATGTCCAGGGTGTGTCCCACCTGGGACATCAGAGTGTATTTGCCCCTGACAGCAGTTAGAAAAGCTGCAGAAGGTGCCCAGCTGTGCCCATGAGCTGTCTGGGCTTCCCAGTGCTGGCATGAGGAGCAGGGACAGCTCTGTCCCTGCCCCAGCAGGAGCTGCCTCGGCCGGCTGGGGACCAGCAGAGCGTTTGGCCTCGCAGCGTGGCAGCCAGCAGGAAGCATGGGGCTGTTCAGCTAATCTGGCCTGGGACCAGGCCAAGCATTCCCACAGATAAATCTTCATCTCCCTCGCAAGCTGTTTACCTTCCTTGGGCTAATATTAGTGATTCTCTTCCTGTTTTCCTCTTTGCTCATGTAAAATGATGAGGCCTTGACTGCTGTGTCCACTGCTGGTAATTGAGATGATAAATCTTCCTGCTGGAGACTGGCTTTAATCAGAGCATTGTGTTTGGATGCAATTTAATGACTCTCATGCTGCTGAGTTTGGGCAGGACTCAGGAGAGGTGAGAGCCATTTATATGTTACTTGGCTTAACTGCTGCTTCCACTTTGCTTCCCCTCAGCTGGGAGCCACGTTTTCAGCTCTCTCTGATACAGCCACCTGTCAGACGAGTCATACCCCTGGCATGCCCCTGCTCTGTCCTTGGCATCAGCACTCTGGTTTGCAGGCAGGAGCTGCACCAACAGCTACAAACCCACTCTGTGCCCCAGAGCCGTGGCATCAGGGCTGGAGAGCAGAGTGGCACATCCCAGTCTTCTGCTCTGCATTTTGTTCTCCCAATTTGCTGAGATAGTGAGGAATAAATTCCACTCCTGCCTCTTCTGACTTCCTTACTAATGTAAAAATTTTGAATTCAGTATTGTACCAATTTGGTCTTGACACAGAAGAGTGTGTTAGGGACACTGCTGGGCACAGCATCCGAACTGGGCTGCTCCAGGTGCTGCAGCTGCATGTGGCAGCCCAGAGTCCCCTGGGCTCTCCTCGGACCCAGAGAAGCTGCTGAGCACTTTTCGGTGTGTGATACCCTGCACAGCTGTGGTGAGGGGAGGAGGGCAAATGGCCTGAGGGGAGGAGGGCAAATGGCATGTGCTGGATTTGGAGCTCCACAGGAGAAGTTTGGATGTAAAAATGCAAAGTGCTTTGTTGGATGAGATTGTGTGGGGGTCTGGAGGAGTAAGGGCTGGTTCCTGGCACAGCAGAAACCACAAGTCCTCTCCTTTCCTGCCACAGCAGAGGTGTCCAAGCACTGTCAGTCCTTTCCCATCCCTGGGAGCTGCTGCTGCAGAGGTACAGCATTGCTGAGCAGTTGCCCAGGGCTGCTCGGTGTCAGTCCTGTGAGTACTCAGCTGTCTGCAACTCAGGGAGAAGAGAGCAAGTCGGTGTTTTGCATCTGAATGTTTAAGAGGAGAATATCATCCTGTTCAGATTACTTACTTACATGATAAATGAAATAAAGAAATACTCTGGGATGTGGATAAAGATTCCTCTGGAGCATTTGACTCTTGGCCTGAGCATTGCTGTGCAGCAGCACTGTGACCATCTCATGCTCCAGAATCCTGGTGCTACCTGTCCCATCCCTGCCAGTCCTGTCCCAGTGCTGCCTCTTCTGCCAGGTGGCACCTGGGCAGGGGTGTCTGGCTGGCACACCCTGAGCCACGCTGTGTTTAGGTAGCCACAGATGCAGCACTGGGGAAGCACTGGGCAGAGCTCCGTCCCCCCACGCACGGCAGCTCCAGTGGCTCCGAAATAATTCCTCCCATGTTGGCAAAGGCAGCTGCCAGTCACCAGCCTGGAGCTCCCATACTGCACGGCTGCGCTTCCAGCATCTCCCTCTTGTTCTGTGTGTTTTCCATGTCTCTTTCCTCAGTCTTTTCAGATTAATAGCATTCCAACTCCTGAAGGAAATGCAGAAAAACGGCGTGTTTAATTTTAATTTAGGAAAGCGTTTAGGTAGCAGCCTAGCTTTCTCGCTGCTGTCAATCAGGTTTTCTCAAGGCTGACATCAATTAGTTTAAAAATATTGAATGTAATTTTGCCTGACACAACATATTGCAGCCACTGCAAAATATAATTTATTTTAGAAGAAGAAATAATTAAACTAATTTGCATGTCAGTCAGCTGAGCTGGAATACCGAGGAGAGACGCTGCAATGGAGGATGGCTTTTTTCCCTTCCTATTGCCCTCAGCCAGCATGTGCTGCCCTCACCCCAACCACGAGCCAGGTGCTGCTCACAGAGCCCCATGAGAGCAGGTGCCTGCAGCACCCATGCCACAGCCTCATCCACCTTCTCTGCTTCTCTTTCTGGTACTGGGACCTGCCTTCTGAGCCTTTGCTCCTGTGCTGGGGCATTTTGGGTTCGTGCTCACAGGTAGAGAAAGCGCAGGCCAGAGTTTCAGACCTCACAGATGTGAATCCTGTGTTAGTTGAGTGCTTTGTGCCTTTCATCACGGGTATGCTCCAACAATCTTAATCACACTTCTGAGCATCTTTTATATCAGTTTATGCCACTGTTACAGAAAACATATTTCAGATGTTTTAAAGATAACTTTTTTCAAATACATCCAACCATTTCTCATTTTTTCCACTGGTAAATCCAGGTACTGGCACAAAGGAAGAGGGAAGTTGATAAAGCATTGAGAAACCTTCAAATGTACGTTGTACAGCCAAAATAAAAAGCTGATGTGTGCCTCACTGGAAAGGTAGACAAGAGTGCAGCAGTTGCCTTTCTAACCTTGATGTTCCTGGACACATCAAATTTTGACCCCATCACTGAGCCAGGAGTGAACGTGAGCCTCAGGCTTCAGCAGTTTTGGAAGGGGCAAAAGGAGAGCTTTTGTATGACAGGGTGCATTTATAGAGGTCACTGTCTCAGAGCTGTGCCCAGGGATGCAGGACGTGAGCCCTGGCTTGGCAGGGGCTCGGCGCAGGTCCCCAGCTCTGTGCCCAGGCGGGTGCGTGACCCTGCTCGTGTGCGTGGCTCAGAGCACTCCTGGCAGCCACAGCTGGAGCTGGGGGAGAGCACGGCCCTGTGCTGCTGCTGCCCGGCTCTGAACACACTCCTCGTGTCCCTCCTCGGGGGGCTGTGGAGCTGCTCTCTGAGAGAAGCTGCTTTGCTCAGGATCACCTGGATTGTCCAGACCTGGCACGCACGATCCCAGCAGGTCCTGGGAAGGGTTCGGCAGCACTGGGATTGGTTCCTGCTCACAGCTGGCTCCCACGCTGTAGGACTGTAAGGGAGGAACTCCCTCCTCTGGGTTGCAGTTAAGAAGGGGAAGCACTGGAGTCCTGGGTTCTTCCTCCCTTCAGGCTCTTCTTCCTCTCCTCTCTTTCTGCCTTTCCTCATCTTTCTCTCAGCAGTCCCAGCTTGCTCCAGAGCTGAGCAGCGGGGATAGTTATCCATCTTCCTGTGGGCTGAGGAGGGGGTGATGAAATGCTGTCATCCTCCTTCTTGCAGGAACTGAACCCTTTTTCTTCCTGCTCATTTGTGGGCATCAAGCGCGCACCCCTCCGCCTCCCCGGGCTCTCTTCTCACCCCACTGCCTCCCCCTTTCTCTCTTCCTGCAAGCAATTGCAGTTTATTTCACTGTACCAATATGCCTTTTAAAATAACACATAGTTCCAGGCTTTTAGTCACGACTTCTGCCTCCCTCCCCCAAAAACAACTATCTAATCACCAGAGCAGCTGGTCTGGGTGAGAGGGAGTGATAACGTGAGAACCCAGTGAAGGCAGCTCTGGGGAGGGGGCTTAAATTCCTGGCTAATTATGGAGCAGTGCTAAATCTCCTCTCCCCAGGGTCCTCCCCCACCTGATCTGTTGGGGCCAGTATTAATGTTATAGACAAACAGGCAGCAGAACTCCTGCCTGAGCGTGGAGAGAAGCATTAGTTCTGTCACAGGTGCAGCCTCTGGGTAAAACAAAGGAGATGGAGTAAGAGGGAGTTCTCATTTCTGGAGATATATGAGGTGCTTCAGCAAACATCAGGCCCTCCAGAGTGATTTATAATCCTATGGCACGGGCTCAGTGTCCCTCGGCAATGTGTGTGCAGCTCAGCGACGCTGCAGTGAGTGGAGGCGTAAATGCTGCCTATCCCACGTGCAGAGTGAACCCCAAAGGAGCAGGGATTCCCGGGACCACTGCCTGTGTGAAGCCGGGCTGATGAGTGCCAGGGTGAGAGGGCTGCCCTCAATCTTACTGTATGACCCCCTCATGCCAGCTGGCAGATGGTAGTGTGTTTAAGTTTAAGCTGCTGATGGCAATAAAAAACCTGGGCTAGAGCCTCATGCTTCAATGGGGCACATTTGACCCTGGGTTCACCTGGTCACAGATCTCACCTCCAACCTGTGGCCTTAGTTGGTTGCTGCTGTTTCATATCCCCAGCTCCCTTTCTTGGCCCTCAGATGTTGCTGCCAGTCTCAACCGCCTATGGATCAGGATCCAGGTCAGGGGGTGATCTCACATCCAAGTTCTCTGTCCCATCTTGGTACTGTTTTGCTGCAGCACAGATCCTCACCAGTGGATGGCTGACCCTTATGGCTGGGACTAGCTTTGGGCTGCTCCAGTTTTCCAGGGGTAGATCAGGTGGTGTTTCAGGAGTCCTTGGCACACAAGCCTAGTGGCTGGGCTTCTTTTACAGGGTGTGCTGAGGCTGAACCATGCTCTGCAGGTGCTGCTGTTCCATAGACAGTCTGTGCTGCAGGCAGGCAGTGGTGCAGTGCTGTGTGACCCTTGGAGCTAGCGCAGCCACCATGGTCTCTGCCATGGGGATGAGGGGGTTTGCTCCCTGATAGCAGCAGCTGGCACTTTGTCCTGAAGCTCTGCTTCTCTTTCTGTTTCAGATAATCACTCCCAGGTGTCGAGGGCCTCTCTCCGTATCCGTATCCTGGACGTCAATGACAATCCACCTGAGCTCGCCACCCCCTATGAAGCCGCTGTGTGTGAGGATGCCAAGCCAGGCCAGGTAGCGAGTGTCCCCCAGCCCTGGTCTCGGACTGCAGGCCGTGCTATGGACCAGTGCCAGCCTGCCCATCTGTCCCCTTCTGCCCCTGAGTCTTCCTGTGCAGCTCCTGTCATACTGGGAGTGACTCTGCTGGTCCCACTGAGCCCATCTGCAGGGTCGAAGGCTCGTCCCTCTCTGTGGCCACAGCTGGCGATGCCACTGGCTGGACCCTGCACGTGGGACCCTGGGAGAGGCTGTGGAGGCAGCACTCGTGCTCACCTCTGCCTTCTCCCCACAGCTGATCCAGACAATCAGTGTTGTGGACCGGGATGAGCCTCAGAGCGGCCACCATTTCTACTTCACACTGGCACCTGAAGCCACCAACAACCACCATTTCTCTTTGCTGGATATCCAGGGTAAGTCCAGCTGTACCCTTGGCCCAGCATCCCTCAGGCTGAGCAGCACCTCCGGCCATGGAGAGGGAAATGGGTTACAGTCTCTCTGTGCCAGCTCCGGGTGCTTCAGGCATGTTGCACAGCTTCTTGTCAACTCAAAATGGTGGGACTGGTCAGCTAGCAGCTTGGATTTCCTCAAGAAGGCTCTGCTAGCTTTATTCCGTTCTGCAAGCAGCTACAAAGCTTCTCTCACACTGTCTGGCTAAGCCTTTGGTATTTTCAGGGCTCTCAGTCCCTTTCTTGATGGGAAATCTCCAACCTGCCTGCAGGCAAGGAGATGATGTGGATTTATAGATGAACACACTCCCATTTTTGAGCATTATGATTTATCCCTCTCCAAGGTAAATCCTAGAGCATGGGTCATCTTGGGGCTGCCATGTGGCTGGCCAGCCCTGTACTCCTGACAAATGGGAACAGCTCAAGAGCCCTGGGAGGCAGCAGGGCCATGCTGCTGCCAGCCCACAGCCATGGTGGGTTTTCTGGGACACAGCCTGCATAGCCTGATTCCCTGTGAGGTGCTGGCTCTGGGGTGTGATTCCTCTGTGTTTCCTGAGGCTCATCCTCTCCTTTGGGACGTGCAGCCAGGCAGAACCTGTCTGTTCCTCTGGGCCGCTCTGGGGTTCTCTGCCAGTCACTGGTTCTCTGAGCCAGNAAGAGCCCTGGGAAGGCAGCAGGGCCGTGCTGCAGCCAGCCCACAGCCACGGTGGGTTTTCTGGGACACAGCCTGCATAGCCTGATTCCCTGTGAGGTGCTGGCTCTGGGGTGTGATTCCTCTGTGTTTCCTGAGGCTCATCCTCTCCTTTGGGACGTGCAGCCAGGCAGAACCTGTCTGTTCCTCTGGGCCGCTCTGGGGTTCTCTGCCAGTCACTGGTTCTCTGAGCCAGTCCCTGGGCTCAGTGGCTCATGCTGGGTGACTTGATGCTGCTGTGAGCGATGGGTTGCCGTGCAGGTTCTGCTGCCTGAGCCTGGCTGCTGTTGGGCTTTGCAGGCTGTCAGGTAAGGCTGCGCTTGTGTGGACAGTAACAACCCAGAAAAGTAGTTATCAGGATGCTTCCTATTTTTGACTCATGTTTAGGATGAATTTAGGTGATGGTGGTAGCAATAGGTACAGCAGGGTCCCCTGCAGGTTCCCCTGGGACCTTCTCCAGCCACATATGCATGTGCTTGTCACAGGGGCCAGCAACCCACATTGAAATTCTTTGATTTTGGCTGGGTTTTCTTTTAAAACCATTTTCTTTCTCTGCTTTTGCAGCTTTATCTGTCAAAAGCCTGGTTTCGTTTTTTCTGAGCTTATCCTAAGAGTCTTCTGCTGACGTAAGATCCTGCTTGCTCAGTTTGGTTCAGCATTATTAGGGATAGTCAAAATGGAAAAGCTTCAGATGCAATGGTAGCACTGCTGGATATTGCTTTGTGTCCTGACTAGCACAGCTGTCCCTGACCTGAGTCCCTCCCCCACTGCTCAAGGGCAGCTGTTCAGAAGACTTCTGCTTCTTATCACGTGAACAGGCTTTAATCCTCGGCAAGATTTTGCCCCACACCCAGCGATTAACTTCCCCCACTTTCTTTGAAGGATCTTATGAAAATGTGCTTGAACACACTGAGCTACACCAGGTGTCCATCCCTGCCCAGACCCTCGTGAGGCTCCCAGCTCTGGGCCAGGGTGTTTGCCTTGGCCAGGTTGCCATCCCAGAGCCACCACCACTGTTTTGATCGTCTGGCAGGGCACGTGGCTGGGGTGTATGGGGCTTAGCAGGGGCTACTTGGCTCCCTGGCTCTGTGTGGGGGTCCACCAGCAGTGGCCCAAGAGCTGGCATTGCAGTAGATGCAGGACACGTGTGCCACCATCTCCTCTGGAGCTGCTGCTCTCTTGAGTGGGATGAGGCTCTTGTGGCACAGGGTAATTCTTTGTGCTAAACGATCCCTCAAGCTTTTCGTGTGGTGTAACACTGCATAAAATGAGTAAAAGCTGGCATCACCTCCCGCCTCCTGCTCTTGGGAAAACAAATGTTGTTGCTGCAGGGTTATTCCCAGAGTGTTTGGAGACCCTCCCAATTGCTGAGCAGGGCTGTCTTCCACAGCAAGCGGAGGTGGCTGTCTGTGCAGATGGAGGCACCCCTCATTTCTAACAGGGTGCCTCAGTGCCGTCTCCCTCCCTTTGATTTCTGCCCCCTTCTCCAATCCATCGACTGCCCTGGGTACACTCACCTTTGCCCCTGCTCTCGTGGGTGTCCTTACTGCATCCTCCCTTGTGTTCCCCCATTGCTTGCCTCTCCTACATTCACCCCTCTTGCACTTGTCTTTACTCCCCCGTATAAATATCAGTGGTGACAAACTGCTACCACCAGCCCATCTGTTTCTTTGTACAAATTTGTAGCTAGTTTTGAAACGTGATTTATAAATATTGCTTTTGCAGCCAAGGAGTGACACTGATGGATGTCAGCACAGATGGATTCGCTAAGCTCTTGCTTAAATCCTCTCTTTTGCTTTGCACCTACCTCACTTGGCTCCTTCGTGGCACCAGAAAGCCACCTCAGGAAGTGACTTGTTCTCAACAGGGTGGGGACCAGCACCCGTTGGGGAGCACTCCTGTTGCAGACAGGCAGGGCAGGAGCACCTGGCACAGTGGGGCTGCCTGGGGGGAGCCTGGGGGGCTGTGAGCTGCCAGCAGTGTCGAGGCTCCCTCTGAGGGTCCTGGCTCTGGTGCTCCAGGTTGGAGACACAAGAACCCCAGGTGTCCCTGCAGGTGACCACAGAGCTGAGTTACAGGCGCTTTGCAAGAGCTGGGCTTTGGGAAACAGCACCATTGCCTATTGGTGTCTCTGTTTCCATGCTTTTGCTCTGTCTGAGTGCTCACACACTTCCTGAATCATCGGACAAGGAATAAATGTCACCTGTGGTAACAAGAGCAGCGATCCAGGAAGAAGATGCCCATCATATGGAGTGGCTAAAGGAAGAGATGGAATTGGAGAAGCTAACCACGTTAAGATCCAACTGGTGCTATTCCAAAGACATTCACCATCCTCTGCTTCCTAACTCACCTTTTGCTGGGTCTTCCTGGCCTGAGAAAATTGATTACAGCAGGATCAAAGGCAATTAAAGCCTGAAATCATGTTCTCCAAGAAATGCTAATTGTGTTGGAAGGGATGGTAGAAAGCATCCAAGCCTGACAACCTGGAAGGAATGCTAGGTAATATGGAGTGACACATGGAGCTACTGACTCCAGGGCTCAAGGGCTCAGCAAGCAGATGTCTGAACTCTCTGCAGGTCTCATTAAGAGCGTGTAATGGGTGATAGAAGATCTGAAAATCCTAACAATCAAAAGCAAAATGTTAGGATTTGAGGATTGCCTGAGGATAGAGGAAGCCTCCTCCAGCCCCACAGGGATGCCCCTCTCAGCACAAGCAGTGCAGATGCTCGTTTGACCGGGGCGGGGGTGGGGTGTGTGTGTAAAAGAGCATCAAACCTCCTCAGGGCTGAGCAAACAGCGAAGGAGCAGCAGTGGTGCTGTGGCCTGGTACCCAGAGAGCTCGCGAGAAGGAAGAGGCAAAAGGGAAAACCAGGATGTTTCTTCTACCAGATGCACCAGCTGGGGCTGGAGGAGGTCTGCTCCCTTGGGGCAGTTCCAGCAGCAGAGTGCCCGCAGGCCCAGCCGAGTGCCGCCTGCTCCTCCCCAGAGCCAGCGTTCCCAGGCTCCGATACAGCAGAGCAGCTGCTGGAGAAGGGGAAGGCAGATGCTCACAGGGCCCTCTGAGTGTGAGGGAGAGGGAAGGGACATCAAAATCCCTCCTTCTCTCCTAGCACTGTTTGAGATTGAGTTATGAGAAGGATTTATTAGTTCTGTCTTTGAGGCTGCCAAGAGCCTCTTTGGAGAGGGAGTCTGGGAGACTTAATTATTTTATTACTCCTGGTGACGTTAAGCTACCACCAGAGTCTATTGCATTTCTAAACTTTCCTCTCAGGGCAGTATTGATGAGTCCCTGTGCACTCAGTTCACATCAGTTGCTGCCTTGTCCGGTGACCTGCTCCTTGGACAGAGGGGCCACCTCCTGCCCTGTCTCACAAGATGATGTGATGTAACACACGATAATGTCACTGCGTGATCATAGAGAGGATGACAGAGGAAACCTATGGAGAAAATGTCAGTTTGTGCAGAATGAAAGCAGTGATAGTAAAAGGCTTGGGTTGGGGCATCAGAGGACACTCAGCACAGCCTTTGGAATGGTTTGACTGCAGCAGAAGGTGCAGCTTTGCGGGGACTGGGCAGGAAACCAAGTGTGGAGACCCAGACTCGTCTGTTCAGGAAAGCTGTGGATTAACGTCTGCTCACATTCCAGTGCTGCTCCTGAGAAGCTCTGCTCTTCAGCTCATCACCCCAGAAATGGATTTGGCAGGAAGCTGCTGCGGAGGAAGAGACACGAGGGCTGCGGGGCCAGGGCTGCCTGAGCTGTGCCAATGCAAACAAATCTGCACCAAGACACATCCCAAAGCAGCTGCTATGGGTCAGCTACATGTAAAGAAACAACTGCACCAAGAGAAATGACAATTGTTTTGTAGGAGGTTGCTTTGGATGCATTTTCCAGGATACATGTTCCACGATCTGGGCAAAATTTTCCCAGATCTGTGATCAAAGGGACTACCGTTATATGTAAGAGCACTGGGTTTTTTTGAGTATCTCAGAGGGGAACACAGAAGTTTGCGAGTAACAGGGGTGCAGACACCCAACAGAGAAGAGCTCGTGGTGGTAGGGAGCAGGGGGCAGTGGGCAGGTGGTTGGAGCCATTTCCGTGCCGGAGGCAGATGGTCCCTGGGCTCTGGCTGTCCAGCCTTGGTGAGCAGTTTCATTGGTGTACATGTGAAATTTCTGGGGATCTCCCTCCTGGAGGAAGGGTGCCTGTCACCCTGTTCAGGAGAGAAAATACAGTTTCATGATGTTTAAAATAGTGCTTGTAGTTGTGATTTCTGTTACTCCCTTGCTTTTTGGGTCACAGGACAAACCCTCAGCCCCTTCCTGAGCTGAGGTTTCTCTGACCAGACCTGTCTGTCATGCTGCTGTTAAATTTAAGTACCAGCTTCTTTATTTTGACCTGGTGGGTGGCAATATTTCTTTTTCAGTGGTGCCAGGCTGCCTGAGCTGTCTGGGCTGAGCTGAGGTTGGTGCCTGCCCCTCTGCCACTTGCATGTGTAGTTCTCCTTGATTTCTGGAGACTGTTTCTAAAAATACAGCATGCCTCGTCGCAGGTCCCTAACAGGAGCTGGAGCTGGCTGTAAATAGAAGGGAGTTGCCAGCCTCCTGCTGCATTTCCAGAGAGGTTTGGTGCTACCCTTGTATTTACACAGTGCTGAAGAGCAGCTGGGAGAGTTCCCAAGCCCTGTGTTCCATCAGCCCTGGGTGAGGGTTGGGCTGAGCTGCAGTGGAGGTGCCGGGCTATGCTCAGGGATCCTCTGAGCCATGATCTGATCCCAACCCTAGGCTGGTGACCTGACTGGTGTGACAGTGACAGCAAAGGTGGCCCTCCTGGGCCGTGGCCAGAGCCTTGCTCTCTTACAGCACATTGGTCTGTCCTTTTTGTCCTGAGGTTTTATCTTCACTCAATCCAGGTGTCTGAGGCTTACTTTTAGCTGGGCTAGCTAGGAGTTAGTCCTGGCCTCTTGCTGAGATGGTGCCATTAACATTATTTATATCTCCTTGCTATGCTGCAGCAAGGAGGGGGGAGCAGCACCAAATGAGATCTCATTACCTTTGTGCAAACGATTAGCATAACAATAATTTTTTTTCCTAGCTCATCCTTGGAAGGCCGCAGGCAGCTCTCAGACGTTGCCACAGCCACATTTGGTTCAGCCTCCTTGCAACCCAGGGGCCAGTGCTCCCCTGTTCCTCCTGACACTCCTGCCCAGTTGCCACGGTGCTGCTGCCACATGCTGCTCCAGGAATCTCAGCCACAGTGGCAGGTGTCCTGCAGGACAGGAGACTCTGCTGTGCCCCAGCTGCCATGCAGAGCCTCCAGCATCTGCTTCCTGCCTGACCAGTGGATCTTCCCCGTCCTGCAGTCAGTGCATGCCTGCATCCTGGCTCACCTCCTGTCCCCACCACGTCCCATGTGCTCTCCTGCAGTGCCCAATCCATACAGCAATTTCCGTGGTGGCAGCAGCCCAAGGGCCAGAGTTACAGTAGATGTCTTTTCCAGTGGAAGAGCTGATTCATAGAGAAAGGGGATGGTCTGGCATAAATCAGGTCTGATGAGGAGAGTCCGTGGACAGCAGCACCTTGCTGTGTGTGGGCCAATCTATGGCTTATTAGATAAAGGCTGCAGACAGTCGGCAGTGGCTTGTGACACCTGGCTGCAATTGTCACCTGCTGTTCAGCCCCATCCTGCTGGCTGGCAGCCTTCAGCACCCCTGAGCAGGGAGTCAATCCCAGTGTCAGTCCCTGTCCCTGCCCTCCCTCCCCGCTCCTGGTCGGCAGCAGCTGCTCCTTGGGTTCGTCACTGGCACCAGGGCCCTGGAGGGTCCCGTGAAGTGGCTGTGTTAATGGGATCTTAACGAGTTGTGCTGTGCCAGCTGAGCCCCTGAAGCAGCAGGGTGTAAGCAGATGGGGAGGAGGATGCCTGACTTGGCTGGGAGGCTTGGAAGGAGCTCTGCCTGCTCCTCCAGGAGTTACAGAGGATCATAGGGGTATCTGGCCCTCTGACTGAGGCAGGACCATTCACCCATGGCTCTTGGCTTTGGAAGCAGTGTCTGTTCCTGCAGTCTCAATGCCACCTGCAGACCCTGTCTGTTCTTGTGTACATGTCAGCAATTGATTTTTATCCTGATTCTGACTCTGTGCCACTCTCAGAGGGTCTTTTGGAAGTTTTTCCCCTCTCTCTGTGCCACCTATGTTGTTTGTCAGCATGGTTCAGACACTCATATGCTGCTGTTCCTGTGCCAGGCTCACTCCCACGTGGTGACAAAGGAGATGCCAGGCTGGCCCTGAGGTGCTGCCAGCAAAGTGGAACATGCTGGAGTGGAGCTGGCCATGTTCAGGCACTCAGGCCACAGAGGGGCTGCAGTGCCAGGGAGCCAGGAGCTGGGTCCTTGTGATGGAGGAGGGGGAGGGCCCCAGACTCTCTCAGGATGGCTGCTGGAGGTGGTGCAGGAATAGCTGCTGTTGATCCAGAGCGTGGACGAGCTTGTGGCAGGTCCTGCAGGCTGTGATGTGGGGGTGACTTGCTGCGGTTTTGCTTGTTCCCCGCAGACAACACGGCAGCAGTGCACACACAGAGAGTGGGCTTCAATCGCCAGGAGCAGGACGTGTACCTGCTCCCCATTCTGGTGGTGGACAGTGGCCCCCCAGCCCTGAGCAGCACAGGGACTCTGACCATCCGTGTCTGCGGCTGCGACAGCAACGGGGCCATCCAGTCCTGCAACAGCACAGCCTACGTCGTGTCAGCCACGCTGAGCCCCGGCGCCCTCATCGCGCTGCTGGTCTGTGTCCTCATTCTGGTCGGTGAGTGCCTGCCTGTCCCCCAGCTCCTTCCCGTCCTGTCCCAGCTCCGCTCCATCAGCATCACAGGAATGTGTGCAGGCAGGTGCTGTGTGCACAGAGGAGGCTCCTCTGCCTCTGCCTCCTCCCTGGTGCCTGCAGCATGGGGGGCATGAACCTCAGCCCCTGCTGGGGGGGACCAGTGGGGAAGCTCCCATGTTTGCCGCAGCTCCTGCGTGCTGGGCTCCACAAGGCAGCCAGAGCAGAGCTCCCCATGCCAGGCAGGTGTGATGCTGCCCAGCAGAGCCTGGAGAGCTGCTGGCTCGCTCCCTGCCTGGACAGGCAGGAGCCAAGAGCTGCTTGCCAGCTGCCATGCTGTGCCCACAGCAGGCATCTCGCAGCAGATGGGGGATGTGTGCTCCCAGCGTTGTGGGCAGGGGTGGCAGGTTTGGGGCACACAGATGTGCTCTTACCTGAAAAGGTCAGCGTTAGAGCATGTGTGAGCATGTGGGCAGGATGCAGAGCTGGGCTGCAGTCAAACCAGAGTGCTGCCTAGGTCAGGACCTGTATCCCAGGAATGCTGCTGCCTGCCACTGACACAGGCTGTGCTGGGCATGGGGAGCGTGCGCTTTTGTGCATGTGGGAAGGGGCTCTGAGCAAGGGGTGTTGCAGTGCCCTCAGGTTTAGCACGGGACAGTTGATGGATGCAGTGGCTGAAAGCCCTCTCTGGCCCCAGGGCTGGCTCCTGGCTGGCTCCAAGGGCTGTCCAGACAACTGCGGGAGCCAGCGCGTTGTTTGGTGAGGTCTCCTCTCCTTGGCATGGCTCCACTCCCTGTCTCCTACTGCATCTCCGTTCAGAAAACCCTTTCCCACAGGGTGCACTTTACACTGGTTTCATTTTCCAACGCAGTGCAAACAAATTTCTGCCTAATTGCTCAAACGAATAAAGTGCACATCGATGCTTTAAAGGTGATGGGCTGAATGGATGATGATCCAGGACACAGCTGCAGCTCACTGCTCAGGCTCTGTACCATCTGCTCCACATTCACCCACCCAACATTTGGCTGCTACTGTGAGTCATGCACCCCCTTTTCCTACTCATCTTCTGCAGAACCCATCCGTTTGTCTGTCCAGCTGTGTGTCTGTCCATCGCTCCCTCCTGTCTCGGCGGTCACGCTGCATGGCAAAGGAAGCTCCTGGTTTGCCCTGGGGCCCAGGCAAACCTCTCTCCAAGCCAGTACACAGCACGGCTGCTGCTTGATGAGCCCAGCTGATGGGAACCGTCTGGCATCCGGCAGGGCTCCCCGTGCCAGGGGATGCTGTGCCACCCCTGCCACCAAGCAGGGGTCGTCCTCACCCTGCAGGAGCACAGCGTCCCCGAGACTCTGCCCCCGCCTGACTGTCTCTTCCTTTCCCAGTGCTGGTCCTTCTGATCCTCACACTGAAGCGACACCACAAAAGCCACCTGACCTCTGAGGATGACGAGGACATGAGGGACAATGTCATCAAATACAACGATGAAGGGGGTGGTGAGCAGGACACAGAGGCCTATGACATGTCAGCCCTGCGCAGCCTCTATGACTTCAGTGAGATCAAAGCTGGCGATGGAGGTGGGGGGCCAGGAGAGGGGGGCCCAGGCAGAAACCCAGCCTCCGAGCTCCATGCCCTCCCGCAGTGGGTGCAGAGCCCAGACCTGGACTTCTCTGTGTTCAGAGACTATATCTGCAGGAAGGTGGAGCAGGCGGATGAGGACCTCTCTGTGCCGCCCTATGACTCGTTCCAGACCTATGCCTTCGAGGGCTCAGACTCCCCAGTGCCCTCCTTGAGCTCCATCAACACCTGGTCCAGCGGCTCGGAGCAGGACTTCTCCTACCTGGGGGGCTGGGGGCCACGTTTCCGGCAGCTGGCAGCGCTGTACGCTGGCCGCAGGGGCGAGGAGGACAGCGAGGAGTCCTAGCTGCCCCTCCAGCCCCGCGGGCTCCGGGCGCCTCCTGGACTGGGGCTCCACGCCCTGAGGTGCCACATGGGAATCGTGTGCTCCTGGGCTGGACTCCATGGCTGCCGGCCAGAGGCTGCACCAGCGACTGCTCCTCTGCAGCTGCCTCCGGCTCCGGTGGGCTCCACACCCACGTGGGGAAGGCTGCGGAGCCCAGAGGAGCCACTGGGGTGTCCTCAGCTCCTCAAAGCCAGTCTCCATTGAAGCACTACACATTAACTTCAGAAGGAGAAGATCTAATTCAAGAGGGTTCGGAGATGGTTTCTCCCCCACAAATTATCATTTAAATAGATCTGTTCGGTGATCCCCATCCAGGAGAGGAAGAGTAAACCGGGAGCCTTTTGTTGTCTAAATTGTTTTTGTCACTTGAGTCAGAGCATTTAAAGAGCTTTGATTTCTTTAAGAGCTTTCCTTGCAAAGGGAAACAAGCTTTTAACTTCTGTTCAGATTTTCCCCTCCTAAGTTTACTTGGTTTTTGAAGTCTTCCTTCTCGCTGCTCCCCATGGGCCTCTCAGTAGTCCCCAGCTGCCGGCATGGTGTTGGAGGGAGGATGCCACGCTGGGATCACATCCTGCACAGAATGCCCGCTCACCTCAAACCAGGCTTCCCTCCAGTGCTGCAATTGCTTCACTCCTTTCTTGTGCTGGTGATATTAAGGGGATCCCCAAACACTTCCTGCACAGCAGACATTCTCTGCGAAGTCCTGCTGTGCCCCACAGCCCCAGTGACACACAGGGATGTCCCTCCTGTCACCAAGGTGCGATGCTGTGGTCTGAGCCACACAGCAGCTGCAGTGCTGGGGAGCGCTGTCGGAGGAGCCCAGGGCAGCACCCCCAGGTGGGCTCTGCCAGCCTCTCACAGAGGACCTGGGGTTTGCAGGGCTCCCAGCCAGGCACTGGCTGTCACCAAATGGTGTAAGGATGTCAGTGCTCCCTGGCCACAGTGGCTGGGGGGGAGCTGCATCCCATGGAGGACCTTGCTGCAGGGTGCAGGAGAACCCCAGCCCCTGGCTGGGAGGAATAATTCCTGCTTGCACCCAGCTGGCAGCAAAGCATCACCATTAGCAACAGAACAGCCATTCCCAGGAGATGTGTGTGAGGCCAGAACCTGCACTGCTCTAGGGCTGAGCTGGCTGCAGGCTGGGCAGCAGGTCTGTGACACCTCGGGGTACCCAGGGTGTCCCCACCCTGGCACAGTATCCTGCAGCAAACCAGCTAGAGCTCCCAGTGGGACTGCTTTTGCATGTAATCCCTGGGTTTGGGAGGCAGGTCAGGAAGATGCCAGTGGGATGTGCCATTGCTCCTCAGGCAGCAGATGATGATGGAGGAAAGCACTCGGTGCCCAGTGCCTTCCCAGCCCGCCAACTACCACAGGATAAACTGAGCAGCCTGTAGAGTGATGTCCTTGCACACCATCCCAGGCCATCCTGGCTGGTGCAGCTCCTTATCTGTTCATGTTGGGAAAAAATCAATTATATCATTGATAGTTAACTGATACGGTCTCCCAAGGCCTGACACATCCTGGGCTTGTCATTGGGTTTGTCCTTTTAGTTTAACCACAGACACTGTTTTCTCTCCTCGGAGAAGGTTTGACTGTAAATGTACATGCGTGTCCATTTTTTTACTGTATGTTGCTTCCCGGCTGCTGGCGTTGGTCCTTTGGCTGCAGCACGAGACCAAGCAGCAGAGAGGGACAGGACCTGTCTTTGCCACAGTGCCCTGCCCTCAGCTGCTCCTGCCCACTGCCACCATGGCCCCTGTGCAGAGCCCCAGCTTGGCTCATTCTGGCACCAGGAGCTCCTCGCTCTTCAGGGCCTCTCTGGTCCCGCCGAGGAGGCGATGGGTGCTGTGGCTGGCACCTGTGCCCAGCGTGCTGCTGGTTCACTGTGATGATGCTGGGGACACAGCAGGGCCCTCGAGTGCCAGCTCTGGCCACGCCATCTCAAGCAGGTGACACCTCGCACCTCCAAGCAGGAGAACGGAGAAAGCCCTCTCTTTCCTCAGGAATGTGTTCGTGTTTTCCCTCTGGGCTGCAGAGCTGTGCCCGAGCCCCTCCGGCACTGGCCCTTCCTCTAGCCAAGTGTTGTGCAATAGCAGGGCTCTGTCCTAGGAGATGGGGTCTGACAGGGTACGTGTTTAGCAACCCTCCCGGCGGGTTCTCCCCCATCCCTGCCCGGCCCGTGCTCCCCGGCACGCATGCACGCTCGCTCGCCTTTCCGTTCCTCCGCCACGTGTAAATACGGGAGCAGCGCGGTGCCGAGCGCTCCGGCCGCGCTGCCCGCACCCCCTGCCCGCCCCCGCGGGAGGAGCCGGCAGCTGCCACCGTGTCTCATGGAGTCACTTCGGTTTTGTTTCTCTACCCAAATGAAATTAGAAGGTTGATTTCCTCACCCTTGTTATTTTTTTCAAGGTCTTTCTGGGACCTGGAAATAAATTATTTCCTTGTCGTCTAGCCTGAGTCTTATGTGCCTTTTTTGTCTTTTTTTCCTTTCCTTGCATTGCCCTGTCATTGTGCTCCCGTTGGTGCCTTCCCCGAGGGGCTGGGTGGCTGCCTGAAGCAGGATGAGCTGTGGCACGGTCAGCTCCCGCCCGCAGCATGTTCCCACTGGCAGGATCTCTGGCTTCTTCCCATTTTTCATTGAAATGCTCATCAGAAAAAGCTTCTTCAAGAGAAGGGTCATTTTTTCTCTCTGAATTTAAAGGAGACAATGAAAAAAAATGCCCTTGGTTTTCTCCATCCTTTCAGGAGATAGTTGGGTTGTGCTTTGATCAGCCCAGACCATTCCATGATTTTATAATTCTTCATGGCTTCAGTGTAGCTGAGTGTTGTCAACAGCTTTGGTACCTGACCCATTCTCATTTTGGTGATGCTGTGTGTTACAGCAGCGTTCAGTTACTGACAGCAGCTAAAAAACTTTCCTTCAAACTCAGTTTTAATACTGAAATGATGCAAATAAATGACATTCTGGCCTGACCACAGCTAAATCAATTGCTGGTAGTTTGCTTGATGGCCAGGGGTTGGGGAAAGATCAAGGTGCTCATGGCAAACAAGAGTGAACCTCCCTGGGCCTGGGAAACCTCACTGAGGTGGCTGCAAATGCTCCAGCACCCATCCGTGTGACAGTGGCACACCATGGAGGGATGGAGCAGCCACGGAGAGAGACCACATGGCCAAGCTCAGTGGTGACCTCAATGTAGGTCAGCAGATAGAACAGGCAGACTTTAAACTGCTCCATAAAGCAACAGTCATTTAAACAGCATCTTGCAGTCCTGGCTCCAAAACAGGATTATTGTTCCCCCAGGTATTTGAGTGTTTCCTTATCCTTCACCATCCCCCTGCCTCCACTCCATCCTGCTCCCTTGATTATTCACTAAATGTTATGGAAGAAGCATCTGGTGACCTTTGATGACAGCAGTTAGTGGGATGCTGTGACAGAAGGGGGAACTCTTGAGGCCAGAGGGTTTTCCAGAGGCACAAGGTGGGCTGCCAGACCTCAACGTGCGCATAGTTTTCCTTCTCACGCTTAGAGTGAGTGCCTCTGCAGCTGCCAGACTTGAGGAGGCTTTTCTGCCAGCATCACCATTAATTGCCCCCTCACAGGAAGTCTGTCACTGTGCTCACAGCCGCCTGTTCTGGCAGGTCTGGACACTTGGCCCATTGCTCTTTGCAGAGAGCTGCGCATTGCTGAGTGTTCACACGCAGGTTTCCAGCCCAGGCCCTTGGCAACAAGAACTCTCATCCAGCTGCAGCTCTCCAAGTCCTGCTCTCCCACTTCAGGCACCCAAACACTTTGGGACTCTAGAGGCTGGGGCCTGGAGTGTTCTGGGAACTCCACACTGAGGAGGAGGAGGTGTCTGCAGTCGCTGCGCTCCTTGCAGTGGAGGTGACAAGTGCCTGGCATTGAGTGGTGAGCCTGTGCTGTGCAGGAGGATTTGCTTCTTGTATACTGTGGGGAAATGGAGAGAGCTCAAAGCAACAAATTGCCAGTCAGAACCAGACCCTTGACTACAAAAGAGGAGGATTATTGAGAGCTTTGATTGCAGAAGCATCTGTGAAGATGCCTGAATAGCTCCATGCCTCCTCAACACAGCCCCTTCTGAGGAAATTTTTCCACAGCAGCTTTTCTCTCTCCAGCAGTTGCACAACAGCCTTGTTGCAGAGCAGGGTAAGGGCAGGTCCCTCTCCTCCTCCTTCCGCAGGAGGGGAAGCCAGTCCTGCTCTGCAGATGATGGTTCTCGTCACATGGGATGTGACCTGTGGCTGTCTACTGGCAGTGCTGGGCGAGGAGGGTGGCACTTGCCACCGTCCCATTCTGAGCAGGTCCTACAGAGCTGGTGCCGCTGTGTCCTGTCAACCACTGGCTGCTGCAGCCCCTTTCCATCCCCAGCACAGGGAGGCTGCATCAGTCACCTCCAGTGCCTGCACTGAGCCATGGCAAGCTCCAGAAGGCAAGGTGTCCAGGCCTCCTCTAGAGAGGTATTTGCAAAAGATGGATGTGATCTGCTGGGATCGTTAACGGGAAGTGAAAAAAGGGCAGTGATACCTTCACCCCCAGGAGGAAAATCCATCTCTGGTAACTGAACGTAGCAAGGCTGTATCAACCTCTACTCCCATTCCCACTGGCACTATCTTGCTCAGGAAGGTGATCCCTTCTCCCCCAATATTCTCTGAGGAGCCTGCTTTATCACCAGAAAGCTGACTCCTTTAACCACCTCCACCATGGCTAATACCCCATCTCCCTATGTCCTTTCCTTTACCAAGCCCTTGAGATTCTTTCAGGGTTGGTGTCAGACTCTCCCTGCTCAGCAAAATCTCCGTTTTATCTCTGCCCTCTGCTTGATGCAGGCAGCAGCTCTGTCTTGTCAGGGCTCTCTCGCTGAGCCACAGAACTCCTGTTTGTTCTCTCTCCTTGCTGTGGCTCTGCTGCCTCCCAGCCAATCCCAGGAGTGTTCCCAGTATCTGGAGATGACCTGGCTTTGTGCTTGGCAGTTCTTGCTCCCTGCTCACTGGTGGGAACGGAGCTGTGTTTCCAGGCAGCTGTCACGGCTCTGTCACCACAGCCAGAAGAGTTGGAGGGAAACAAAATTGTTGAATTTCACTTGGCCCTGGAATTGTGTTTCTGGGCAGTCAGTGGGGCTGAAACCACCCCTCACCTTGCTGAGTAGCCAGGGCAGTGTGGTGGAGAGCTGGTGTTCCTGCTGCCAGTGGGACTCTGTTCTCTCGGGATGCTGGTGCCATGCTGAGCAGCCAGGCTGGCCATCATCTGTCACGCACGCATCCCAGCCTGGGCTTTCTCCAGCCTCACAATCCCCTTCCAGATGAGTGTGGATTTAATGACTGTTCTTCAAATTTTTAGGGAAGTACCTTGGGCTTTGCAAAGATGAATCCAGCGTGGATGGGCAGAGTCTGAAGTAGTTGGGATACACAGCAAAGCACAACCAGGGTCCCCACACAGCAGTCGCCCTGGCTTTCCCATGGCCCATCCCATTCCAGCTGCCCTCACCAACACTGGAACCCAGTTGTGAGGGGTCAAATCTGGCATTCATCATGACATTGGGCAGCAAGAAAGGGTAAAAGCAGGAGCAGGAGTCCTCAGTGCCTTGGGGTTTGCCTCCCCTGGGCTGTGCAGCGAGTCAGAGTCACACCATCCACCCACCTCTGCTGCTGCTGCCTGTGCCCATCGGCCGTGCTTGGGAGGCCAAGTGGTGATTCTTAGACATCCCTCATCTGTAGTCAGTGACAGCAAGTGTTTGTGGCTCGGGATTGTTAACTGCCCTGTCCAGCTACACTGCAAGTTTATAGACATCCATTTTTCATCTCTCTCCCTCGCTAGTGTGGAGGAGATGCTCAGGTGAGCATGAATTGGTCCAGCTGTTCACTGGGGGAACAGCCACCAGCTATTTCTAAGCAGAACACATCCCCTTAGCTTGTGTTTTAACCACGGTAATTCGTGGAGTTTTAATCCCTCTTCTGCTGGGGGAAGCACGCGTTGCCATCCACCCTGGCAGAGCCAGCCCGTGGCAGCCTCCACCGCGGTCAGGAGTCACTCACCTTTAGCCAGGAGCCAGGCAGCTGTTGAAATCCCTTCACACTACACGCAAATTAGGCATTGAAAACACTCATTACAGGCAACATGACACGCCTTCATTATTCCAGAATAATTGTCTGAAAAGCTCAGCTCGCAGCACAAGCTTCACTTGGTGCAGGAATGTGATAAAAAGAAAACAGGAAGTGCAATCAATGCTTGTAATCCTTTTAAATAAAAAGGTACTTGCTAGTAGCTGCCAACATCTTTAAAAAGCTGTGATTTCCCAGGAGAGAGCCCTTATCAGCTATGACTGCGTGTCATTCTGGCTGTCTGTCAATCCATCAGACTTCAGTGCCACTGACATTAAGAAGCCAGGCGTTAAGATTATCACATTTACCCGTAATGTAGCACAGATTGTGTTGACATTTGGGAAGTATTCCACCACAGGAGCCATTTGACTTCAATGCTTTCTTCCTGAAGAAAAAAATGCTTTGAAATACTGGAGGGCAGGAGCCTGCTCTGCCTGCAGCGTGCTAGCATGGGGAGCGGGAGGAGAGTGAGGGTGCACAAGCGATGACCCAGGATGTATCCCAGGAATGCTGCTCTCCTGTTCTTTGGCTGCACCTGGCATGGAGCAGGCAGGAATTTGGGTTGGCTGAGGAGGGTTCCCCTGTGCCCTGCCCTGAGGCAGCTGTGGTGCAGCACCTGCTGTGCTGCAGGGACCCAGAGAGAAGCACAGTCTGCTTGCACCTCTCCTTCCTCCTCCCAAGAAGGCATCAGCTCTGTCCACAATGGAGAGGGGGATATTCCAGGCTAGGCTATAGAAACAATGGTAAATGACCTAAAATGAACTGATTAATCTCTTTAAATAACTGTGAAACCGTTTTCCAGAAAAAGTTAATCTACTCTAAATGGCTCTGGTGCTTTTCTTGGGCTCCAATCAATATGTGGACGCTTGCTTTTCATGTGTAATTCACTGTAATTGCAAAGGAGCATTTTCTGAAGAAAATGACACTCTGCAAGCAGAAATGCAAAGAGACACAAGGACCAATTGTCTTTAAATCTCAGCTCAAGGCATGCTGTCAAACACACTGGTGAGCTGGAGGTGCTTCAGCATCACAACTCTGTGTCCTAGGTTCTTCTCTGGGAAGCTGCTGGAGGTGCTGGAGCGTGTTGTGTCCAGATGGCTTGATTTGGAATCTCATCTGCTTCCAGGTCTGGCTGCCAGGGCTCTGGCCTGTGGACCCCTAGCCCACCAACTGCAGAGAGAAGTCGGCTGCAAGATTACAAGGTTAGGCAGAGACACATCCCTTTCCTGTCACCACAGACATCGCTGGGATCCAGAGGCAGTCGTGCTCCTTGCCAGGCTGTCCCATCCAGGGCTGCACACAGCCAGCACTGCCTGTGCACAGCAGCCATCACCCAGGGCCTTTGGGGCCCGGGATGGGTCTCGTGTGCAGAGCTGGTGCAGTCCAGCACAGATCACGTTCCCACGTCTGTCCTGTCCCTTTCATCTCCTGCTCAAGTTTGTGCCTGCCAGGCTTGCTTCATCCGTGCCCAGCCTTGAGCCATGGCTGCCTGATGGTAGGACAGGCATTCCCTTCCAAAGAGTCCGTTGCCTTTCCATCATATGCTGTAAAACCAGAGCATAATTTTCCAGGATGTCATTCTAATTCTACTGAGAAAGCTTATTACTTGTGATTTACCCATAAAAAAGCCCAGTGACTTATGCCGGTGTGTCTGTGGGTTTGCCCATCAATCCATCACAGCAGCAGGCTCTCCGCAGGGCAGGGGGAGCGGATCCAGGGGCTGAGGTGAGCATGCCACTGTGATTGACACGCTGCTTTTACCGGCCGTAAAGCCTCTGACATATTCCTTTTGGCTCGGTGCGGATCCGCACTGCTGAGCTCCAGCACAAATGTCATTAAAACATGTTCTACCCATGGTACCTATAAATAATTGAGGCGGCAGGTCTGCGCTGAGCTCTGTGCTGCAGCTTCCTGCTCCCTCAGCGAGGGGGCTCGGGAGATGACCTCTCCTTCTCCCACTCACCATCTTAGACATGAAGGGGCACTTGACACTCATCCCCACATTAATTTCTCTGCTGCGTTGGCAGGCTGTGCTCCCAGGGCTGGGGGTCTGGGCTGCTCCTTGCAGGGAGGTGAGTGCAGACCATTGGACTCCAGACCTTGCCTTAATGGGCCATGAGCGGTGACTGGTTCCTGCCTGGGGCATTGCCACCTGTGGGTGTGTGGGGAGAACCTGGCACATGGGTCGAGGAGCCTAGTGATCTCAGTGACTCAGGAGCAGTTCCTGGCTGTCACTGCCCACCACTTCCCTATCTGCTGAAGTTTCCAGAACTGCCCAGGGCAGCACCTGCAAGTCTCGGTGTGCCAGCACATGGCCAGCACAGTTAATGCTATCTGAAATAGCTTAATGACTCAGATGCATTTCCAATACTGTCACTAAATGTGTGGGAAATTCACAATCCATGGCTGAGAATGCTTGTTGCTGCTGTGGCATTGGAAGCACAGTTTATCCTTGAGCACAGCTTTCCTCACTCACCTGGCAAGGCTGGTGGGAGCATGTCCCCTGTGAGTCCTACCACAGTGTAGTACCTGCCACCCATTCTGTTCACCAATCAGACCACCCCAGCCCTTCTGCAAGTCCTGGCACAAAGGGAAAGTCCAATCCTTGATCTGGGCTCAGACATGAGCTGTGGGCTGGCAGATGACCTTGCAGGCAAGGTTCACCCATGTGGGACACCCATGTGGGACACCAGCAGGTTGCTCTGTCCCTGTTGAGAGGGGCAAGCTCACACCGTCAGCATCAGCCCCCTACACCTATCATCACATGGTTCTGGATCCCTTCATGCCCACAAACAAGTTTTTTCTTTCCTTCTCATGACAGCTTCCCCGTGCCAGTGGGAGTCATTAGCAGGCATCACGCTGGGAATGTGCAGTGTAAATATGGAGTGCTGATATCCCACTTTGCCGTTCTGGGAGCAGCAATCCCAGATTGATGCCATTCCTAACAGCTCCCACCCATCAGCCTGACCCTGGATGCTCTTCAGCTCCACAGGCTCCTTCTGGCTCCCTGGGTTCAGGAGAGCACAGTGCAAGAGAGCTGTGCTGTGGCCACACACGAAGGCATGCAGGGGCTCATCCATTGCCCAGCACAGAGACACACATGGAGACACAGCAGGGTCTTCTGGCGATGGAGAAACCACCTCCTGCCCCAGGGACACATCCTGGGCAGCAGGGCTGAGTGTGGCTGTCCTGCCCCTGCACACAGGCGTGCAGGGTGCTGGGCACGTGCAGAGGCAGGTGCTGTCTGCATGCGGAGGTGTGCAGCCATGCAGAAGCATGTGTGTTGTTCGGCAGACGCTGTGCTGTGCAGCGCGTGTGTGCCCTGACAGATCATGAAGGTGTATTAAATAGCAGCTGTCGGGCTCTTCCTGAGCACAGCGGTAACACAGTTGGGACCATTGTGATGTCTTCTTAATTTAAACTCGTGTTGTCTTTCAGCCACGTGCTAATGAGGGCTAATGGGAAGATCAGCTTGCTGTTTGCCAGAGTTGCTGTGAGCATTGCCATGGCCTCGTCACTCCTGCAGCCTGGCTGTCCTCACTGGCTGTTGTCTTTCCCTGCCTTGCTGCTCTGATGGGAAGAGGTACTCGGGGTCTGCTCATGTGGCATGTCAAAAACCTCTCCACCACGCCAGCTTCTCTGACCACAGAGCAGCAGGACTCATTCAGGGAGTCACCTCCTGGTGCTCTCCATAGGCAGCCCTTAGGATCTCCGGGGCTCCCTTGTGTCACAGCATCAACAGTCCCAAAAGCTAGACTGGCCCCTGTGGCTGGGACACCCACAGTGCTGCCATATCCCCTCCTGCCTCTGCAGCCCCAGGACAGCCACATGCACCCTTGGGATCCTCCTCACAGAGAAGGGGCAGACAGCTACTCAAGGAGTCCCCTCGTGCTGCCCCGCTGTGACTCAGGGTCTGCACAGGGCACAGCAGTCGCTGGTACCTAGAGGAGTGATGGTCTGGCCACAGCTCAGTAACTTTTTGTCACCTGAACACCCATCCTGGCTCGCAGGGCTGTGGTGCTGGGTGCTTGGGGACAGAGCAGCTCTGCATGGGACATCTCTGCTCCACAGGGCTGGGGCCCATTATCCCTCTCACAGTGCCTGTCCCCTGCTCTCCCTGCTCCGCAGCCACAGGTGCCAGCTGCACAGCAGGACACTGTCCCAGGGCTGGCAGAGGGGCCTGCAGTGACCCATCAGAGCGGGAGCGGAGCACAGGGAGCTCCATGGAGGCAGCATCCCTGGAGCTTCTTCTCCCAGCACTAACCCACACATTTATCAGGTTTAATGAAGCGTGCAACAAACGGATTGGGGAGGCAAAGAAAGCAGCAGAGACCGAGCCAGCGGCTGGCAGCAGGCAGGAGGGAGATGAGGGAGTGTGTGGACTGACAGAGCTGGCCAGGGCTGTACAGGAGCAGCACACCTCCCTGGGTCTGTGCTCCCAGATTCCCACATGGACATGCAGGAATGCTCATGTTAGCTCATCATCGTTCACAGAGGCATGAAGAAAAGAGAGACAGTGTTACCAGAGATCAGCCATCAATATTTGAAAAAAAGCCATTGAATACTAACACAGCCACTTACACTGTATTTGCATACTTGCTTAATAAAAAATTATGGCCATTCAAAGCCCAATCATTAATTACCCAGCATATTTTTGTTTAACTTCCCCCCTTTTTTTATTACAGACTAAGCTGTTTTCCTGCTTATTCAGCAAAAATTCCCTACTCTTCCACCAGGATGAGACATGCAATAAATATGTACTTATTAAGTGTGCATTACAACTGCACGAGCTGGGAGAAGTAATAACAGGCCCAACATAAAGCTGAAGTATTTATGCATGTACCTAGGGCCACTTTAGCTATTTATTTCCGCAAAGAAATTAAATTAGATAGTTTGATAGCTCTCAGTGTGATTATGGTGGGAATTTACTTAGGCCCCAGCCTGTCAGGTGGGGATGGGTTTGAAGGTACAAACCCATGATGAGGACAAGCTGCAGACATCCTGCCAAGCCAGGTGTGCTGGGCAGGACTCCCTGCCAGGAGGGTCAGTGCTCAGCCAACCTCCTCTGCCTCCCAGCTGGGAATTCCATGGGTACACCAGGCAGCCAGGATGGACACCAGGCAGGCAGGATGAGGTTGCCCACTGCTGGGTCCACAAGTGACTCTTTGTGGGAAAAATACAGTGGTACAATGTCCTTGGAGAAAAACTGTTGGGATGTGAAGATGGGCAAATTTTCTCACGAAAATTGCCTTTTCAAACCCTTCTCACTTGAAAGAATCCCAGTGCCTTTGTGAGTGTTTAACGCCCACTCTCCATAGATGCCTTTGACAAGAGATGTGACACCTGACCGGACAGGAGAGGGGATGGGGAGGGCAGGGCCACCCCCCTCCGCGCCCCCCAGCCCTCACCACCCTGCGGGAGGCACCGCAATTAGTGAGCGACCTGATTAGCGCTGATTGCGCACACGCCGCCTGCAGCGGCGGGAGCCTGCGGTGCTGCCTGCGGTGCTGCCAGCAGTTCTGCCAGCTCTGCCCCACCACGACCCCGCACCAGTCCCGGGGTCCACCCCAGGGCACAGCGGAGGGCACCAAGCCCGGGGGCTCTGAGCCTGGAGGGGACACTGAGCCTGGGGACTGCCCGCCCGTTCACGTGGGGCTGGGACCACCAGCAGCACCCCCTGCTCCCCAGGGAATTGCTTCTCCTTGTGCTTGTCCCCTTGGTGTCTGACATCCCCCTGTGCCTGTCGTTAAGGTTCCTGATGTCTCCGAGTTATTAAAGATGGGATTTTTAAATAGCACAGAGGATGTACAAGTTTTGCGGTGTCAGCACGGGGGAGTGACAGGAGCAGCTGGGAACCAGCCCAACCTCGCCAGTGACAGTGTCCTTTAATTACAATTGATGACCTGGCACCTCGCTTCCCTAATGCTCATCAGCTCATTGCCTCGCAGCGGGACAATGGGACCCCAGGCCCTATCCAGCCACTCCCTGGACCCAGGCACAGCCTGCTCTGCTCCTCCAATTGCCCATGTTTTATCCAATCTAAAGGAAACATTGGCAAGATGCCTTCCCGGGAGGCAGAGGCATCTCCACAAAGTGCCCAGCGCCTGCCTATCCACATGTACCACAGCACCACGGTCCTGGTCATCCTGTGCCCTCTGGCAGCTGCTTCCAGTGAGGGCTTGTACAGATGCCAGCAGCTGCCAAGCACAGAGTGGTGTTTGCTGGCAGAGGAGTGAGAGGAAAGCTGCCTCTGCCCGGGGCATGGCTGGGGTGGAAGCACACGAGCTGAGCGCCAGGGCTGACCGTGGATGGGCCAGCTTGCCAAGAGAAGTGTGAGAACCACCGCTCGCTGGTGGAACAGGAGGGAGCACAGCTCAGCAATTACAGCACAATTAGCTCAAACAGCAGGTTGATTGTAAATTGCAGCTCTGTGCCAGCTACAAGTACGGAGTGAATGGCTGGCGGGAGCTCTCCCACAGCCCGGCTGTCTCTGCTCATGTCTGAGCCAAACAGGAGGTGTAGGGCCATGGCCCACAGCATCCCCTGTGGGATCTCCTGGCACCTGGCCCCACAACCTCCCCACTGAGCTGCTGTGGACACAGGAGAGGTGGTGAGGAGCCCTGTGGCCTTGCTAGTACAGTTCCTCTATGAAGAGCTGCCAGGAGCAGCTCTGCAGACAAGGAGCTGTTGGCCCTTCTTGGGCCGCAGGGTATAAGGGCCATGCTGCCTTCCCAGAGTGTGCCTTGTTCCAGAAGAGCTCCTGGGCCTCCCCTGCTCCATGCTGGAGCCTGAACTGGCACTGGCTCAGAGCCCAGATGAGCAGTGCCACCCATGGGTCCCCAAACCAGGTGTGCAGGGTGCAGCAGCCTTGCTGGAAAGTGTGTAGTTGTAACACTCCTCCTTCATCTGTATGGGGAGCAGCCATAGGGAAGACCACCTCTCAGAGGGGAACCCCCAGACTGGCCCCTGTGGGGCAGGGAGGGATGGCTGAACGTGGGCTCACCTTGCAGAACAAGCCACAGCCAAGCAGAGAGTGCAGTTGTGCTGCCAAGGCGATGTGTGGCAATGAACATGTGCACTTCTCTTGGGAATGACTGCTTCAAAGCAGCCTGTTCCCTACACCATCCCATCCCATGCTGTCCTGCCTGGTGTACACAGCACAGGCACTGTCAAGGAATAGGAGGAGGTCCCAGAACAGGCTGTCTCTGATGCCCAAGCAGTCATCCACCCTAACCCTTGTGCAGAGCATGAAGCAGCCTGGCTGCCCTGGCTGTCCATGGAGACACGGCAGGACTCCTGTGCAGCCCCAGGAAGGGACAGACTTCTGGGGGCCCACAGTGGAGCCCCACTCGCTCAGCTGTGCTGGGGGAATCGATGGTACAGGGGCAGGAGGGCGCAGTGCTGCCCATGGGGCTGGCAGCAATCCCTGTCCCCAGGGACAGCACCCTCTGAGGGATGGCAGGGGGATGCTCAGAGCCAGCTTCGGGGATGTTTGTGCCCTCAGCAGGGTGTCCCCTTGGCTCTGTCCCCCAGATTGTGCCGGCAGAGGGGTCGGCACGGTGGAGCTGTGCGCTCAGCGGCAGCAGCAGACAGACACCGAGTGTGTGCCAGGGAGGGGCAGGAGGGGCCCTGTACCCTGGCTGTCCCTGAGCGTGGGCTGCCGAGGGGCCTGGGGCGGGCGGGGGGCAGCTCCTGTCAGCCTGCTGAGGCTGATGCCTTCCATCTCCGAGTTACTGGCTCGTGTCAGGGCAGAGCTGGAAATGTCAGGGACTGCTGCAGGGTGACCGTGCAGAGTGGCAGATGGTCAATGATGGATTTGTCACTTCAGATTCAGGCGGTTTTTAAATATTCAGCAGAATCAGAGGTGACAGCTCATGGCAGCAGGCAGAATTTCTGTACGTCTCGGTAAGACCTCCTGGCCCCCTGGGAGAGGGGGCACAGCAGGACAAACCCCTGCACCTCGCGGCAGTGGCTGGGGACAGCGCAGGCTGGGACCGTGGTGTGCATGGCCAGGGCTCCCTGTGCTCCCCATGGCAGGTGACAGTGGTGGTGCAGGAAGGAAGCTGCTGCTCTGCTGCTCCTGCGCCAGCTGCTCCCTGCAAGCTGGAGCATCCAGGTAGTGCCTGTGCTGCCCATAGCCACCCCACTTTGTCAGCACCAGTGTATTGGGGTGTCTCAAGAGCACTGGGGGCTCCCACCAGCTCCACACAGGAGTTGGCACTCCCCAGCCCTTTGGTGATGGCCATGGAAGCCAAATTCTGAGGAGAGAGGCCCAGCAAGTGGCAGTGTCAAGGAGGCTCCCAAGCCAGGAAGAACAGGGGTCTGGGCAGGCTGGCAGTGCAGGGGATGTGGGCAGAGCCAGTGGCGAGCTCAGCTGAGCATGCAAAGTAGCTGGGTCAGCTGGGAAGAGCGATGGAGCTCGGCACAGCCCGCAGAGCCTCCTTCCAGAGTTAAGCCTTGGGACAGGGACCAGAGTGCCTGCTGGGCTGCACACAGGTGCTCTGCAGATTCACGGTGGTAGCAGCACTAGGGCACAGCCAGTGCTGCAGTGCTGTGCAGCAGGTCAGGGCAGACTGTTGAGAGTGATTCCCTCCACAGCTGCTGGCATCCCATGGTTATGAGGAGCAGTCACTTGTCCTGGGTGGTGCTTCCTCCCACAGCACAAGTCATTGTTCAAAGACAGCCTTGTACCTGGTCAGGGCCCCTGTGGTATGTGGGAAGGACATGGCCCTGCAGAGCCAGCACAGGAAACGTCTCCTGTTGCACGAGGTGCAGAGCCAGGATGGAATGTGGGTCCTGGCTGATCCAAGGGACACGGAGCTTCCCCTCTCCCGGGGTATGTGTGGCTATGGCCACTGGTAGGAGGGAGGCAGCAAGGTCAGTGCAGTAATGAACACACCAGCCCTTGAGGGCAGGGGATGCAGTATTGACTCTGCATCCCCCGTGCCTGCTGCTCTCTCAAAGAGAGCTCTGCTCATGCCAGCTGGATTGGCTTGTCTGTCCCTGTGCCTCAGCTCATCAGGTGCAGCCCTGGCCTCAGGGCACTGCGACCGCAAGCATTTGCATCAAACTTTGCTTACGGTGCAGGTCCTCCTGTACATCCACCATGTGTGCAGGTGGGTCTGGGTAACCTCCCTGCCTCCCCCCAGCCCAGGGAGTGGTGCCCTTGCAGTTCAGATTTGCAGTCCAGGCTGCCCATGCAACCTGCAGGATGGGCGGCACTGAGAGGGCTGTGTCCATCAGAGCTGTCTCCCCATGCCCCAAAGCAAAGCACCTTGGCTTGGGAGTGAACAGGTGAAGCTGCAGCCCCTTCCTGCCACTGCTCAGCCCTGCCAGGAGCCTGATAGGCAGTCAGTGATTAATGCTGAAGTCAAACTCTTCCACCAACTCCAACCTGAGAGTGCTCTGTAACAGCACTGCAGCCCCCACCAGGGAACCCCGGGAGTGTTCACAGACCACCCTGAATGTCGTGGCTCTGCAGCACTGTCCTGCTCCACAGAGCTGACTCCTCTTCATTACTGTGTCTGCTGTCAACAGCCTGTCCTTCTCTCCTGCACGGGCTGCGTGATCACAGCAGCTTCCAGCAGGGACAGTTCTCTGCAGCCCAGCCCAGTGCCAAATTCTTCTTCCTCTATTAGGTGCTTCTCTGATCAGCAAGCAGAAGGCAACTTGCTGGTCAGACTGTCCTGGAAGAGCTGAGCTTGGCTCTGGCTCTAGCCTGCGCTTAAAGCAATTTAACATCAGCAGCAGGAAGAGATGGGGAATTAATTTTGGTTGCTGCCACCCCTTCGGGCCACACCTACGTGTGCTGGGTAGTGCAATGTGCTGACTCCCTCCTTCCTCTGCTGGAACAGCTGCCTGAATTTCCTTGTCCTGCCTTCATCCCTCCTTGCATTAACTGTTTCTCAGCCATGAAACACTGAAGGGCTGCAGCTGGCTCTGACCAACAGGCTTGGCCCTTCTGCTGATGGAAAAACACAAAGCTCTCAAGGAAAGCACAGGCCATAAATCAAATGCAGCAGCACCAGGCAGCCCTTGGCTCTGAAGGGGCCATGCAGGGCTCATGAGCACAGCTCAGGTCCTGGTGGCCACCAGCCCCTCCAGATGACTGCAGTGGGACTCTCGGGTGGGTGCAGAGTCCAGGCTTTACAGAGCAGTCCCATGCAGCAGCAGGGTGTGAGGTCACATACCACAACATGCTGTGTCCCCACCCCTGAGAGCACAGGATGTGTCCCAGCTCAGCTTTGGGGGGTGGTGGGTCTGGGGGACGCTGCCTGAGGAGGTGGGACTGAGCACTCACCCTGCAGAGGGGCACGCAGCTCCAGCTGGCTCTGAAGAGGTTAAATCTTTCTAATCGCTCAGTAAGACCTTCTCTAAGAATTTATCTACTTTCTGCCTTCCAAGAACATATGGATAAAATCCCCCTGAGTGGGACTTACATTTATAGCATCTATTACTGAGATCAAGGTTAATCCAGAGTAATCTAATGGGGTGAAAAGGACTTTATATAAATCTGTTTTAATCTACGGGACATGATAGCCTGACAAGGCCATCAGAACACTCCTGCGCCACTGCTGGGGCAGCGAGAGGTGCCAGAGTTGCACAGGGGATGCAGGAGGGAGGGCTGGCTCATCCAGCACCCACCAGCCCGAGTGCAGCAGGGTCAGGAGACTGGCAGGGCTGGAACATGGCTCACCGGGCCCAGAGCCAGGCCAGCTGTCCTGGTGTGCAGCTGCTGCCGGTGCCTCCAGAGAGACTGAGCAGCCCTGTCCCTGTCGGGATGTTGTGCCATGGGACAGGGAGGCTGTAAATGCTCTGAATTAAGAGCCATCCATGATAAGTGTAATTGATACACACTTAAAAAGAGGGGATTCAGCAGGAAGAGACAGAAGGTGAACTGCAGTGGCTGCCAGCGCTGAGGGCTCATCCTGTGTGCTTGCCCATGCTGGGGACTGATGCTCCACCAGGGCTGGAGCCTGCAGCACGTGCTCAGGGCATTCCAGGTGGGCAGAGAGGAAGGACTGCCCCTGCCAGGATGTCACTCAGGTCCCTGCCGTACCCCATGTCTCCCACAGCCAGGTGAGTGCAGCCACTCTAAGGTGTCTGGTGCCAAGCACTGCTCCCTCTGCTCCCCATCCTGCCACCAGTGAGCTCGCTCCAGTCCCTGCAGCTGTGCCTGGTGTGTTGGGCTGTGCTGAGCCCCAGCCAGGCCTGGTGCTGAGGGCAGCCCGTGCCTGCTGTCTGCCCTGGCAGCAAGGCACAGGAGCGAGTCCCACGGACACGGGAGGCCAAATAAGACAGTCCTCCAGAGCATGGCGTGTCGTTTTACATCTGCTCAGATGGAGACTGAGTTATCCAGGTCCCTGAGTCCCAGACCCGCCAGAAGACAGTATCTCAGCTAAACGATGCAAAAATGATTTAATGGAGGGAACTAATCAAGGAATCCAAGAGAGACTGCTCACCAAGGGCTGATGCAAGATTCAATTAAACTGCAGCCTTTGTGGGTTCACCATTTTAATTTTCCACAAATTAGCTTAAAAAAGGTATGGAAATGAAGATATTAGATTTTTTTTTAAGTCAAAAGGAAAAATCCTTTGAGGATTATATTAGCTATTTCGCTTTAACAAACATAATTTCTATACTCATTTTCTTGTTTTAATCTCAGCTGTTGAGATACTCTTTCCATTCCAGCTCCAGTGTCAGTGTGGAAGGCTGTTAACCCTTCCGAGAGCAGGTCCTACAGCCCGGCTGCTGCAGTGCCCTGTTCCCATGCCAGCCATGGTGCTGGGGCGAGGGCAGCACGACAGCGCAGGAACCCTCCTTGGACAGCTGGGTTCCAATGCAGGAGCACCAAAAGAAGCAAGTCCAGCCCCACAGTAGCGATGGAGATGCCTCCCCAGTTCCAGGGCTTTGCTCTGTCCCTGTCTGTGCCTGGCCGGTTGGACAGAGGCTGGCTGTGAGTGATTCCAGAGCAGACAAGGCAGTGGATCCACCCGGAGCTGCAGCAATGCTAAGCTCCAGACACCCCACATTTCCTGTAACTTCACCTGCTTTTGCCCTCAGGCAGCTGGAGATAAACACGGAGTAACAGTGTTGTGTGTCGGCTGTGATTTGTCTTCTGCAGGAGTATGTCTTGCACTAAGGATCTCCTGTGAGTAATAACAGCTGCTGTTATGGCCCTGCCTCCGCTGGCACCTGCTGGCCTGGCACAGCGAGCCTTCTCCTGCCCTGTGTGGTGCAGCTCCAGGGCTTGGCTAGAGGCCACTCTCTGGCAGGAATGGTGCCTTGAAAGTGTCAGGGCTAGTGGCTAGTTCACCAGGCTTTGCCTGGCTGCACAGCCTGCTCCCGACCCCAAGGAGCACTGTTCTTCTCCCTGGGTTCCTGCTCTGCAGTGGAAAACAAGTCCCACTCAGCAGCATTGCTTACTGGTGTGGGGACTTTGCCAGGACCACTGTGGGTCTGGCTGGGCCACCCTGGCCAGGGCTGGCATGGCTGGGCCATGGTCCCCAGCGTGTGCCACAGTGCTGAGGAGCATCATCCACTGCTCCCAGGGAGCTCCTCCTTTCCCTCTCCTCCCAGCACTGTCTGCACCTCTACCACTGTCCATCGGGTGCCACATCCACCATCCCATCCTTCTTGCACCTTCCTATCCTGTACTGTCCCCTCCTGGATCCTCCTCCTGTGCCCCATGGCAGCTTCATCTGGCTCCTGGGCGACCTTCAGCTTGCAGCTCCTTGAAGCACCTCCCTGTCCCCTTCCTCTGTGCCTCGAGTGGAACGGAGCTTCATTTGTCACTGTCTCTTTTAAAAGGTCCAATCTCTTCCGTGGGGTCACCTGGCTGCTCTGCCAGCAGCTCCTCGTGCTGGCACGGCTCTGCTGCAGCCGCCGCAGCTGCCAGTCCAGGATGCGTCATCCCTGTCCCCTTGTCCTTGGGGACCTGAGTGGTCCCCTCTCTGCCCATGGGTAAAGTACTCCCAGTCAGAGCCCAGCCTACAGGTGGCTGCAGCCCGTAGCTGGAGCTCAGGGCATCCCATCCCCTCCTCGTGGAGAGGGGCAGCAGAGCCAGGGACATGGGGCCTCTCCTGCACCACCCTCTCAGAGCAGTAGATTGTGCAGGGCTGGCTTGGCCCCTGGCACAGGTCTGGCAGTGGAGGCTGTGGCTGGGACCCTCCCCACCCTGCACACATTGAGCCCTGAGTGGAGCTCAATGCAGAATTAATTTGTCATATTGACACTGATCGTTTATTAGGGAGCAGAGTGGAGCCCATTCATTTGAACAGAAAACATTTCATCTTATCTCCTGCCTTTTCATGCCTCAGCTCTCACTCTTTAACCTTGGACAACGAGACATTCATAATTTCCTCACTGGCTCTATGGCTCCTTTAGATAAGAAACTTATTTTTTAATCTTTCTTTCTATTGAATTTTAAACATGTTCCATTACAAAACCTGATGCACATAACAACATGTTTCGCCCAGCATTAATGTGGCCACGCTGTGCTGCAGCCTCTGCCCCAAGCTGGGCTCCAGGCTCTGCCGTTCCCTGGGGTTCGAGGGCCAGGGAGCAGCTCTGCTTTATCAAATGGTTGTAGGGGCTCTGGCAGTTGTGCAGGAGCAGGCAGGGCACAGGGAAGCCTCTGCTCTGGGGACAGTGTGACACCAGGGTACTGCCTGAAGGAGGATGCACAGCTCTGCGGGGCTGGCTCTGCCCACTGCAGGAACAGGAGCTAGTGGGACAACAGGGGAATGGGTGCTACAAGAGGAATATGCTGTCACCACCTGATGGTTTTCAGCAATTCTCAGTTGCTCTTAACAAGCTCTTGGTCTGAGCTTGAGAAAGCATTTCTTGTTTGTGGATGGCTACTGGAGAGCCAGTGTGTAACTGGGAGCTCTTGCAGCCCCACACACGAGCCCCACTGCAGCCCCTCACAGCAGTGCAGGGTCTGCCCCAGCCCAGGGGCCATGGCCATGGGCAGCTGCAGAGAGATTTGTCTCCATTCCAGTCCACAAAGCTACTGCCCCGACAGCAAATAGCCCCACCAGGGCCCCTACAAGGAGAGGCCATGATTGCTTTCCATGTGCAGGAGAGCCACAGAGATAAGGCTTTCACCTCCAAGGCTCTGCTGAAAAATTAGGGATGGGAGGTGGGAGGGAGCAAATTGAGATAAATGAGTGTGCTGCATGGCATCCTGCCTGCAGGATGCTGAAATAAAAAATCAGTAAATAAAAAATCACCAGTCTTTATCTGGTCAGAGCCTGAATGGGCTGTGTGATAACTATAACGGATGAGCCTGCCACGAGGGCCTCTGAGAGGGACCTGCTGGCCCTCATGCCACGTGGCAAGGCACCTGCTGGCGCTGGGGACGCAGCAGTGGCACACACAAAGGGCCAGGGCAGCAGCTCTGCCATGACACGCTGGGTCCTGTCCCTCTGAGTGCACCATGCTGGCTGCTGCACCAATCCCAGGTGGCTCTGGGAAGGGCTTGGCTCCTTCCTCAGTGTAAAATGCACTTTTCCAAGTCGTCCTTCACAGTGAGAAAAAGGCAGATCAGATGCCGAATTAGCCTGCGAGAGCCGTGTTCCCGTCTCTCTTATCTAACTCACTGTAACAAGCTCTTTGCATTTATTCTACCAAATGTGCTGCAGAATTGCGTTACAGCTCATGGCTGCGAGCCATCTGTGGAGAGAAATCCAGTTATACCTTGTATAATAAGTTCCTGACAATCTTACAGAGGACTCCGGGTCATAAAAGTCTCCCAGTTTTATCGCCAGTAACAGACACGGAGAGAAATTAAGTTGTCTTATCAAATTTAGATAATATATATCCCTCTGGAGTGGAAGGTTTCTGATGGATCTTTTACAGTATTAGAACATTTAGAGGGGTGAGCAGAAATGCACAGTGGGGGTGGGAGAGCAGTGGGGTGCAAAACACCCAGGGGCACCCAGGAGCAGGAGTCTGGTAGCCGCTGGGCAGAGATGGGCCCTGGGGAGCCCTTGGAATGCAAAAGGGAGGCGAAGGCTGTTTGCAGGCAGGAGCCGTGCTGAGAGGTGGGCTCTGCTCCTGCCTGGCTCACCTCGAGCACTCTCACACAGTGCTATTAATGAAAGCAATAACCTCCAGCATCCCGATACGCACACTCCTTCCCGCTGCCTCCCGCGCCAGTCACTGCGGGGAGAAGGAGCCACAGGGTGTGTGCTGAGTTCCTGCATCCTGGGATCTGCTGAAATCAGGAGCCAAGCCCTGCAGCGAGGCTGAACATGGGATGTCCCTGCCACATATCCTCTGTGACCAGTACAGGGATGAGGATCCCTGGTTGTTCTGGAAGAGTCCTGCTCTGGCAGCCTGCGCAGTGCTGGTCCTGTNGAGGCTGAACATGGGATGTCCCTGTCACATATGAGGAACCCTGGTTGTTCTGGAAGGGTCCTGCTCTGGCAGCCTGCACAGTGCTGGTCCTGCCTGGGCTCTCTTTGCAGCAGCTGGCAGGGAAAGAAGTGCTGCTCCATTCAGGCAGTAATTTTAAGCTCCCTGGAGAAGGGTCCCTGCTGGTCCCATTGCCCAGAGCTTGGCCTATCCCTGCCCCTAGCTCACGTGTCAAGGCTTCTGAAGCCAGGAGGATGGGACAGGGATGGTCTCCACCTGGACTGACATGTGTCCCCCAGCCAATCTCTCCCTCCTGGGGGACCAGCTGCCCACAGGGATGGTGCTGGTGGCATAGGAGGGCTGGGATCCTTGGCACACCTGCTCTCTGCTCAATATTTAGTTTCTGCAGAGGCAGAGTGCAGTAGCCATGGCAATGCAGCGGGCAGGCCCAGCATCGCTGGTGTGCCGTTTATTATGAGCTGAGCAGTCTCGGGCACTGGGGATGCAGACACATGCCTCCCCCGAGAGCTCTGTGCTAATAAAAAAATGAATCCTCACTTACTGATCTCTGAATTTTTAAAGATTGGTTACTCTATCTTTTCCTTTTTCATTCATTTTTTAAAAAAATCTATCTAGCCGTTCAGGGCAGAATTATCTGTTTAGCACCGTTGTTACTTTAATCACAATTAGCCTTCCCACTCCATTAATAAGACTCTCAACGGTGCTACATCATGGGAATGTGCCTTCACAGCCATCCTGGCACTCTGCCGGGTCTGATAACCAGGGTTTGTTCTCTCTGCAGCACTGGCAGCCAGTGCTCTCAGTGCCATGCTGTGCACTCCTCTCCATCGCCTCCATGCTCCGAGGGGTGCTGAGCCCCATGGCCGAGCAGGCTCTGGGACAGGCAGGCACTAGCAGCACTTCCCTAAAAGGCTGAGCTGGAGCTGTTCCCGCTCCTGGCAGCAGGAACAGAGAGGCTGGGAATTAGGATTTAACCTCAAGAGTGGGTCAAGAGACTACCTCGCCTCCCCACATCTTTTCTTCAGAGCATTTGGCGAACAATGCACACAGAAGGCTTTTTATTTTTGTGTAGAAACGTGTGTCTAATGAATTAGCCACGGATTGGAGCCTAACATGGGTAATTTACACTGAACATTCGCTTGCTCAGAATCATCCATCAATTTTGTACCACATTAAAACCCACGTCCCGCCCTGGGAGTGTGCGGCTGGTGCTGCACCTCAAGACTCCCTCCCAGCACATCCCTTGGTGCAGTGTGACCACACCGCTGCCCTCTGCAGAGAAGAGGACCAGTGTGTCACAGTCTGTGGTCACATTGGCCTGGCCCCTCCATGGGCAATGGAATTTGCCCAGCGGACACATTGGCACGAGATGGGCAAACACAAGAACAGACACAGGTTCCCTGTGCTGCAGCCTCTGGGCACAGGGTGTCCCTGTCCCAAGGCACTGGGGTCAGCCGGAAGCCCTGCTGTGTGCTCAGTCTCTCCCAAAAGCACAAGCAGCTTTTCTGCTGGGTTTCATGTCCCCTCAGGTTACAGTGTGGCATGGGCCTAAATTGCCTGCCTGGGGACAGGCACTGGACCCCGGAGAGGATGCTGCCACCAAAAACCACCATGGCCAGAACAGGGCACCTGTAACACCAGCAGGGTGTGGGTGGGGTGGTGCGTGGCCATGCCCGGGGCACAGTGGGCAGCTCACCCTTTCCTTGGGAGTACTGGACCCCCTCCTCCCACTGGCCTCCCCACCACTGCAGGGACCTCCCCCAGTGGAGGCATTACACAAGGGAATCGCTGGCAGAGGCGTAATTGCTGAGATAACTGCTGATTGTGGAGTTTGCAAACAAAAAATAGAGTGGCCGGGGGTCAGTCATAATTGGTAAATATTTGTCTATCTAATCAAAAGGCCTTTTAATTAACAATTTTCTTCTTGCAACTGGTTTAATTTTTTTTAAGAACTTCTGCAGGAAGTCAATTAGACCCAACAGATGGCGAAGAACTTCCCAGCATCAGCACATCCTGCCATCTGCCACCTCTGGAAATGGCAGCCCCACCAAAGCCTCATGCCCCATGGCAGCCACCCCTGGGACAGTACAGCTCTGACCCTTTGCCCGCCATGGACCACAGGCAGGTGGGATTCTCTTAACAGGAGTCATGCATGGCCAGTGCTGGTGCAGGTTCTGGGGCAATGGAGGGGCTGGGACTGCCTGAGCCTCACCTCAGGCATTTTGCCTCTTTTTGCCTCTCCCTGGGCAGCTCTTGAGCCCTGACCCAAGCAAGTAGCAGGCAAAAAAGCAGCTCTGCCATGCCACAGGCTGGCTCCTGGCAGCATCAGCAGCTGGCACTGTTCAAGGTGGGCACAGCTTGCCCTGCTGACAGGCACTGCCCCAAAGCTGGAGACCACAGCACAGTGCCCCTGCCTGCTGCTGCCCATGCTGGCCTCTGGTCCCCAGGTGGACTGTCCCTGCCAGGCTGGGGCAGACCTGCCCAGCCCTTGGCAGAGAAATGCCTGCAAGGACACAGGGTTCTGCTATGTGGGGATACAGGGCACTGCCACATGGGAACACAGGACACACTCCCTCTCACATCCCCCCTGCCCTTCCCGCTGTCCTCCCTTCCACCTCGGCAGGAAGAGCTCCTCTCTGCAGGTGAGCTGGCAGCACTCGCACCTGCTGCTCTCCACAATCAGGAGATTGCTGTGCACAAGAGGCAGCTGACGCATCTCTTCCTCAATCAGCTGCTCTTCACGCCCAGCTCCGTGCCACTCGCTGTGCCACTCTCTGTGCCACTCTGTGCCACTCGCTGCTGATTGCCCTTTGTCTCCTGCAAGGCCGTGCTCGGTGGCAGCGCAAACAGCAGGGCCAGGGCACTCCCATGGCACTCCCGTCGTGTGGTTTTGCCCTCCACTCCCTATGAACCCACAGTTCCCAGCAGGGGAAGATGCTGGGGCTCTCCCAGTTCCAGGGGCTTGAGGGGAGCCCTGGGTATGGGCTCTCTGCAGGGTGCTGGCTTTGGCCCCACGTGGATGCAGGGCCCTTCTGTTCCTGCTCCGAGGAAGGTGTCTGGAGAGTCTGCAGCCGGCTGAGTCTCCAGGTCTGTCTGGTGATCAACCATGGGGCGAGCGGATGGTTCTGCAGCTGGCAGGGCAGGGAGAGATGCGGGTGAGCAAAGGTCTGGTCCGGGAGCCGGGCAGAGAGCCCGTGCCTCAGGGCTGGGCACAGGGCAGGAGGGGGTACAGCCACCCCGAGCATCGCTGCCCAGCCACGCCACTGGAACGTCTCCAAAGCACCAGGGAGCAAAGCACCTAAATCTCTCCTGCCAGGCCCTCCGGAGATGTCCCCCTTTATTCACAACTGCTTTTTAATTGCCTTTTGTCAATTACAGCGAGATGGATCGGGTTCCTCGGGGAGGCAGCAATTAGCGCGGGGATGAATGCCGAGGCAACCAAGCTCCCTCTACACGCAGCAGTGGTGATTTGTAAACCTGTCACCCAGACACCGAGCTCTGCTCACAGCAGCGGCACGGCCTCAAGGCAGCGGGAGCATCATCGCACCTGCCCCCGGAGCGACAGGACCTGGACACCCGCCCCAGCCTCTCCCTGCAAAGCGCCCCAGCCGTGTCCCCTCGGTGCGGCTCCGGCGAGGGAGTGTCCTGACTGTGTCCAGGCGGGGTGTACCCCGTCGATGGATTTTGGGGCACATGCAAGGCAGGGTGAGGACGGGGACACGATGCCAGGGCCGATGGGAGCTGCTCTGAGCAGGCTGGGTGGCAGGAGACCTCTGGACGGGGCACCACCCCCGCCAGAAAGAATTAACACCTACAGTTTCCAGTTGGCTGTGGCCAGCCTCCTAATTAGGTGTGGTGACAATGGCAATTAGTCATCCAGGTTCCCCAGTGCCGTGCCTGGGACGTGCAGGGAGCTCTGACCAAGTCACTGCTTTCCACGCTGAGACTCCAGGTGTCCTCTCCATAGCTCAGCCTGCACGGACACACTGCCTGCTGCTGCACAGCCACCGCAGCTGACTGTCCTTGAGCTCAAGATGCTCTCATTCATCCCAAATTCATCAAAAATTCATCCCTCCAGATAACCTGGTCAGTCATGGAACAACTTAGGCAGGGCTTGTCTTGGCTGCATCCAGAGGTGCAGACTGTGAGAGGCTTGTTCTCCCTGACACACATCCCTTCCTGGCACTCACTGATGTCTCTCACCATCCCGGTCTCACTTCTGCAGGGCTTTGGGGACCAAGGGCATTTGGCCATCAGCCCATTCTGGGGCTGCAGCAGTCACTGCCTGCTCTCCCTGAATTCACCAAACCCTCCCTCTCTGCTTCATGGCCTTTGTCTAATTCCCTACGCCCCTTTCCTATTTTTCTTCTTGACAGAAGCAGCAGGCTCATGCATCCAGAGACTCCACAGCCCTTTCTTGTAGCTGTAGATTAAATTTCCCAGCTCAGTGTCTGCTGGTCTCTGGCTGAGTCACTGTGCACAGGTGTCCTCCTGCCCCCAGGAACAGCAGGCAGTCCTGGTGATGCTGGAGCCTGGAGGGAGGGTGCGTACAGGGACACAGGGTTATCCCTGCCAACTGAGACAAGCTGAGCTAAACTAAGCCAAGCACTGACAGCCTCCTTGGCCATGGCTATGGACAAAGAGAAGGGGTAAATCTTGCATGGGCCCAGCAGCCAAACGCTGCCAAGCATTCCCCAGCTCCTACTTCCCTCACTCCACTCTGTCCTTGACCCCGGGGAGGGTGCAGCATGTGGAGGGAGCCCGGCTGCTCTAATTAAACCATGTTTGCAAACTCCCATGGCAAGCATCACTAATTATAATTAGGGAGAGCAAATCTGCCTTCCCTGCCTCTTAGACACGTGAACAAGCTCCCTGCATGCCGACCAGGCTCGGAGGACACTGAGGGCTGGCACGTGGCACTGCTCAGCCTCCCCTGGGCTGGGCACATCCCTGGAACAGCCCCCGTGGGGCTTGGAGGCCTTGGGCTGGGGTGCCAGGCTAGGGGCAGAGTGCCACAGTGCAGTTGGCACCAACCCCTGCACCCAGGCATGGCGTGACTGCACCCCTCTCCCTCAGCACGCGGTCTTCATGCTTGAACCATTGGCCTAACGATTTCAGGTTTTTCCCCATTTTCCTGTATTATTATTTGTCGTTGTTCCTGTTGCAGTTCAGTGACCATGAATTATTGAACGTCTGCTTGCTCAGTAACTCTTTACTTCCACCTCGGCACACTGCTGCCACGCTGCCTGCGTGGGACGGCCGCCAGCTCCTGCCCCCGGCCCCTCCTGCTGCCATGGGACCCCTCGCCGCACTCGGCACACGGCAGGGCCCCACATGCTGCTGGGGCTGTGGGCGAGGGGCCACGCAGGCTCTGGGTCCAGCAAAGGCCCTTTCTCTGGCGCCACTACATCGGTGCAAGGGCTCTCAGCCATGGGACCCCTGCTCAGGACATGGGATGCACTGGGATGTACTGGGGTGCACTGGGGGGCTTTGCAGTGAGTGCTCTTGGGGCATGAGGGGATTTGCCCAGCACCCATCCCTGCTGTCAAGAACTCTGTGCCCATCCATGGGCAGGGACATGTTGGTGATCATTGTGCTGGCCTGGTGGTGATGGCAGGACAAGGGTTGGAACCGCAGCTGACCCATGGTTTTTGCAGGAGTGAGGAGGCTTCTGGTGGGTGGCCAGGTCATCAAGACACAGGGAGGGCTCAGGCAGAGCCTGCTAATGCTCCAGAGCTGCTCTGGGCAATGGCACAAGCAATGGGGATGAGCAAGAGAGGTTCATGTCAGAGCCCAACCCAGCCTGGCATGAGAGGACTGGGCTTTCCCAGGTCTGCAGACCGTGTCTCTCCCATGTCATACTCAGGATGCATTTGCCAGAGACAGAGGGGCGTCCTGAGGTTTAACAGGCCCTGCAAGTGGCCCTGGGTGAGTGTGAGGACACAGGTATGGTCTGTGCCAGCAGAAGGCAGTCCTGGCAGTGCTGGGGTACCCAGAGTGGCTGTGGTAGGAGCTGCTGCCCTTGCAGAGCCATTGCTTTCCCTGAGCTGCTTTTGTACTTGGGGCAGAGTTGAGAAATCTCTGCTGGTATTGTGGGATTTCACAGAAATGAAGGATAAAGTCTCTGAACTCCCACAGCTGCATTTTCCGAGCACTGCAACACTCCGATACCTCTGATATGCTATTAAGCACCTGGTGCTGGTTTGTCTTTGCAACTGTGTCCCCTAAATAAATCCCTTCCCCATGCTGAGCCATGCTAATGGCCTATTGTTAAATGGCCAGCCAGTGCACTGTAAGCTGAAGTCATTATTTTTTCCACTCATCGCTGGGAAAAAATCTCTCTACAGCATCCGCCTTGTAGGATAAGACTGAAACTTGGAAGCTGCAAGCCCCTGTGTGGGGCACATGCCTCTTGCCCTGAAGCATCAGATGAGGGCCCCTGCAGGGCTTCTCACAGAAAGCAGTGAGGGTTTGCCATTATTGAGCTGAATGAGGCACCTCTGTGGTGAGACAGGACAGCACCAGGGCTGGGGAGCAGCATGGCAGCAGCGTCTCCATCAGGTGGGCAGCACCCACAGGGGCCCTCGGCCCCCTCAGGCTGTCCTGGACCCACCAGCCCCGTTGGCCTCCCTTGTTGTGAGCCTGGGCAATCGCTGCCTGGTTCTGGGCTGCCTGGGCTGATGGTGAGGCCAGGGAGGGGACCTGGCCCTAGGCACATGTGTGTGCCTGGCACTGCCTCCCACCACGTCCCACCCCGGCTGCTCCCTGGCACTCGCGCCTGTCTCTGTCTGCTGCCATCTCGCACATAAGTGGCTCCCTGGGAGACTTGCTCCATTTTTTTCCTTTAACCTTGAAATGCAATTTCCTCCCCCAAATATCCTTTTTCCTGTAAACAACATCTCTTTAGCGAGATTACAGCAGAAATCCCTGAGCTCCCAGGTCCCGGGTGCTTTATCACCTGGTGAGCCCCATCCGTCACGGCCACGCGTGGGTTCTCGGCACCCCGCCCTTGCCAACGGGTGATGGTCTTTTCATCATTTTTACAGATTTATTTTACAATAATTTAATTTCATCCTCAGCCCTGGGAAGACGAATTGGCCCCTGATGTGACTGGGGATTCAGAGCCAGTCTCATAAATTTGCCGCCTCTACACAAAGCTCTGTTTGGAGTCCCTGATGCAGCCGTGAGCGAGAGTCCTTAAACAACGAGGGACGGGCTGTAAACCCCGTGTGTGGCAGAGGGATGTCATGGTGCCAGTGCCACTCCCTGAGCCTCAGCCTGACTTGGTGGCTCTGGGTGGCCACAGGGACAGCCAAGGGCACGGGGCTGGAAATGGGGCAGACAGGGCTTTGCAGGCTGCCCCAGCATGTCCTATGTGGCACTAGGTGCTGCCAGTGCTGCACTGCCAGGATGCCATCTGCCCACATGGGCACCCACATGGGCACCACTGCACGAGTGCCCTGGAGTGGCGAGTGCCCAGGACCCATCTCTGCCAGCACGTGCCTCACTTCCTGACTCACTGGAACCAGTGCTGTGCTGGGCACAGGCGTCAGGGTAGTGCTGCCAGCCCTGCCACCAAGCTCTGCACATTCCTACACATCTGTGCTTGACACATCTGGGACTTGCTGCGCTTTTGCTGCGAGAGGCTTGCCAACGTAATTAAACTCGAGTGACTCCCCTGCCCCCAGGCACAGCCCCTCATTTCCCTTTGATTTATTATGTCTTCTTAATTTATTTAAATGAGCCTCGGTGTTTGCACAGGCTCGGAGGGGGCTGGCTGGAGCTTTAATTGCCGGAGCGAAGGGAAGGCGGCTGGAGGGCTCCGGGGGATCTCTGCAGGGGATGTGCTGTGGGGTAGGGGGCTGCGGCCAGACCTCCAGCTGAGCTCCAGGAATGGGAAGTGCCTTTGGAGCAAAGCTTCCTCATGTGGTGGTGGTTTGGCCCCTGGTGCTGGGCTGTGCCAGTGCCTGGGGATTTGCCTCAATGGGGCTCTGTAGGAAAGGCTGAGCATCTTTTGGAGCTGGCATAGAGGCATCTCCCTGGGGCATTGCAGGGCAGTGTCTGCCCGGGCTCTGAGCTGGCAAAGGCAGGTGATGGAGAAGCCTAGCATGGAACCCCTGCTCAGCCAGGCACCCAAAGTGTATGGGGGCTGATGCTGCCAGATCTCACTGAAGCTCCTGGCCAGGTGGGAAAGGTGCATGGGACTGCAGGGGAGCCCATGGCACTGCTCCAAGGGGTCAGTCTGTGCTTGGGGCCAACAGAGGTTTTTGTCACTCCCTCCATCCATTCCTCCTGCTTCCTCATGGCCCTACTCCCCCAGCTCAGAGTGAGCAGACAGCGTACCTCCTGCGTGCCCATGCCTCCGTGGGGCCCCGTGCCTGCCCCGTGCCTGCCCCATGCCTGTGTGCCCTCATGCCCGGCTGGGCTCCATGCCGCCGGCCCTGCTTGTGTTTGCATAGCTGATTGTTCCCTGCTCGGCGTACTGCCTTGCACTTGTCCCTGCTGAATTTCATCCTATTTTTTCCAGTCCATTTCTCCAATTTGTCAAGATCATTTTGAATTCTAATCCTGTCCTCCAAGATACTTGTAGTCCCTCCCAGCTTCGTGTCATCTGCAAATTTAATAAGCACTTTCTCTATTCCATCATCCAGGTCCTTAATGAAAACATTGAGCAAACCAGAACCAGGGCAAGCCCTTCGCCATCCGAGCAGCCTGACATGTGCTGTGCTCACCATGCTCTGCCCAAATGTGATGGGAAAGGGTACCAGACCTTTGCCATGTTGGCTGTGCCTCACTGCACCCCCAGCTCACATGGTACCTCTCTGCTTTGCTGCCCTGCAGCAGTGCTGGCACCATGGTGTGCTGCCAGTATCGGGGGTGCTGGTGCTGAGGTGAGGCTGGGAGGAGACAGGGCTTGATTCCAGGACAGCTCAATCTTGAGCTGCCACTGGCTGGCACAGTGCAAAGGCCTGGGGACAGCTCCCATGTGCTAAACACTGTGGGGCCATGACCCACAAACCCCTGCTGTGGGACATGCCAGAGGCACAAGGAGGGCATGTGGAGCAGTGGTGGGACACAGTTCTGGTGGTGGCTGGTGCATCCCAAGCTGGGGTGTGTGGCAGTGATCATGGCTACAAGCGGGGTGCCAAGGCAAGCAGGTGTCCAGCAGTGAGAGGGCAAAAAGCCCTTCACCCCAGTGGTCAGTGTGGGGGCAGGGGAAGCAGCCCCTGATGGGGCTGTCCTTCCCCCTCACAGCTGCCCACCTCCTTTTCCAGTGGATGAGGCTCTGCCCAGCCCCACTATCTCCCCATTCTTAGGCTGCTCCCTTTGGGGTGGGACTGCTCCTGGGGCTGTAGGGCAGGGATTGGGAACCAGCCCCAACCTGGAGCCATCTCGTGTGCCACCTCTGGCCACAGCCATCTCTTTTCTTTAATTGATTGTAGAAAGCAATTTACAAAATACAAACTTCTGCTTGTGCCAAGCCCTGCGTGTCCAGGCAAAGCCTAATTTCACAGTAAAATTTCAAGTGCAATGAATGGCTTTTCCCAGCACCAGTCCATGTCCAAGCCAAGAGCTTTGCAGTCTGCATAGGCTGTGCTGAGCAGCCCAGAAATGGCTTTGCACTGCCCTGCCGAGCACGCAGCTCGCTGGGCTGGCTGTCACAATAGCCATGGCAGCTCTGCCAGCACTCACTTCTGGGCTGGTGCTGCCTGGGTTGGCATGGCTGTGTGGGACCACCATGGCTACAGCCCAGTCTGCAAAGAGCCACAAGCCCCAGCTCTCCATGCAGCCAGCTGAATGATGCAGGGATCCTGCATGGTCCGTGTGGCCATCAGGGAGGTGTCCCAGCAGGGCTGGCCAGAGCTGCAATGATGGGGGCTCAGCTGAGAGATGCTGCTCCCAGCTCTGGCTCCTTTCATGTCAAAGTCATAATTTCATGGTCAGGGTCTAGGAGGTTTGTACACACAGATGCATTAATTCTGCATTTAGTGATACAGGAATAATTGGTGTCACATCAATTAGATCGGTTCTTGGATACTGCAGTGATAAGTGCTGTGCAAAGGCCTCTGGGCTGCAGGATGTGAGGAATTCCAGCAGCAAGCGAGCCTGGTGGGGCTGGCAGCAGCAGGCAGAGCAAGGCTGGTGGTGACGCTGGGTGCTAAGAGAGTGGTGGAGTGTCCAGCACTTTTGGCCTTTGCAGGAGAACAGCGAGGCCTGGGTCTCTCACGGTGGTCAGTGCCTGGGGCTCCTGTGCTGGGGGCTGCTGCACAGTCTGTGGGTGCAGGCTTGTGCTTGGGGAGGGGCTTGGCAAACTTCTGAGCCTAATGTCCCAGTCCCATGAACGTAACCCTCTGTGTTAAGCCACTTGCTGGGCACCTTGTTCAGCATCATCCACTGTATCCCTCATCCCTGCAGCATGGCTTTGCACACATGGTGGATTTGCTGGCTCACTGCTGCCTGCCCCACCAGCTAATGGAATGAGTCTCAGGTGGGTCTAGGGCAACGTGGAGACCCCCTGTGCTCACACTCCCACAGTACAGATCGGTGCCATCAGTCCCATCCCTGCTGCGAGCTGTAGGCAGAGGTAATTTGCAGATGACAAATATCCCTGACAGTAAATATTTTTCCCACCCTCATCTTTCTACAAGCAGATAAGGTGGCAGCACTGTAGCAATACGGTTGCTGGAGGGAGACAAACTCTTTGGCAGACTTAAAAGTCTATTGTGTCCCCGCAATTATTTATAGATAAAGAGAAAAAAGCCAATAAGCAGAGAATGGAGCTTCACAACTGCATTTGTTATGACGATGATGATGTTATCTCTCCCTCACACCCACACACGCACATCTCCGGTGCATGGAAACTCGCTGCTGGCAACAATCAAATCCCCAACCAGGACAAGGCAGGACAGACTGGAAGTTTTACCATCTCCTCACTGACTTGTGCCCAGCCTGTTTTCCCCCAGTGAACCCACCACACAGCTCCAGTGGCTTCTCTGGAATAGCACCTGCAGGGCCCCAGGGCATCTCTCTGGCTGTAGGATGTGGAGAGTGGATGGACTTTGTCCCTGCAAACTAGCCCCTGGATCAACCAGTGCTGGATGCCTTCTGGTGAGGGGGGTCTGGGGTTGCCTGCAGGGAGTATGGGACTGGCTGGGTTCTCACCAGCTCGTGCAGAAGGACCCCAGGGTGTGGGTGCTCCCCACTGATGGCAGGGTGCAGAGGGACTCTGTCAGCTTTCCCTGTTCTGCATGCCCAGGACCTCCTCTCCCATCCCACACCACTACTGCGAACAGAAATGTGGGTGCTTGGAGGGATCTGGGATTAAAAGACGTGGCAGGCAAGAGTGATGGAGATCTCTGCAAATGAGTGCATTTCGGCAACCAGTGGAGCAGAGACACCCTGAGTGAGAAACATTGACTGCAGCATGGGAAGAGGTTGGGAAACACCATGCTCTCCCTGTTCAGTGAGCACTGCAGGAGCCAGTGAAGGAGAGCAGGGGCCTGGCAGGACTGGACCCACAGAAGGAAGTTGAGGGCTCAAGACTTGAAGTGCTACTGAACCAGGCACTGGGGTCCCTGGGTGACCTGTCACATGTGTGACACTGGGGTCCTTCACCAGCCCATGTCTCCCCATGTTCCAGGGTGCTACACAGCATTGCTTGGCTCCTGCTGGGGCAGAAGTCCTGCACACCTCCCCAGTGCATGCACAGCCACTGCTCCTCCCCAGCACTGGGGGTGAAGGAGGGGTGTGGGCTCCTGCCAAGTGCTCAGCCCTGTCTCAGTGGGACCCCCACCCTGGGAAAACCCCAGGGCAAGCTCTCCAGCTGGTGAGATAGTGCCCAAGACAGCGACTGGGAACCCTTAACTGGACTGGAGAGTGGGATGATTTTTCATTGCTTCCTCATAATAACAGGACAGGAGTAAGTGACTAGTACAGTCCGTTCACTCGGTAAAGATTTATACAATCACTTCATCCGGTAATTGGTATTCTGGGGAGAGAGAGAGAGCTGCAGCTCCACCATCCACCTCTATTTGTTTTATCTCTGTCTTTCTCTCTTTCTCTCCCCTTTTCAGAATGAGTAATTCTGTCCCTCACAATCCCATTTAAACAGAGCATTTGCAGAGTGAATAATTAGTTACATTCAATTAGGCCTCACACGCTCTCCCTTCTCACTTTGGGGGACAGACGCGCTAATGAGATGGTACGTCTGACACGCAGGAGTGGGCACTGAACATGCTGCATGCCAGCAGGGAAGGGTCAGCCTTGGGGGAAGTGGGGACATGGCCCCAGAGAGATCAGCCTACCGTCTTGGGGGGACAGTCCTTTGGAAACCATCCGGGGCCAAAGGCTTAATGTTTGGGGCCAAAGACTTTGTATCTGTGGCCCTCATAACACCATCCTTCTCCTCCAGCAGAAGGATCACATCTGTCCCCAGTACTGGGTGTTCTCTGGGCTGGTGCCAAGGGAATGCTGCCCAGCCTGGGACCATCCCACCAGCACTGCTGGGAGTGCCAAGCCCTGAGAGGAGAGAAAGCTGCTGCCATGTTTTTATCTCCCTTATTAAACCTAACATTAGGTTTTAAGAGGAGCCTTAAATAATGTGACACTGCCTGTACAGGCAAAGTTGCTTCATGCTCCAGCTGCTCCTGCTCTGGGATTTATGGTCTTTCTCATGCCATGCTGCCTCTGTTCAGGTAGTGGTGGGTCACAGGCTGAGGCTGCTCCCAGTACCTAAAGCCTGCAAGTGGGCTCAGTGCCACTGCAGCCCCATGCCAGTGTTTTGGAGTCCTTGGTGACTCCACTGCTACCCCTCAGCACCTCGCAGTGCTACCCTGCAGTGAAAAGGACCCCACTTGTGCGTTTTACTGCCAGAGCAGTGAGGAGCGGGGCATGGAGCTGCCTGCTGCAGGCAGCCCTGCCCATACCCTCTATCTCCTCTGGCGTGGGACAGGAGGGGGGCACGGTTGTGCCGGGGGGCAGCTCCTGCTGTGCGGGTCAGTGAGGGCAGCCACAGGAGATGCGCATGCACGGGAGTGAGCCCAGCCAGGGTGTGCTGGGGAGGGCCACGGTGGGAGTCAGCACAGCTGGTAGCGGCTCTTCCCTCCCTCCTCTGGCGGAAGCCTCTGCCTTGGGAGCACCCGCCCATTCCCAAAGCATCCTTCCCGGAACATCAGAGCTGAGAGCGCTGGTCCCGGGGGCACCGGGGGCTAGGGGCTGCTCACGCACAGGGGCCAGATAATGAATCACGTTTAATCACAGGCTTTCGCGAACGGTGGGTGGAGGGTGAAGGAGCGCGGCCGCTCCCGCACGTACGGGTGAGTGTGCGGGGGAGCCGCGGGAGAGGGCTCTGCGCTGGGCAACCCCGTGGGCAGAGCCCCCCGTGCCCAACCGGAGCCTACGCGGGACGAGGCGGGGGCGGGCGGTGCCGGTCCCCGCCCCGCGCAGCCCGCGCCGGTCCCGCAGCACCATCTCCCGGCCGCCGCACGCCGGTGTCTGTGCTCCGGCCCTGCCGCCGCCATCCCCGGCCCCGGTCCCAGAGCAGAGCCGTGGGCTCGCCGGTCCTGCCTTTGTTCGTCCCACGGAGTCCGGCAGCGCTGGGGGGCACGGGGGGCCGGGGCCGGGACGGGGTGCCCTGTCCGGATGCCAGGACCCACCGGGCCCTGCTCCAGCACGGGCAATGCTTCTGCAGCGCCCCAGACAGATGACTGAGCTCGGCCATGGTGGTCTCACACCCGCAGCTCCCTTTCCCAGCCCTGGCTTCTCCAGCACTCTGGGAGATCAGACTCTGTGCTGGAGTCTTCCTGTCAGCAGTGACACTCTGCTGCAGCCATGGGCTGCACCGAGTTCTGCCAGAGCTCAGCAGGCGAGCAGCCACGCTGGGCTCCATTGCAGCACCTGGGCAGGAAGCAGGATGGGGCTCTGTTCCATGTCCCCATGCGGGCAGCCAAGCCTTTCTCCACCACGGGCAGCCCTGTGCAGGTGACCAGACCAGGAGTTGTGGTGGTATTCCTGTGGGGTCGTTGTGCCATGGTCCACTGCAGCATCACATCATTTGCAGGCAGGCCAGATGCCAGATTTCCTCCCCAGCTGGAGAGGGGACAGAGGAGATGGTGCTGTCCCCAGTCTGTGCTCCTGTCGGAGGCAGTGCCCTGTGCCTTCACAGCATCTCCTGCTCCGAGATGCGGCTCTCCTTGCCATCTTCCTGGGCCACAGGCTGGCCCCTGAGTAGGGTCTCCTGCACAGGCAAGACATTCTCATCCTGCTCCGTGGGCTGCTGGGTATCTGGGTTCTCTCCGGGCTCCCCAGCCTCTATCTGCACAGGGGCAGGGGTCAGGGGCAGGCAGCTACATCCCCCCACACCCATGTCTTTCCTGCTATACTCCAGGTTGCTGCTACACTCCTATGCAAGCCAGAGTATGAGTCCCTCCCAAATGCTCAGCACTTGCCAGCAGCACCCTCAGGTTGCCCCAGCCCTTGTCCCGCCCCAGCCAGGCAGCCTAGTTCAGCCCCCACCCCTCCTGCATTGCAAAGCCACAGCCCCTGCTCTGCTGCTGGCACATCCCCAGCTGTGCCCAAGAGGGATCCCAACCCACCCAACCCACTGCTGGAGGGGGCTCTGAGTAGACTCACCTCCTTCGGCACCTGTCGCCTGGAATCTGGATGGAAAGAGAAGGCAATGATCAGGGGAAGTGCTCCTGCAGGGAGCTTCCTGCGGTCAGAGCCAGGGCTGGTGCTACTGCACAGGTCCTGCAGCTCACATTATGCCTGCTGCCAGTGACAGGCTGGGGCTCATAGTGTAAGCCAGAATGGATTCATGGGGCACCAGCACTGTCCCCCAAGAGCTGGCCCAGCTCGGGCTGCAGCAGTGCCAACACACCTGCTCCCAAAGACAATGCAGTCCTCCCAAGGACAGCAAACCCTGTCCTTGTGATGTTCCCAGAGGAGCTTCCCCACTCTCAGCAGAGCTGCTGCTGTCCTCCCTGGCTCAGCCCCTCAGCCCTTTAGGAACCCTCTGGCCAATGTCCTCCCTCCCTCAGCCAAGGCAGCACTTCACGTGCTTTAGCCTCTCACCTTTGTGGACTAAGCAGTAGATGCAGACACCCACAAGAGACGTGATGACTGCAGCCGTGATGGGGATCAGCACTGACAGCGAGGAGCGCCTGCTTGACTCTGCAGGAGAAGAAGGGGTCAGTGAGACACCCATGGTACACCCAGCACAACACGGAGTGCTCTGCTCCAGCCCCACAGGGATCCCTCATGGAAAAAGAGAGACAGGAAGGCATCACACTAGCCACACACTCAGACCTTTCTCTCCGAGAAAACACCACGGACCAGGCCAGCTCTTCTGAGTGCTGCTAGAGCCCTGGGGGAGTCTCTGCTTTGCACCAGATCAGCCCTGAGCACCAGGCACTTACCACAGATCACATCCGAGGAGTTCGTCCCTTTCACCTTCACCACCAGCCCCTTTTCCTCACAACTGCAGGGAAGAACAAGACCATGTAACCACAGCAGTAACCCGAGTTCGGGGAATAGTTGGGGCTGGGCAGGCACCCGAGCTGCCCCAAAACACATCCTGCTCTGAGCCTGCCAAGCTCCAGCAGGGCGAGCAAGGGGCACGGACATGGCGAGATGGGGACAGCAGGTACACAGCAGGGTACCAACCTAGAGGCTTGGCCTGGAGTTACTGAAACTGCTGAGGATGGGAACAAGTTTAGGGACAAGGCACAGGAGGGAGCAGACCTGCCTGGTCAGGGAAGCCCCCAGGGCTTGAGCACTGTAGCTATGACAGAAAAGCTCAGATAGGCTACAAGTGGCTCTGTGGGGAAGTAATTTCTGGGCACAGATAAAAGCAAAGTGAAATCCAATGGCTGGCAGCTGAAGCAAGACTAATTCAGCTTGGAATTAAGGCTCATGTTCCTACCAGGAACTGCCAATTAACCCTCAAGCTTTCTAAAGACAGGGATGACCTGCCAGTTCATGGCATCCTCAAAGCAAAACTCCCCATGAAGACAGCTTGTGCTTTGGCTGATGACTACAGCCACAGAGAACACTGAGAGGGAGATCCTGAACAGGGCATGGGGCATCCCCATATCTCCTGATCCCTTGCTTCTAGCATGGATGACAACATGGACACCCCTGAAGGGACAAGCAGTCTGTGCACATACTGAGGGACAGACACAAGTGCCTGGATGTCTGCCTTGATCTCAGTCAATGCTGCCCTGGACCTCACCGTGCTCCTAGCCCCGTTCCTCTCACTCTGACCCTACACCAGCCAGATGCTGTATCCTTCAGAGAGCAGCCCAGCTGCCCAGTCCCCAGGGCCACCAAGGAAACTGGCAGCAGAGGATGGGATTGCTGGGGCTGGCTGAAGGAAGTGGTCTGTATTCAGACAATACCTTGTCCAGGGGTAGCACGGCTCAGTTTTAGAAGAGACGTTGGAGAAGGTGCCTTCTGCACAGGGTTGACAGGGGGATGACATCCGGTCCACAGCCTTGGCTGAAGAGGAAAAGAGGTGGAAGGAAGGTCAGTAGGGGCTGTGGGGGGTGAGGGCCTGAGGGGGCAAGGGGCTGCAGAGGCCAGGTGTGCAGCATGCCCTGTGGCAACAGCACAGCTCTCCCAAAGCCCCATCAGGGGGCACCATGCTGGGGCAGCCCCCATTCTTTGAGGTCAGTGCTGACAGGGCATCAGTCCTGTTGACTGGGAACAGCTTGTCAGACTTACCTGCCACAAAGCCAGACCCAAGCTGGCAAGGCTGGTTCTCCACACAGGTCTGGCAGCTGATGTCAGAGCAGTGTGTGCCAGCCCGGCACTGGCACACCGTGTTGTGTGTTGCATTTCCTTGTATCTTCACAACGAGGCCAGCATCTGGGCAGAGGGAACGTGGGCGAGGTGAGACACCGGGCAGGGGAGCCAGTCCCCCCAGTCCCCACAGGTTGGGGCCAGTGGGCACAGGGAGCACTTACTGCGTTCACAGATATCATGAGGAGCACAGTGCTTCTCCTTGGTCCAGCTCGGCTGATAGTGCCCACTCTCACAGGGGGAACAGACAGAGTCTTCTGTTTCACTGCACTCAGAGACCAGCTTTTCCCCTGCAATAAAGGCTGGTGAGGAAGGGGTAAGGAGGCTTTCCCTCTCTCCAGACAGCACCTCTGCCAGCAGGACAGGGGAATGCTGGCAGCTGTGGATGCCAGAATTGCTGCAGCATTCTGCATGGTAGCCAGGGCGGAAGGAGCCAGCTTGCCTGCCTCCCCTGCCACATTGCAGGGGCCAGGTGGGGAGGGAGGGCTGTGGGACCACTCCAGGGACTGGGAGATTGCCTGACAGTGACACCAGGAGCTGGCAAACACCATCACAATTGCTAGTGCCAGTGGCAGCACTCTCCCTGCAAAGCTGCCTTCCCGATGGGGTCCTGCAGCTGTAAGAGCACAAACAGTCCCAAGAGAGCTGTGGCACATTTGGTGAGCTCCAGGGGGTCTCCTAGAGCACCCACAAGGTCCCAGTTGCTCTATCACTGAGATGACACATGGAGCTGAAGCTGTCAGCATTGCTGGCAATGGGGTGGAGGGGCTCGGTCACACCGAGCAGAGCTTGCCCCATTGTGGCCAGGCAGTAGGTCCTGGCACAGCCCAGCTGCGAGGTCCCCAGGAAAGGGTTTCCATACCTGGCCGACATCGGTTGCAGCATCTGCCCTTGTGGTTATACTGCTTATCAAAGCACGTTAAGGCATCACCAGGCTCCCAGCACTGGAAGAAACAAGACCTGTGAATTTATATCCAACGCTCCCACATCATGACGCTTCCACAGAAGCCTGCTAACCTGCACCCTAAGGTGAGGGCTTCCTCACACCACTCTTCCCACACCTCCACTAACCACAGACCACAACAGCCACCCACACTGCCTGATGCCATTACTGCTGTCTTTGAAGCGGGGTGGCAGTGATTCCGGTAGAGTTGCTCCACATTTCCTCAGATTTTCCACGATAAGGTGATTGCACATCACCTTGTGCCCCTGCCAACAGTACTGCAGTCCCACACAGAGGGAGCAGCATTCACCAAGCTTACACCCCAGAGCCACTGGCAGCCCCTTCCCAAGGCTGACACACCGTCCCTGAGGGACAGGAAAGCCCCAGTCGAGTGCATCACCCATGCAAACTTCGCCAGAGTCTGCCTTTGCTCCTTCTGGCAGGGAACTAGCTGCACAGGGAAGGGTAAAAAGGAAGCAGGGAATGAGCTCTCGAGCCAGACAGGGTGCAGGAGGGCACGCGGAGCCCCGTTCCTCTCACAGAGCCAGCCCCTCGCTGCTCATCCCCAGTAGCCCGGCAGCTCCCGGCAGATCCGCCTGAGCCTGGTCATCCTGGGGAGCGGGACGAGGACTCCGGCAGAGAGCGGGGGAGAGAGGGCCGGGCCGAGGGTGCCATGGACGAGCAGCCAGCACGGCCGGGCGCTGCCCACTCCCGTGGGCACCTCGAGCAGTCCCGGCTCGGGGACAGCGATGAGGCCGCGAGGCCGTCACAGCCGCCACAGCCGCCCACATGGAACCGAAGAGAAGTGAAAGAGGCGTCGGAACCGGCTGCCGACACCCGCCCGACTTGGGGTGCCCGCCGGGGGCCCCGGGGCTCGCCGTTGCCCGTCCCTGCCCGTGAGGACCCTTCGGCCAGCGCAGGGCGGGGCTGGGCTGCCTGGCCCGCGCCATCGGAGGAAAGCGAAAGCGCGTGGGTAGAAGACCTGGAGAGCATACCGAGCAGTCCAGACAGCTCCTCCGCCCTGGCGGGGTCCCGGGACACCAGACCGACGGACCCGACCCGGCAGCGCCGCCGGGTCCAGCCAACGCCGCCCGCGCACAGCCCCGGGGCTCCCCGGAGGGGAGGCTGCGCCGAGGGGACGGGCCGGAGCGGCCGGACCGTGCCCCTTCCCGGAAAGCCCGGCGGGACACAGACACGGGGATGGAGGGATCCCCTCAGCCTCTGTCCCTGTCCCGCTCCCAGTCCATGCCCCGATCCCGGCCCCACTCACGCCCAGCAGCGCCGCGCAGAGCAGTCCCAAAAGCCGTAGACGGTTCATGGCGCTGCGCCCCCACTGCTGCCGCCGCCCTCCTATGAACGCTTTGGTCCGTTCCCGCCCAGGAAGGGGCGTTGGGCCGCCCGCCCCGGGGCTTCCCCGCCGGCTCTGGCTGGGGACAGCTCCCCGCGGACCCCCCCAAGCTCCGCGCTGCCCGCCCGGCCTGCTGGCAGGCGCTGCACCAGCCGGGACCCCCGGCCCGGGGCAACGGCCACAGGCAGGAGCAGGGGCAGGGGTCGGCCGCGATCCGCGGGGAGGGGAGGGCAGGGGAGCGCCTGTGCAGCCCCCCGGCAGGAGCTCCAGGTTTCACTTCTTCTTTCCAACAGCGGCTCAGAGAGGTTTTTTTTTATTTAGCTTTTAAGAGCCCCTGAGCTGTCGCCCTGGAGAACCCCCACGGCTGTGGCCGTGGAGAGCCCCTCTGGCTGCAACCCTGGAGAGCCCCCACAGCCGCCACGAGCCTTGGCCTCTGCGGAGTGTCCCCGCAAACACGTCAGCTCTGAAAGGGGAAGGAGCAACAGTGCTGAGGCCTGGCTGTACCTCTGCCTCAGTTCTCCAGAGGGGTTCCCAGCGACCCCCAGGGAATTTCCAGGATCCCTGCCCGCTCTGGAGACGTTCCCTGGAGTCCCTTTGGCATTGCGGTGGCTGGGCAGCGAATGGTGGCTCCTCAGCGCCCCTGCCCCGGTCACTTATGGCACTGCCGCCCCGTCCCCCGCGGCCACACTGTGCCCACACTGCCGCGATGCCTGAGAGGACACACCGCAGCAGCCGCCTGTCCCGTCAGGGTCACGGCCACGGCCACGGCCACGACCTCGGCCCCAGCCGGAGACTGGTGGCCACAATCGGGCATCGCCAGGTCACAGCTGCTCCCGGGGAGAAGGGTATCTCGCTCCCCGCGGGCAGCAAGAATTGGGAACCCAGTGCTCTGGATTTCCCAGCCCAATGTCACTTCCCAGAACTGACTCACTCGGGAGCACGAAGGGTCCCTGGGGAATCTCTAGGACAGAGGGGGCGGCCGCGGCGGGAAGGGGATTTCTGGGCCCGACTCCCGCGGGCCTAGCCTGGGAAATCCCCGCGGAGCCGAGCACTGCCTGAGCAGGGTCTCCTTTGGCCACGGGCTGAGGGCCCCTTGCTGCCGGTCCCGGGCGGCAGCAGGGGCCCGGTGCTCCCGGTCGGTAGGAGCTGCTCAGGAGGGAGCCCCTACGAAAGCCCCCGGTCCCGCTACTCGCACAGCGGCGGTTCGGGGCGGCGCCGGGGCTGGGGGCGCAGCACGGGGACACCGCCCCTTGAACGGGGCAGGGACACTCCGGTCCTGGCCCTGGCCCTGGAGAGAAGGCAATGATCATCCCGGGATCGGGACTGATCCCGGCACTGATCCAAACTCCGGTCCCCGTCCCAGTCTCATCCCAATCGCTGCCCCGGTCTGGGTCTCTGTCCTGATCTGATCACGACCCCGGTCCCGACCATGATCCCGGTCCCAGTCCGATCCATACCCCTACCCCGGTCCCAGTCTGATCCCGATCCCGACCCCGATTCCAGTCTCTGCCCCGGTCTGGTCCCCACCCCGGTCCCGATCCTGACACCGGTGGGGGTCTGATCCCGACCCCGACTCCGGTCCCAACAGCAGTCTGATGCCCATCCCGATCCCGCCGCCTCCCCTTCGTGAGGTCCGATAGCGCCACCCAGCGGCCGCCCGGCCTCTTCGGCACTACAACTCCCGGCCTGCCTTGCGGCGCCGTACTGCGGGGCTTGTCGGGAGCCAGGGCAAGTGGCCTTTGCCTCGGCAGGCATGGCGGTACGCTGCCGCGCCGTAAAGTGCGGTACGGCGCCATAGCAACTGGGCTCCCCCTCCTCCCCTTTGCGACGGCGCCGTACGGTAGCGGCGGGTGGCGCCTTTGTCCTGGCGGCGGCGGCCTGACGGGCACCGGGTGCAGGCCGGGACCGGCGGTGAGTTTGCGGGTCCGCGGCCCCGGTACGCGGAGCACCCGAGCCGAGAGGCTTACGGCAGCGAGCCTCGCGAAGGGCTCGGTCCCTCCCGGCCCTCAGCTGGGGCCAGGCCGGGCGTGCCTCGCGGCCTGCGGGTGGGCCGCGCCTCCGCCTCGCGTCCGGGCAGCGCGGGACCCCCGGGATGCGGTGGGGCTGCTCCGCACTCCCGGAGTAAGCGGTGCGCGGGTTGAGCGGCGTTGGCAGCGCCCGGGCCCGGGTGGAAGTGGAGGAGGCACGGGTGGGAGAGGCGGCCGCCGGCGAAGNGGCGAAGCTGCCGGCCAGGGTCCCTCCCCGCTGCCCCAGGAGCTGCGGCGGGCCTGGGCTGAGCGGGGCCCGGGGCAAGGGCGGCGCGGGGCGCGTTCTCACGGCAGGAGGAAGGCGGAGGCGGTCTCCGGGTTACCGTGGGGGCGGCACCGCGTCTGCCCAGGTGCGGGGGGCTGGGACGAGCGGTGCCAGCGCTGCCCCAGGAGGGCCCTCCTGCCTTTTGGGAGGGCGCGGTTCTGCTCCGAAGGAAGCTCCTTCGCACCTTTGCCTTCGTGCCGGCTGTTGTTCTGCTCTCGGTGCGAGCTGTTTCTGCTTTGCCCTCGAACTTCTTGGAGACTTGTGTCGTGTTTCGCTTGTGGCAAATTAGTTTCAATTTCCCAGTCCAGCAGAATCTCGCTTCCTGAAGCTGTAGCGCTTTTAATAAACAACTCTGGTTTTAAATATAAAATTTTTAGAGAGTTGTGGCTTTAATTAATTCCCAGAGGATTTGTTGGCTCATGAGGTGCCGTGGGCTGTCTTGTCGTAGGACCCATAGTAACTGCGGGGGGAATTGGCACCTTTAAACTGTCTCGGTGCCTCTCTGGCTGCATTCTCACTACAAGACTTAATCTGGGAATTAGGTGTTCTCCTGATGTAGCATCCCCAGAGGCGGGACATCTTTCGTTTATCCTGGTCTTATGATCGCTAAATAGCCCTTAACTATGTAATCTGCTGGGTGAAAAACGGTAAGAGGCAGTGAATGATATTAGATGAGAGTTCTGGAGTAACTCATCTGAGTGTTTGGGATTTACTGATGTTTTGAAGTGGGAAAATAGCTCTCTGTTTTTCTTAATGTGGAAAGTTTTTGCACCCTCTTCCTCAGACACCCCCTGCTATCCCCACCTTTAAGGAAAACAAAAGGGAATTTCTTACAGCTTTTTATGCTGGAAGTGAGGTGTCCTGCCAGCAGTTACAGGCCTGTTTGACACCTGTTTGCTCTGTGTGTCTGTGGCATCTGGAGACAACCTACGAAGGGGCTCTGTGTTCCCATTTCTATCTGTAGTCGTGCTTGGAGCCAGACTGGAGAAAACCATGACCACTGCATCCTGCTCCTAATGAGAACTTGGGCTAGATGGTACCTTCCATGTTTTATTGCCACTTAGTCATTTTGAGGAAATTTTGAAAGCTTCTCTACCCTCAACTGATGAGAACTTGAGCAGCAGTAGTGGAATAGAAGTCCAACGCTTCCATGTAAAAAAATGGGATTTGGTACTTCTCATGGGGGAGATAAAAGTGTATGTGTGTGGACAAACTTGCAGAGGGGTTGGGGCAAATATGATAGAGGAGATTAATTTTATTGGATCTTTTCCCTCACCCCAGCTCTGGCAGTTAATTTTAAAAAGTTTGTTAGACAGGGAAGTGCTCTCTGCCTCCCATCTCTGCAGGGTTTCATAAAGAGGGGAAGAGTGCTACAAATGTGAAGTTGATTGATCTTTAAAGGATAAATAAATACATTTTATGTCTCAAATCTGGATTAGATGTATTTTTCATGCCAGTTAAGTGTTGTAAAAGTATTTGTATAGAACCGTCTTATTTTTTTAACGTTTTATTTATTTATTTATTTAGAGATTACTTTTAAATTGTATTTACTCTAGGGTACTGTTAGGGAGCGCGTTGGTTGTAGGCACTGCATAATTAAAAGGGGAAGTTTCTGTTGATACACTCAATTTCATCGTCTTTCTTTTTCCAGGCTTCTTGCATGTTACAAACAGAAAATCCCATCCTGCATTCCTGTAGGTGAATGTTTAGGAAGTAGAACAACTTTATTAAATAGTTTTCAAACTTTTAAGTTCATCTTGAAAGTTCCAGTGTTATTAATTTCTTTAAGCTTTATCTAATGGTGAATTTTAAACCAGAAAGTCTGAATAATAAGGACACTGGTTTTTGTTAGCTTTGGCAGTGTTTGTTATGATTTTTTTTTGGTTGCTGGGATGGTTTTTTTTTTACTTGTTCAGGTGAGTTTGTACAGTGAATGTGGCTGACTGCTCAAGCTGTGTGCAGGGGTATGGGCTAAAAGGAGTGTGCTTTTGCTGCATGGGGAAGGTGGGAAAGGGTGCAGCATTTACCTGGGGGTGGTTAAATTCCCAGCTGTGGACCCGCCTGCTGTGGGAGCTGACATCTCCATGGGGACAAGGGTATGCTGTCTAATAGAGAAGCAGATGAGAAACTGTGCTTTCTGGGACTGGAGAGCTGAGATTTCACATGTAGTGAAGTGATCCAGGTGTGGTCACTTAGGAGCGTTTCAGCAGTATTTCCTGATGCCTCATTCCAAGCCCTGTTGGAATATTTGGGTGCTGTTATGCAATGTTGCAACGAATGTTTCCTTTCACTTATTAAAATATTGCATAAATTTCAACACTTCTTATCAGTGGATTGAAGAAATAGATGTGACAACAATGGGTGTGTTGAAAAGCTTAAAGTTAAGGCGTTTTAGTGGAAAATTAGTTTTATTTGTATCTTAGTTTGGAGTTAAACCATTAAAACTTATCTGCAAAATAATTAGGTTTGCAACCTTTCAGTATTACAGAAAAGCTCAACCAAAATGCTGCAGTGAGTGTTTTTGCCTGACCTCTGTGTCCCTCGTATTAAGATTTCTCTGGAGTGAAGTTTGCGTCAAGCAGACCCAGTTGGCTTCTAGTCTGCAAAGCTGTTAAGTTTAATCTTGTTCCAGTTTAATTTTAATGTCATGGATTGAAATTATATGCATGGCCATTTTTTTTTTTTGCGAAGAGTTGGATTTGGAACGAAAGCAAAATGGCTCGAGGACGCAAGAGCAATAGCATCAAACAGAGCGACTTCACTAACAGCACCAATCCTCAGGATTTAGAGAGAAGACTTTTTGTCGGCAATTTGCCCACAGACCACATGACTCGTGAAGAAATGGAAGAGATATTTTCAAAATATGGCAAAATCAGGGGTTAGTATATTATCTTATGCCTTTTTGTGGCAGGGATTTCAGTGAGAAATATTGCTTCATGCTTGTCAAATGCTATTTGATGATGGTGAGAGGAGTGACCAATGTTGTTCCTAAATAGTGACCTTTTAATGATAATTTTCTCTGCCTGCATTTTCTCTGGAAAAGTGATTCCTTCAGTACAGCTCAAACGTAATGCAGATATATCAGCTATGTTTTAGCTTTTAGCTTGCAGTGTGATGTCACAATACTCTTTCAAGTGACTCCATAGCCTCTTAATCAAATCTTGGTCACTTCATGGGCTGTATTTTGGTCACTGCCTTGTCAGAAGGAACTTGATCAGAGTCTTTGGACTCTGCATTTTGATCCTGGTGGATTTGATTTTCCCAGGAAGCTTGCATAGTGGTTTCTGGGTAGAGTGCAGCTGGTGGGGTTAGCGATGGCCGGGTGTGGGTCAGCACTGTCCGTGGTTGTAACCGGTCTTGCCCTGCTGTTAACTCTTGCAGCCCTCAGCATGTACCATGGCTATGGGTTCGTGCAGTATGACCGTCTAGAAGATGTCCAGGCCGCTCTGGACGGTGAGAAGGGTCGCCTTTATAAAGGGTATAGATTAGGTAAGGAAAACTGCTCCGCGCTCTCCTGACCCCAGCATGCGTTCGGTAGAAAGAGTGCTGTTGTTTTAAAGCCCTCTGGAAAGGTCACAATGTGACACTTGTCTGGCCTTAGTCTCAATCACCTTACTCAGTATGTATTTGCCTCCTGAGTTCCTGCTGTGTGCTTCACCTGCAGCAGTGGTTCACCTTGCTGCCTGGGTCTTACCCTAAATTTTTATGTGTTAGTATTTGGAAAGCTCTGTTAGCCTGTGTAAGAAACTGTGCAACAAGTAAGCCTTGGAAAGGGATCATTGAAATTGCCAGCACAGAGTTTAATAATGTTTGTAAACCAAAACTGGGCTTCATCTTGACATGCTCAAAGGAATTGGTCACAGCTCTTAGCAGCTGGTTGGCTAAGTAAACTTAGCTGGGATTTTTGCATAAGTGGAGCCAGCCTTTAAGCAGTGCTATAAATACTGAGTGCTCTAAAAAGGATATTTTCATAAAGATAATTCTGTTAAATGTGCTGGGAGCAGACTTAAACGGAAATGAACGGTTAGAAATCCACGAGTAATCTTTTAAATGCAAAGAAAAAATTACTTTCGAAGTAAGCCTATGATAATTTGGAGAAAAACAGTTTGACTTTAAAAAGAATGACAGGAGGAATAAATAGTAAGCTGTGGGAAGGTGTATGTACAGTAACAAATAGGAGCCTGAAGATGGAAATGAAGGCAAATAGACAAGAAGGGTAGAAGGATACAAGAAGAAATGATGTCCAGCATTATCCAAGTGTAGAGGCTTAAATAGGAACAACTTTGGCTGTTTTAGAAGCTAAGGGTAACTGACTGGCAATGATAAAATTTCTAACTGGAGAAGAAATGTTTCTGCTGTCTGTTTTTGAAGAGGCAGGAGGTGTGTTTAATATAATTTTCATTTCAGTAGCAAAACCAAAAACATAAAACTGCAGCTACCAAAACTAGATCTCTCAAAAGAATTAACATCAGTAAGGCTCAGTGAAATGCTGACCTACCTCATCTGTTACTGGTGTTTTTCCACAAGCTTTGGAAAACTAGGGGGTTTCCAGGGAGCTAGTAGAGTGCTGCAGGTGAGCCATAGGCAGGGTAAATGGAATGAGCCTGGCATCAGTGCCTGGGAACAAAGGGATTCTTTCACCTGACACTGGTGAGAGGGCAATTAATTAATGTCCATCAAAATAAATCTTGTCTTGGTTACTGTTACAGTACTGCAAGCTCTAGGGCTGGAAGCAGCAGTGTTAATGTACAGATTGCTGTAAGGTGTTTGATTTGATAGGAAACAAGAACGGTTAAAAACAACAGTTAAATGGATTTCAAGTGGATCTAGAATGAAATAGTTGTAACATAGGTGGAATTTCTCAGTGCTTTGAGTGGTGGTCTAGAAAGATGGAATCCTGGCCGTACAGGGCTTTTTTAAGTGACTTGGAGGGAAAAAACATGTTTTTAAAAAATAATGAAATGATGAAGATTGAGTCACTGATGGTGAAAGGACCTGGACTTCCTATCCTGGATGCAGACAGGCCTGAGCTTTAAGTGAAGCTGACAGGGAAGTTCTGCACCCAGCCAGAGTGCTTTGGTCATCCTTGGCTGTGCAAAACACAGGCGTGCTAGTAGGGAAGTTTTGGTACCTGTGGAATTTTGCTGATGGAAGAGTGCTCAGTTTTGGTGTGCCTGGTTCAAAAAAGACAATGCTGAATTGGAAAAGCATGGCAGAGGTTTAGAATTAAAGGATGAGCCCTAGCAAAAACCTCAAGAGAAGGGAGTGATGTGATCTGTGTTACAGACAGACCTGGAGATCAGGGAGTTTTAGTGTAGTGGGCATAGGTGTGACAATGCCTTAAATGTGAATAAAGACTTTTCTCTAACAGCAGAGTAATTGGCTTCTGGAGTAATTTATTGGACCTGTGGTGGTTTCTGTGCTCTGAAGACTTTTAAATTGGAATTGGTTGTTTTGCTAAAAGATAAGCACTTGTTCAGTGCCACTGCTGCACTTGAGATAGGAATGTGATTCCAGAAACTCCTGTCACCTGTGTTTGTTCAGAAGGTTACACTGTGTGATTACAGTGGCCCGGTCATCTCAAAATCCTACAGGAAAGAAGACTTCTTATTTGGGCTTTTTTTCCCCGAAGTTTTGTCAGTGTTCAAATACTTAACTTGTAAATGCTGTTGGCATTAAATAAAACGTTACTAAATGTGTTCGTTTTGCACAAGAGAAGGATCCCTGTCAAAGTTTTTTTTTCTTCTAGGAAAATATTTTTGTGCAGATTTAAATATATTTTTTAATTTAAAAGAAATGTATGATACTGAGTGTGAAAATTATAATAGGTTTCTTCAATGGCATCTTAAAACAGAAAATAAAAATAATCTTAAACCAAAGAAAGCAGCTAGTGTCTTGCTTAAAGATAACACTTGACTTTAAGGGGTAAAATTATCAACTAAAAAATAAATGCAAGGAGAACAATTACTTCAGTTATGCAGCTTGAGTAGTAAATATAATGATTAATAACACAATAAGGTAAAAAGTTTTGAGAGAGTTTAACATTAACTAATAATGCTAAGTGTAGCATTATACAAGTATTTCCACAAATGCACAGAAGTGTTTTCATATCTTTAGTAGTAAAACTATTTCAAGAATAAATGTCCTTCAGATGCAGTTTGTAACAGTAGACCCTGCAGCTGTGTTTGATCCTGGAGAGATGCTCTGGGGTCCTGTGTGTGGTGTTATGCTGCAGTTGTAGGTAATGTTCAGATTGCACTTGCTTCTCTGCCCCCACAGAGAGGCAACATGGTGCTTGATTGACATCAAAACAAAAATTAGATCTGATCCCTTAATTACAATTTTAATCTTGAAAATAATGAAGGATAGTTTGGGATGTTACAGAAGATGCTGAGTCTGCCTAAAGACATGATAGCATGTTTATATTCTCATGCAAGAGCTTTGAAAGTAACTAATACAAATAACTCATAAGAAATATTGATTGCTGATAGATTCTGGGGGAGCAGATAGAGCCTAGGTTTGGGTTCTTTTTCTTAAGAAGTTTTCAGTAAAATGTCCGAAGTCACTTACCTGTTTGCTCTTGCCCCCTCCAGTGCATTATTTCATCTCCAGTCAGCTGTCATGGGAGGCTTTGAGAACAGTGTGGGTCCCTGTCAGTTCTGGGCAACTTCACTTTTGCTGGTTGAGGACAAGATTCTGTTTCTTCAGCTCTCTTACTTCTTTGTGTTTCCCTTCATGGTGTTTTTCACAGAGATGCTCAGAAGCCAACCAATTTTCAAATTTGTGATCTGTTGCCTCAGTTTGCATCACTTTAACGATGGTGTTTTGCATGCACCATGTTGACTTCATAAGGAGCCTCTATTCCAGGCTCCCAGATCCGTTTGTCAGTGGTGGGGGCTGTGCACCTTAACACTGCAGCAGTCCCTTGGAAGGCAGTTGCACGTGCCCCTTTGAGAACCCTTGAATTATTTCTGACAAGGGTATCGGCATGCTCCGTTGAACAGGACTGGCTGTGAACTTAAGACTCTGCTGGCCATCATTCCTTTCTCGGAGGTTTTCAGACTCTGCTTTTTCTCCTAGAGTCCATGAGTCGCTTTCTGCTCGCTCATAGACTGCAGAAGAAAGAGGTTTTCTTATGGAAGGAAGAGTCTGGATGTAGGCCTGAACATGCAGGGTTAAAACTTCGCCCAAAGCTGTCCACCCTATTTTGAAGTCAGAGAAATCCATGAAATTTTCATTATGTTGTACTATCTAAACTTAATAAAAAATTGTCAAAGTGACAATGTCTCTCTGCTGAATGGATTTCCTTGTACCATCTGGTTGTTGTTGAGCTTAAGTTGCTTTGAATTGTGCTGATGATCTTTTTTTTGTTTCATAGCATTGAACAGATGGGTTGATTATTCTTTACAGATATTAAAAAAGCAGTGGAAAGAAGAAATATGAATAAGGCTTCATCAAGGTCCAGTCCAACACGAAGGTAAAGTACCTGGAAGCAGTGAGTTATACTAGGAATTCAGGCCTTCAGGGCATGAGCCCAGCGGCCTGTGCTAAATGTCTGTGTCTCTTCCCTACTGCCACCTCCCCAGTCAAACAGTGATGCTCCACCAGGAAAGTGGCCGCTCCACTTCTGAAAGCCCTTTTGGCTCTGGCACCTTGGGAGGCACAAGGGAAACTCTTGTGTCTGCTGCCATTGCTGCAGCCCAGCTTTTGGTTTTGCAGCACAGGCTGTAAGAGACTTGGGAGGAAGAATACACTTGATGTTTGCTCCTGCCTCCAAGGATCGGAGAAGCCGAGGCATATCTAGAGAATGCCAAGGGGCTGCAGCGTTTCCAGTGCTCTGCTGCAGAGAATTTTGGGATCTTGCCTCTTCTGATGTTGAAAGCTTCCGATGCTGCGATGAGACTGGAAAAGAGTGCTTGAGCAAAACACAAGACAGAGCAAATGCCTCTTGCACGGTCCTGTCTGCCCATGTGGTTGTGTTATCAGTGTCTGGAGCCAGCCCCCTCTGTGCAGTCACTGATGTACCTTCCAGCTTCTGACTTCCCACCCCTCAGCGGGCACACCATGTTCAGCTCCTTCACTTTCTCTGTGTGGGCAGCCACAGGCAAGGGGAGAAGATAAGGATTGGCCTGTCACAGGAAGATGACTTCAGTTTCCTTTCTACAGCATCACTAGGAAACACACAAATACCTGCTCCAGTGTAATTCGGTACAAGGTATCCACCCTGTGTCCCTCTGCCATAAAGCTTTCCATGAAAAGCCATGGTGTTTATTGGACTTGAAGATAATCGAGATCCCACTGGATGTCTGGTGTGCTTTACTAAATTGACCTGTTAAATTACCAAAAATGAGGAAAAAGTGCAACTAGCAAGACATCTGCACCAGAAAAAAAAAAAAAACCCAGAGAATGAATAGCTGCAATTCTTGACACCATCTAGGACTTCTACGTGCTACACTTACCCTGCACAGGGCCACACATGGTTACAGAGACCAGCATGTGGGCATCAGGCTCAGGAAGTGCTGGGATTCCTGTGGCAGATACAGCAAGTTTTGGGCCTGGGATGTGCTCGGTGCTAGCGGGAGGACCCTGGGAGTATGTGAGCAGCAGGCACTGATGGCATGTCTTTGACCTCAGTGCCACCAATGCTGCAGCACTGCAGGGGTGAGGGGCAGGCATCTGTACCATGAGTGTTGGTCCTCGGACCACACTTCAGAGGGACAAGCAGCAGGCACTGATGCCATGGGCATTGCAACCTGTGTCAGCCTGTGTGTGTGCAAGAGCAGGTGCCTGTGGCACAGTCCTAAGGAGCACTGGAGGTGCATGGGCCATGGTGCTGTGGGCACCACTGGTTGTGGACCGGGCAGCAGCCGAAGGCTTTGGTGCCGCTGTTACAGGCACTGGATTTCAGCTGGTGCTGCAGACACTGTGGCTATCCCATGTAGTTAGCACCAGGTCCCAAGCAGCACTGTGGGCACAGGTGGCAATGGGGTCACGGTCATCAAGTCCTGGGCGTGGCTGTGGACGATGGACTCCAGACCACGCTGTGGCCTGGGAACAACAAATGCCAATGCCAGTGCTACAGAGCCCCACACTGCACCACATGCAGTGATGCTGGGCCAGTGATGCCGAGTCCCAAGGAGATGTAGGTGGTGGTGCTGATGCTGCAAGAGTTGGACCATGGTGACTGAGGTGTGGAAGCAGAAGGTGGAAACTGTGCCTTTGTGCTGCCATCTCCCTCGATGTGGGCACAAGAGCCGAACGTACCTGTGCCACGTCTCTACGTCTGTCGCAGTTTTGCGTTGTTCATTCCAGATCAATTTGTCTCTGCAGATAATGAATGTGGCCTGTTCAGGTCACCTCCACTCCAACTGGAATAAATGTCATATGCCAAACAATTCCCCTGCATCTGGTTGTTTTGCTAAATGGTCTCACAGCTATGGAAAGATCAGTTACTCAATATCCATTAGAGCAAGTCAGAAGTTTCCCCTGAGCTTCTGCCATTGTTCATTTTAGGTTTTTGGGGAAGGGGGCTATGATGTGTCTCTCACAGGATGTGGTTTCAGTGCACATCACAAACAAAAAGTGGATTTATATGTCCAGGAGGCCGAAGGAGTTTATACCTGGTTGTCTGCAAATTCAGTATGTCACTTAGAGGAGGAGGCTGTGTGTGCTCTTCGTCCTCGCATCTCTAATTTCTCCCAAAATCTGGTTTGTACCTGACATGCAAACAGAGAATGCCAGCGCTTTTATGTGTTCCCAGCACAGCTAGGTGTCTGACACCAGAATCCGTGCACAGACTCTGCTCTTCCATCTTGTTCCTGTCGCTCTGCCTGACAGCAAACTTGGGCTCATCTGACTCGTTCTCTCCAGGTGATCACTAAGCGAATACACTGCAGTGAATGCAGACTTAGGTTCTGCTTATCTTTCATAAATTAGATTAGGCTGTTTGAGGACTGTGAAAGTCATGTCAAGTATGGGAAATAAAAAGATTCAAAAAGCTGGGTTTTTTATCCTGATGGTTGTCAGTATTTTGGGGAAAAAACAGTCCAAATACATGAAGCTCCATGGTTTTTCTGCAAGATCTTTTTAATGTTTCGTTTTGACTACAGTAAAGTTATAGTCTTCTCTGGAAAACAGAATACGACCTGGAAAAAATCCTCCTGCTTTGGGAAAAGATGAAGACTGGAACATTATTCTTCCTTGCCTCTCAAGACTGCAATACAAAGTCTGAATGAGATGAATCATTCAGATCCAACAGAGAAGCCGTTTGCAGCCCCTGAGGTTGTGGTGCTGGTTGGGTTTAGTATCCTCTTAACACGAGGCATTATAAACACAAGACTGGCTTTCTACAGAAACTATCCCTTAAGTCCAGGACAAGACCATAGCTGTCTTTGCTTTCTGTCAGCAGCACAAACCCAACCATAATGTGGAACCTGCAACGTCTTTGCTCACAATCTACTCCTTTTTTAATCACATGCCAATAACGTTACTTCAGGTGTTCTCTTGTCATTGATGAGTGAATTTAATGGATCCCTTGAACACTCCTGGCTATCGCATATTTGTTGGTGTTAGCCTACATCACCTTAAATTTTCTCAAAGAATTTGTCAAACGTGATTGATAGATGATCTATGGCTGATGTTGGAGGTCAGAGGCCTTGAAATGTTGGTTTCTGAAGTGCCTGTTCACTTCATCCACAGGCGCTCTACACTTAGTGATGCTTCATTAAGGAGCTTTCTGGGTCTTGTTTGGCTGTGCTGAATAGTAGAATTAAGAACCTCCAGACTGCTTCAAAAATATGACTTTTGGTCATTTTTGGTGTTGTGGGATAGGAGGGAGGATTCAGCTGCTGTGAAAGGTCACTTTGGCACATCAGGTAAGAGATCTAGGGGTAACTGTACTAATGTTGTTTGCAGGCTAATGGAATTTCCCTGGTGTTTTCCTCAGAGAGCAATATGCCTACGGGGATGGCCGAGATGCCAGGCGCGACCGCTCTCCTCTTCGGGGGAGCCCACGGAGAGACCCCAGAGATGGCAGGGATGACAGAAACGGGCGAGATGCCAGAGATGCTCGAGACATTCGAGCTAGAGACATGCGTGATGCCAGAGACCACAGGGACCCACGAGACCTGCGAGACCCACGGGATATCAGGGATCCGAGGGACTTGAGGGACCCACGTGATGTTAGAGATCTTCGTGACCCACGAGAGCCACTGTATGATCGATACAGGGATCCGCGGGATATGAGAAATGCACGAGATGTGAGGGATCCACGGGATATGAGAGACCGTCGGGACCCTCTCTACAGGTAAACTCTGTGGGATCTTACTTGCCAAAATGATGTTTTTATGGCATTTCTGCCCCAATTGTTTGAGTGGTATCAGGTATTTAAGCAAATCACCCTGGCTGGGGACAGTTGGGTGCTGCTTTGTGTCCTGTGGGGAGCGAATAGCTACCTCAGAAAGTAAACTTGGGGGAGGTCTGTGTGGGATGCATTGGCCAAAGTCGCTGCCTGAGATTGTGCTGGAGGAAACCTTTGCTACTTCTGAACATTGCAGACGAGACGAATCTTACGACCGTTACTTGCGCGAGGACTACTATCGGCGCAAGGACGACTCCTACTACGACCGCTACAAGGAGCCAGAGGGTGAGTACCTGTACCACTTCAAAGGGAGGGTGCAGGAGTGCCACGGTTGTGGTGCTCTGTGCCACTCTGAGCAGGTCTGAAGGGTGTCACTCCTTCTGTTCCTGTGGCTCATTTCAGACCGCCTGAAGCGCGAGGAGCGGCGCCGGGAGGAGCTGTACCGTCAGTACTATGAGGAAATCAAGCGACGTTTTGATGCAGAGAGACCCGTGGATTGTTCTGTGATAGTGGTGAATAAACAGACAAAGTAAGAAAATAGTTATAATCAGTTTTATTATTGCATGGTAGAAGATAATAGATTTAAACTTAGTCCTGCCTTGAGGCTGTTTGTCTTACAGGTTGCTCTTCAGGAGTGTGGCTTTAGAGTCCCCAGAAAGCTACAGCTCCCATTTTTCTTCTGGGAATATATGTTGATGAGATGAGGAAATGTATCTTGTGCTTTGCTTGTATTTCTGCTTTGTAATCTACTGCTGTACCTTCTCCTGATACTTTCATACGTACTCTCCATATAAGCCTACCATTTCAACTGGTTGTAGGGGCCTGTACTTATTTTTCCTGGGTAGCATGATATGGAACTTAGGAATATATGCCAACCAGCTGACAGTACAGAGCAGGGGTCAGGGTGGATTGAGGGGTGTTCATTCAGAGCTCCTGCCAGATTGGTTCCTAGGCCAGACACCAGTCACTGCTGTTAGTCCAATGTGTAAGAAATACAAAATCACTGCTGAACGCAGTCATGGATGGTATTGAAAGCAGGTATGAGTAGTAACCGGGGTGATCTCACATGGCTGGCTGAGCACTTAATGAGTTCACAGGGCAGGCACTCTGTTGGGAACAGGAGGTAAACCTGACATAGTAGTAGAGGGCTGTAACACTGTCACCAGTCTGATGTCTGTGTCTTTACAATTAAATATGCTAAAGAATAGCAAATAGGTAAATAAATCACAGATCTGGCTTGTAATCTGAGGAAAATATTTGTTGGGGGAAAATTAAAGCTCTGTCTCCTTCACCCTTCAGAGAAAATACCAAGAGTTGCTTTTCTTTACTTTGCTGTACATGTGGGGCAGAAAGAAACAGCTGGTGCTTGCCTCATCTGCTGGTAGAAAACAGAGCAGGAAATGGGAACAGGAGGAGCAGTGGAACTAGAAATAAACTTCTGATGGAGTTGATTACCTATTGGAATAAATCTTGAGAGGAAATTTTAGATCCTTTATCCCCTGGTGGCTAAAAGTCTTTGGAAGATATTCTAGTAGACCACAAGTTAGTGTGCTTGACACAAGAATATTTTTTTTGTGTCAGAGAATCAGCTTAATATCCCAGGAATCATTTTGGTCTGTAACAGCTACACTAAGAATTGGAGCCTGTTCATAAATCTTAGGTATTGAAGCACTGATGTCACCTGCTATACACCTTTTGAAAGACGAGTCCTGAATGCCTTAGATACAATAATTTTACTTGGAAGCTCTTAAAAAGATGGTTGAAGAGGAGACAGTTTTGATCTCTTACAGACTTTACCTCTAAAGACAATAAAACGACCCTCTTTCTTGAGGTGTGGGTGCACACAGACTGCATTTCTCAGGCTTTTTGTGCAGTCAGTATTGCAGGTTTGGTTCTAAGTACAGTAAGCTTAAAAAAAACCTTGGCAATTTAAGCTCAGCCTTGTGAGCTGTGGTTTGTGCTTGGAAGGCGAAGTCTATAGGACAGAGTATGCAGGAGCAGTGGATCCAGAGATGCTGTGTTGGCAGTGGGTTAGAGCAGAAAGCAGCTAGTAGGAAAGAGCAGGCCAATAAGGAATGAGGCACGTGTGAACAGTTGAGATACCAAACAAAGCAGAGTAGATGAGTTCTCTAGGTAGGAGAAGAGAACTGTACCCCTTGGACCTCTGCTGGCGTAAATTTCTTCCCCTAATGAATTCAGTTGAAGCACATTTATGTGTAAACAAATTTGTAATATTGTAAATCCCTTTGCAAACACTATTTCTCAGCTAAGCTAACGCTTGATTTGTAATTTATTTCCGTTGAACTGAGACTGATTCAGATCAGAATAAGGGCTTTTATGTTGTTATGATGGGTTTGCTTTAGTTTGCTTTTGTCCTGGTAAACGTCATGAAGCTGGGCAAGTAATCAGAAAAGCGAATCTGAGATAGTGGGTGTGAGTGCCAAGGTTTCTGTTTCTGTATGTGACTGACTTGTTAAACTGCTGTCTTTGTGGTAGGGAGTACGCGGAGTCAGTGGGGCGGAAGGTGCGGGATCTGGGCATGGTAGTGGACCTGATCTTCCTCAACACAGAGATGTCACTGACGCAAGCCCTGGACGATGTGAGCAGAGGAGGGTCTCCTTTTGCCATTGTCATCACCCAGCAGCATCAAGTTCACCGTTCTTGCACTGTTAACATCATGTTTGGCACCCCACAAGGTACTGAGGTCTCAGTAGGCTGGGAACTGCGTGGTCATTCTGAACCTTTCTTTCAGGCAGGACCACACGGGACAAAGTTCATCCTTGCTTTCACATAAGTAGTTATTAATGACTTGACACCATGTCATAAATGTGAATATCATTATTTACAAGCTCCTGTAATACTCTGTTTGCCCCTTGTCAAAAGGAATGCCTAATTCCTGCCAAGAGAGAATCTCAGCTGCGTTCTTGGCTCCTAACACTGCCAGCCTTTGCATCTCAAGGCAAGTCATGGACCCCAGGGCTGCACTGCTCTGGGAGGTCTCTCATTAATACCAACCCAACCTCACTACCTGTTGTTGCTCTCAGAAGGAGCCTGTTGGAAATGTAATAAATTAAATGACAGGTTTTAAAATCAAACGTGATTTAATAAGGATTTGGTAAAGGTAGAGATTTGATAATGAAACTGGGAAGAGTTATGAAAAGATAGAACTACAGAGTGTTTGGGTATACAGGCTCCACCTTCTTAGCACCTTTACACTTGTCACATCACTTTCCATTGCCGCAGGGTGTGACTTAGTTGTTGCATGAGGGTGGGTGTAGGTACTAAAAATGCCTTGTCAGAATGTGATTGGGGAAAGCAACTGTTGCTCTCATCATAGGCCTGTTCATGTAATCTGTCAACACAGGTGACTGGTTTGGCCACAGCTGAGCTTTCAAAGGTTATTTCTCCCTTACTGTGTTCCCAAGTAATGTTCTGTGAGTTCATCTGGGAGAGGAAATGTCTGAGTGCACAGTCAGTGTTGGGTGTGTGCTCACTGACTGGAGAAGCCCAGTTTTTTAGCATCAGATGCAGACATGATAGGAAAGTTCCCTCGTTTCCTGCAGACACACAGCTCACACACACTGTCACCGGGCTTCCCACTGCCCTTGGTTTTAACTCTTAACTCCTTTGGTTTAACACCTGTTAAACCTTTGGCAGGAGGCCAAAGCTTCTTTTCATCACCGGATCTGCCAGTGTATCAGACCTGATGGGAACCCCAGTCATTAGCTCATTCCAGAGATTAAATATGCTCACTTCAACCGCTCGCGGCCACCTTTGCCTGCATGTTTGTTTCAGGGAACTCCTTCACAACTTGTACAAAGCCTAATGTTAAAATGAACCCAAGTTTCCTGTTAGGAGGAAAAGGCTTGGAGGATTTAATGTTCTGCAGCTGTAAAAATGACCCTGCCCAGAGCTCTGGGCACTTTTGGGAAGGTAAAGGGTCTTTTGATCTCCCAGTTTAAATATGTGTTCAGGTGAATGTTTATGTGTGTGCTTTGGGAAGTGGAAATAATGACCTCAAAACCCACTATTGGAATTACCCATTACTCATTTTATCACAGAAGAATTTGATTGCTGCTTGTTGCCTCAGAGTGGTGAATGTGACCAGCCATGTGACACTGAGCCAATGCTGCTCCCTCCACAGCTGCATGGGCACATGAGATGTTAAGGCACTGGTTGTACAGAAACAAAAGTATTCCCATGGCTGTCCTTCCCAGGGAAGCATACAGCCTTCAGAGGACAAGTTTTGTATCAGTCCAAGAGTTTAGCAGTAAAATGACTGGGACCATCTCATCTCAGAGCACTGAGGATTTATGTGAGAGGTAGAGGGAGCTGCTTTCCTTTTAACTGGTGAGAGACAAGAAAGACATTTCTGGGCTGACGGGATGTCAGAGCCCTCAGCTGTGGAAGGAAAGCCTGGCCTTGCTGGGTGATAGCCATGGGCCTTCTGTTGGCTTTGGAAATGTAACTGTTCCCGTGTGCCTGGGAAGTTCCCAAGTCTGCGCTCGCACTAACCGAGTGGTGCCTGCTGCTGACTGGGCTGTGCTGGCAGGCGAGAGGAACAGCACCTCCATCAGGGTCACTCTGGGTCACTCAGAGCATTTCTTCCTTCGTGCAGAACACCGCAACATGCCCCAGGCTGATGCCATGGTGCTGGTGGCAAGGAATTATGAGCGCTACAAGACGGAGTCCCGGGAGAAGGAGCGGGAGGAGATCGCCCGGCAGGCTGCCAAGATGGCAGACGAAGCTGTTCTGCAGGAGCGGGAGCGCCCACCCCCCATGGAGGAGGGTGTCAGAGGAGGTCACCCTCCCGGGATCCAAACTCTCTTGAACCTGCTGGCAGACAATCGCTATGTGACTGCTGAGGAGATGGATAAAGTCATTAATTACCTGAGAGACCGGAAGGAACGGTTGATGCGGGGCAGTAGTGAACCTCTGCAGCGTGAGTCCCTCATCCCCAGACAGGGTTTATCATGTGGTTTGTGGCCCTCAGGGCTGGGGCAGGAAAAGAGTCCTGGGACTGCAGAGAAGTTTGGGAGCATAATACCCTCACGCAGCACCTCATTTTACTGAGATGGGCGTGTCCTTGCATATCATGAGACAATTCAGAGTTTTCATGTGGAAGACTTACTGGATTCTCTCAGGGCAACAGCAGGACTGCCATAACTGGTTGGGCTGCTACACTCAGTTCTGCTGAGTGGTTTGGGTTCCCAGAGCTGTGCAGCTCCGATCTGAGGGTGGATGTTCACTGATGTTGTGTCTTTGGGAGCTGTTTCATTAGTTTTCTTTAGATGTGCCTTCAAGGGCATTTGCAGAGCTTTAACCGTCTTTCCTTTCTTTCCCAGCACCCATGTCAAGACAGCCTTTGGGGGCACCTTCAGGATCATCACTGGGTAGTCAGTCCAGCCTTCCAAGTTCTCAGGCTCATCAGGGTTCACAGCCTCTGGTCTCTACTCCTTCTGTTCCAGTGTCCTCTTCTACTCCTCAACAGGAGCTTCAAGCAAAAATCCTCAGTCTCTTCAACAGTGGGGCAGCGGCGGTGGCAGCAGCTGCCGTGGCAAACAGTGGTCCCACAGCCTCCGCAGGCTCTTCAGGCAGCACTCCCAACCAGAACTTTACTAACCTGGCCGGCGGGCAGCCCCGGCCAGCACAGATGAATGCTGGAAATTTAAACCAGGCTCAGCAGAGATTGCAGACTCCAAACACGCAGCTTCCTGCTCTCCTGGGCCCTTCAAGAAACGCAGGTCCGAGAGCTGGGGCTCCTCCACAACCTCAGCCACTCTTTGGTCAGCACCAAACCCGCCTCCCTGCACCTGGCAATGTGCCTGCCCAAAGGCCGGTGTCTTCTGGTATCAACTTTGACAACCCCAGTGTACAGAAAGCCTTGGACACCCTTATCCAGAGTGGTCCTGCACTCTCCCACCTTGTGAGCCAAACCGTGGCCCAGGGGCGAGCAGGGTCCTCAGCCCAGCAACCGATGGGTGCCTACCAGCGACACTATTAGAGCTGGGCTGTTGGGCCCATTCCCCTTCCCTTTGCCATTCCATACTTATAGCTGTTTAAGGAGTCTCCCATCCTTGACCCGGGACAGATGCCCTGGATATGCATGTCCTCTCCACTCTGGTGAGAGCGTACCCCCTGCAGCATTGCTGCCAACGGTTGCTGGCGCTGCCCTCCCTCTCCTTGGTCTGGTTAGCAATGTTTGGAGCAGAACGGTCATTTTTCTCCACAGCACAATGTGCTGAACTGTGTTGGATCATTGGTTGTCTTGTCCCATCCCAGAAGCTGCCGCAGTATTGGTCCTGCTGCATTTTCCTTACTCCCAGCACCTGGTGCACCTTCCCACTGAGGTGCAGTCTGGGCTCATTGGTTGGTCTCAGCGTAGTTTTGGATTGTCTGTTTTGAGGAATTAGGGGTCTGAACAGAGCAGCATACTGACGGGCCTTGGACACTCACCACCGTGGAATGGGCGCTATTTTTCTTTGAATTCCTTTTTTTTTTTTCCCCTTCTTTTAATGGCATATAAGCTGTTTGGGAAGTCCAGTGATAGTGCTGGCAGCCAAAATCATGAAGCACTTGCCTGACCACTGCTCAGTAACCAGGATTGTGCGGTCCATCCGCAGCTGGCCTGCCCTGTCCAGCCAGGGAGGCTGGTATTCCTCACCTCAACCCACTCACAGAGACTGGCAGCCGTGGGCTGAGCACACATCTGCAACACAAGAACTTCCAGCCAAGACAGAGATTTCAAATGGTCTGTCAGTTTTCTTACCCTGAGTAATCAGTGTTAAGATCAAGCTGGTAAATTTGGTGTGTAAATTTCCTTTTCTTACAATCTTTGGCACGATTGTTAGTCTAGCTTAGTTGCAGCCATGCTGATGTGCTGCTGGCTCTCTCTGGGAATACCTGTCACCACGTACTGGGGGCAGTGCTGCTCTATCAGACCTCTCCTTGCTGTTGCTGGATGTTTGGTCCATTTGAGAAGGAGAAGCAGTGCCAAGATGTAATACCATAATTTTAAATGTTTTTTCAACACTTCGGTAGCTGCAGCAGACAGTGGAGTGGTAAATCAGGCAGTGATTCTTCACCGTGTTTTTAACTGGGAACATACTTTGATACCAGAACACAAAACATCACTTAACTGTGTCGTCCTCCCCATCATGGCCTTCTTGGAGTCTGTGGGCTTCCTGCAGGGAATCTAGAGACACTAAGAAAGCAGTGGATTGAAGCAGAGGACTTTCTTTGTCCCAGGTGGTTTGTGTTGTAGCATTTCTTTTATCTCTGTGCTGTTAACAAGAGGACATTACTTTCTAATAAAAGGCCAGAAAAGTTACTTGTTGCATTTTTTGACACTTGAGTACTCCCAGAATACATAATTCCACTGTGTTTGCTGTTACTCTCCTCTCCTAGATAAGCTGTACTGGAAGCTCCACACTGGATGCTGAGCAGAATGCGTGTGGACCTCACAGGTCCTGACTCTTGCACAGCACTGGGGTGGTCTCAGACTGGGAGTTGTGGTGTGGCATGGCCGATGTGAGGGCTCCAAAACCTCTCTGGTGACACATGGTGAGAGGGACAGGTCCGGGTCAGTGCCACAGCCAGCATGAGGTCAGGGCTGCAAGTCCCTGTGCCTTCAGCACTGGCGTCCCATGGCTTCATGCTGCTATCACCCCACGACCTGAGTCTGGACAGCACTGTGTCTGTCTGCTGTCTCTCCTCCTGTTAGATCCCTTTCTCCACCTCTACAATCCTGCAGCCACATAGAACACTTTTGCTGGGGTGAACAGAAATCTTTGTGAGGTGAAACATGGAAACTGCATCCCTTCAGAGAGGCTGTTCCTCTCCTTGTGCTTTGCTTCCTCTGCAATCTGCACCCTGTCAGGGTTATGACATGTTATATGGAAATGGTGCAAAATAGCTGTGGAGACCTGGAAGCAAGTGAAAAGTCCCCGTGCAAGTAGCGAAGGGTGTAATAAAATCATTTATTGCATTTTGTGCAGACAGGAGTCTAGAAAAATGAATACAAGTAAAGCAGTAAAGCAGTAACAGGGAGCATTCAACAGCCGAGGAACCACTCCTCCATGAACACCTGCACAGAGAACACGGGGTCTGCACCGAGGCGGCCTAATGCACAACACTGAAACACGCACAGAAATTAAATGCAAGCCTAATAGGGTTTTTTTTTTGGTTTGCAACCTGTTTTATTTACAAGGTTTTAAACTTAATTGCATTGCTCTGCACACAGATTCTCTAAAACACAAAGCATTCTAGGTCACTACATGTCTATTGAAATATTGCACTCGAATAAAAGTCACTTGAATGGACAGAGAACATCTAGCTACAGTGATTAAAAGAGTATTGAATGAACCGACTTTGTGATAACATTCATAACAAATATATTGCACATGTAGCACAGAAAGTGTTGTAACCAGCAAATCTCAGACCTTTTGGTCTTTCTGCTAGTTTTTAGTCCTGCTACACAGAGGAGGGTCTTGACTCTTCTAGTGCAACTCTTGCCCTTGTGCAGTCTCTTGTCCTTCCTCTCGTCCAGCCACGGACCAGCACCTGCCCAGGCTGGACGCCGCCGGTGCCTCCTGTCCCTGCTTCCCTGTGGCTTGCTGCCTGTACTGCGTGGTGGCCACAGCGACCTGAGCTGCCCTCCACAGTGACCTGAGGTGCCCACTGCCACTCACCGGGGCCAGGGCTGCTTGGCCCTCCCCGCTGGCCGAACACTCCCTGCCTGCTGTGGCCACATTCCAGCCCACTCTCCCATGGGTTGTGCTGCTCAGTGCTGCTCCCGCAGCAGCCTGCCTGTAAAACAAACTGGGGGGTCAAGACCTTCCTGTCTGGAACAAAAACTGGACCGTGTCTGCGCATGTGCCAAGGAGGAACTTGCATGTCTACCAGAGGAGGACACTGTCTTCACCACGGTGGAGCGGCAGAAGGGTGCTCCATGGGGAAACTGAACACTCACAGAGGCCAAACGTGCAGGGCTGGGTTTGTAAACTAACATGCAGTGCTGTCTGCTAAAACTGGCCCTCTCCAGCCGACGGCGAGGGGACACGCTGTGGAAACCAGCTCCTGTCTTGCCACAGCCAAACTGCCTGGCAGGGGTGTGGGAGCAGCCCTGACTCTGTCCAGAGCTGTGCCCCTGCTCTTGCTGAAGGATGAGGAAGGGGAACGCCTTTTTTCAGCAGTAGTGATGGAAAGGAATGGCCTTCCTGCTCCCTGTGGGAGCCGGGACCATGGCTTTGTCGTCAGGGTGGAAGTGGTGCTGAGGGGAATGGGATCCACTGGTGATGCTGGGGACACGAAGCAAACCTGTCAGAAGTGTGCCCTGGCTGCTCTCACCACTGCTCTGCAAACTTCATTCCTGGCTGCCCTGTACCTGCGGCCAGCCGAGGAGCCTCTCCCTGATGCTGCGAGGGTGGGTGCTGTCTGGAGCCTCGGCAGAGACTGTGTATAACCTGCCTCTGCCCTCTGCCCTGCACCATGTGCCAGGGCAGGAGGGGACCATGCTCGCTGCCTCAGGCCCAGCAGCACAGGGGGCAGCATCCAAGCTGCAATTAGAGGGCGACTGCAGGGAGCGAGTGGCATCTTGTGAAGAGGCAGAGCAGCTGGCAAGCGCTCGAGGCCCAACAACATGGTGCTAACACATGAGCTATGTGGGCAGACTGCTGTGCCTCCCCCGCTGCTGCTGAAGTGCCTCAAATAATTTTGGGAGGCTGGAAACAGCCCGTGAGCTTGTGTGTGGTGGTATAGGGCCAGCTCCAAGGGGCAGAGCAGCTAAACACTGGCAAATCCTGGTTCCCATGGGCTGCCCTTCCCAAAACTAAAGGAACTTTTCACTTGCAGACCCCTACCTGCTCTTCCCACAGCTCCCGGGCTGCCGAGGCAGCAGCAGGACCGGAGAGTGCTGCCCTGTGCGTCTGCACCATTCATCAGCCCTGAGCTCCTGTGCTGAAGCCAGGTCTCAGCTCAGCCTGACAGTCCCCCTGTAAATGCTGAGCTCCCCAGGCCTGTGGGACTGGCTTCCACAGCAGCATCTGTGACACAGACCTGCAGCCACACAGGCAGCTGAACTACCCTGGCAGAAAGTCTGGCTGTGACTGGGACTGCTCCTGGAGAGAAGGGAGGCACTTTGGGAGTGATGGAAATGTAGGAGCAAGGTATGAGCAGGCACAGATGTGCAGCTGGGGCTTGGTTTTGGTCTAGGAGTGTGTCCAAGTAGTATCTTATAGCAAAAAAAATCCAACATCAGAAAACTCACTGCTTTTTATCCAAGCATCCCCAAATAGCTTTGGCCTGGACCTGAAGTAGAGGAGCTCTGAAAGGGAGCAGGGGCTGGAGCGGCCGGTGCAGGGGGTGGTTCTTGTTCTCAGGGAGGCAGGAGTCAAGGTTGGCAGGGAGTCGGGTGGGCAGGGAGCTGGGACCAGTCAGGGCTGCCCGTGCCAGGCAGGAGGCAGCTGCTGCCTGGATGGACACCCACGGGGATGCTGTAGAAGTACCCGCTCCCTCTGTGCCTGGGGGGAGTGCCTGGAGGGGCAGAGGGGGCTAGTGCTTCAGCACAGGGGCTCAGCTCTGGCCAGGGACAAAGCGCTGCCCCAGGGCTCAGGCTGGCACAAAGCCGCCAGCGCTGCCAGGAGAGGGCAACTCTTAGCAGGCTGCACTTTGAGTGGAAGCTCAAATCTGCTGTGAAACAAGTTCAGAAAAGTCTGTGACTTCTTTTCCCTGAAAACTCTGAATAAGCTAAATTGAGAAGAGAATGAACCTGCGACCTGGCCCTTTCCCAGGGGCTGCTGGTGGCCGGGGAAGGCTGCAGCCTCCACCACCACTCTGGAGCACTCGGTGCAACGGATGGGCTCCTGGTTTGTGCAGGAGCAGCCCGGCTCAGCTCCCCGTCCCTGCGGCCTGGTGCTAGCAGAGCCCTGCATCTCTCAGAATAGATATAGATCTCTATATATAGACTTCATCTGGTTCTATTAACATAAATATGATCACTTTAAAAATACACGTACTGTATTATGTACACTATGTACATGGGGCTGGGGCGGGCGCCAGTGGCACCCTGCTGCCCTCGCACCGCTTCCTGCATGGTTCCTGGAACCGTTCACATTTGTTAAAAGCGCCTCAGTTTCNGTGTTTGATCTGCCCCGGGGGGCTCTGCTGCCCACGCAGGGGCTGACGGCTGTGGTGTGGCTGCTGCCTGGGCTGCTCTGGCCAGCCGGGTGAGGGAGTGTCATGATGCTGGGGGGCGGTGGGACCCCTACAGCCCCCACCTCACTGTGAGGTCTTGCTGGTCAGATCAGCAAACAGCCGTTGCATATGTTAAAAATACACACGGATCCAGACTGTCCTACAGCCCCCGGCAGCATCTGCGACTGCCTGGGGCCGGGGCCAGGGCTGGGTTAGCAGCGAAGCCCCGGGGAGCAGCAGGGAGTGCAGCGGGACACGGAGGGGACCCAGACACATGTGCAGGTGCTGGGGCCAGCCGGGCTGGCAGGTGCCCAGCCCTGAGAGCCCCCAGTTTAGTGCAGCGGGGGAGCAGGGTGGGGGTCCGGGACACCCCTGTGCCAGGCCAGGGTAGGCACTGGTGCCTCGGGGGTCCCCAGCACCCATGTGGTTCCAGCCGCCGAGAGAGGCCCCAGCTCACACTGCACCTGGCAGGGCCTCTGCACGGCTCCCAACACCATGTCCTGGGACTGCGACTGCTGCCTGAGAACCTGGAGAGCGTCAGGGAAGAGAAAGCCTGGAGTCTGGCAGGGGGGACAGGACTCCAACCAAACCCAACCACCCTCGGTCAGGGCTCCTGCTCTCACAGCCTTGCTGCGCTCCAGCACCTGACCTCTCACAACCGCCCCTCTCCCTCTGCCTCCTCCAAACCATCGTGCTGCATCTCCACAAACTCAGCGGCCTCCCGAGATGACAGTGCCGAGGCAGTGGCGAGGTGGGGTTGTCCAGGCCCATGGCGGTGAGGGGCAGCGGGGGTGCAGCGCCCTGGGAGGCAGCCCCGGATGCTGGATGTGGGGAGAGAAGGGTCCGGCGGGGGGAGCGTGATGGGGGCCTCTCTCTTCTCCCAGCGCCTCGCAGGGAGGCACAGGCGCATCCAGCCGAGTCTGTGCAGGAGTAGCAGCACGGTGGGGCCAAGGTCCATCTCGGCACAGCCGCCCTCCTGCCCGGCCAGGGGCTGCAGCGGCAGTGCTGGGGCTGGCGGCGGGGCTGGCCCTGCCAGGGCGGGCGGTGGCGGCAGCGCCGAGCTCTGGTGCTCAGTCCGCGGTTCACTGTATATATTTATATATAAACAAGGACAGCAGTGCTGTGGTGTTGCAATGAGGAACAGCTGCTCTGGTGCTGGATGCTCCCGGAAGATCTGGTGCTGCAGTTCGAATGGAGAGATCAGGGGCACGGCCAAAGCCAGGTGAAGGTTCTGCGCACCGGCTGCCATCCGGCCTTCCCTCCTCCCCTCCAGGAGCACGGTGCAGAGGGGTGGCGGGGCTCTCAGTGTGCAGACAAACCTCTCTCGCGCCATCTTTCAGGAGTAGATGGTGATGACCTCCCGGCCCCCACCACGCACCAGGAGCACTCGGTCCAGATGCTCCGTCAACACCTCCAGGAACTCCATGTCTGCACAGCTGTCAAGGAGAACGAACTCCATGCTGGAACATGGCGACAGCTCTGTGCCATCCCTGCCCAGCCCTAGTTGACACCCCCATACCAGAGCCAGCAGCTGGTGTGGCAGTCCCAAGCCAAGGGGCCAGGGGAGCCCACCCATGCTGGTACTGAGCGATGGGAATGGTGGCTGAGCCAGAAGATGGCTGAGCCCCACAGACCTCTCACTGGGCCCCTGTCATGTGCAATGGCACTCATGGGTGTAGATGCAATGTCGTGTGACCCCACCACTCATCACATGGTGGAGGGACAGGCTGGTGCCAATGGCCAATGACAGCTGCTGGACCCAGCCAGGAGCAGGAGGTGTGGGGGTTCCAAGCTCAGGAATTAGACCTGCGCCTCTTGGCACTCGCCTAAAAGACCCGCCAGTTTTGGGGAAGATGTGGACCCTGGTCCCGCTGGCATAGAGGGGTTTTAATGAACAGCCCCATAGGAAGGATACAGTTCTCATCCCCTTTCCGGTTACGGGGAGGTCCTGGCATGTTCAGCAGGACCAGCTTGGCGTCCTGGGACTTCTTCACAATCACCTCATTGAGCCTCACAGCTGTGTGCATCCTCCGCACGTTGGACTGGTTCCTGTGGGTGACAGCATGTGTGGGCACAGGATGGGCACAGGCAGCCTCCAGCCCCACACCAGGCCCAAGGGGCAACAGGGCATGCTGGCCTCCGGCCCTAGAGCAGTCCAGGCTGCGCTGCAGCACAAACTTGGGGTGTGGCAAACTTTGCCAGGCACAGCACTGGTGACTCTGAGCCTGCACCGGTGGCCATTAGCCACAGGGCCACACGCAGTGCCCATGGGCAGTGGCAACCATGTCTGACGCTCACCAGGCCACGTGGGAGCGAGCAGGAGCAGTTGGCATGAGTGTCACTGTGGGTGCCTGAGCCCAGGCTCACAGGGAGCTGCTGGCAGCATAACAGGGCAGACGAGGAGCGTGCAGTGCGGGCAGTGCGCGGTGCACAGGGCTGGCAGCCACAGCCTGCCCGGGTGAACTGTCTGGCACTGCAGCTGTCACGGCTCACTGAGCCGCCCTCCTGCACGGGGGCAACCCCGATGGCTCCCATCACGCTGCCCCATGAGCACAGCCCAGCTCCCTCCACCCCAGCCCCGGCACCCGGCCAAACCCAGACTTACAGGTTCTCCCACTCCCTGCCAGGAGCATGATGGGGTCGGAGAGAGAAAGAGAGAGAGAGAGGGAGAGAGAGAGAGAGAAAAAAAGGGAGAGAGAGAGAGGGAAAGAGAGAGAGAGAGAGAGAGAGACACGTGGTGAACACCAGGTGTACACCCCCACTCCCTGCAGCACACCCAGCATGGGTATCCCATCCCTTGCCAGCACAGTTCTGCACAGGGACCCCTCCCTACTTGCCCCCAGCCCCTCTGCAAGGGCACACTCAGAGCACCCAGGCTGCCTGACCACTCCTCAGGGCAAGGATCAAGCTGGTGCTGCCGAGGCCCTGCCTACACCCGCCTGGTTGGGGTGGGCACGGGCAGCCAGGGACACAGGGCATGGGTGGGACAAGGTGGCAGCATGGGGGGCCGTACGGCTTCATGTTGAATAAGTCCTTGATGCCCTCAGGGCTGACAGGGCTCTTGCTCTTGTTCTTCTCAGCAACAGACTTCTCCTTGGTCCAGGTGAGATGCACCTTCTCAGGAGCTGCCTCCACCTCATCACCAGGGGACTGGGAGCTGCTGGAGAAGGTGGTGGCATTCTTGTCGTGGATTAGTTGGACCTGCAGACAGAAGAGGGGAATGGTGGGCAGGGCCTGGGACCAGCTACCTCCCTGACCCTGTCTTGGTACAACCCCTCACCTCCTCCTCCGGTTTCTCCTCGCCATCAGCAGCCTGTTCCTCGGGGACGTTCAGGCGCAGCCGCGTGTTGGCCGGGTTCTTGCGCCGGATGGAGCCACGGGACTCATCCGTGATGCTCTGGATCTGTGTGGGAGGGGTCAGCCAAGGGAGTGGGGCACAAGAGGGCTTGGCTGGGCAAAGCCTAGCCTGAAGCCCAGATCTCCAGCAGGATGAGCACTCAGAGCTGCAGGGCAGCTCAGTTCACATCAGAGCCACCACAGGGGTCAGAGCCCACCCAGCCTGTCCTGCAGCCTCACCTCCCGCTCCCGCTCATTCTTGGTGAGGTGCATTTGTTTGAGGATCTGAGAACGCTGCTCCATCACCAGCGTCTTCTCATACGTGTAGGCAGAGATGTCACTCTCATGCTGTGGGGAAAACAGGAGAAATTTGGGGCAGGGTAAACTGTACTGACTGCTCCCAGCATGGCCCAGCATGTCCCCATGGTGCTGTGTCCCTCATGTCAGGGTCTATCTGGCTCTCCTATGCACAGCATCCCTGACTGCTGCACATGCCCCATCCCAGTGCTCACCATCTCCACCACCTCCACCTCTGCAGTGATGCGCAGGTGATACAGGAACGTGGTCAGGTCCTTCTTCATCTGGATGCTGTTGTCATCCATCTGTGCCACCGTGAAGATGCGCATCTTGCACTTACGCCACACCTGCAAGGGAGGGGGGAGGCTTGGGCACTGCTTGACAGGGACGGCCGCAGCCCAAGCCCCAGCCCCGCACTGCAGGGCCCAGCCTACCTTGTGCTGCCGCAGGAGGAAGGGCAGCAGCATCAGCATCCCCCCATCGTGGACAATCCACCAGACGTCAATGTGGCCCTCCGAAAACCGCTCCTGGTTGCCCGGAAACATGGCAACATTCTTGGCCACCAGCAAGGCCAGGTGCCCAGCGGTGGTCTCTCGCACCAACTCTGGGAGGGGAAGGGCCACGTCAGCCAGGGCAGCTTTCAGCCCCCCAAGCCCGGCAGCACCCGCCCTCCACAGTGCCTACCAATGAAGTTCCTCCAGGTCTGGTGGTCCTCCTTCTGGCGCCAGCTGCGGGGCCAGCCCACCAGCACTGTGTTGTGCTGCAGCCCCCCCAGCCCGCTGGACTGGATGAGGTGGGACATGCCATCCCGCAGGTTAGAGGAGATCACCACCTGACAAAAGCCCTTCACCTTCTCTGCTTCCATCAGGCGCCGGATGGACTGCAAGGGAGAGGGAAGTCAGAGATCCCAGGGCCTCAGGGACAGGCATGGATCATGGGCACAGCAGCTGCCAGGCTCAGCAGTGGTCCAACACAGGCCAGATGAGGTGCAGGGTGTAGGGTGTGGGGTACAGGGTACAGAATGTGAGGTGCAGAGTTTGGAGTACAGGGCTGTGAAGTGCAGGCTGTGGGGTGCAGCTCCTTGCAGGGTGCCTGGGTCTCCGTGCCTCAGGGCAGGCTGGTGGCTCTGAGCCAGGGGGGTGATACCTAGCGGTGCATAGAGCTGGCACACGGATCTGCACCGTGCAGACTAGAGGGTGTTCTTGTGCCAGGGCTCTGACGGGCGACGGAGCAGCAATTAGAGTTATTAACTCAGATAAATTATAACATGTCTGCATGGGAGAGAAACTGTTTGTTTCCGAGGGCTTAATCTCATTAATGTGCTGCCCCGCGGGTGCAGGGGGTGGGGAGTACTCTCACTCTGGCAGGGAAAGGCTCCTCTCCCACCCTGCCTGGCACCAGGGCCACAGAGACTGTGGAGAGAGTCGAGGCTGTGGAGTCTGCTCAGCCCAGCAGCACAGCATCCCCTGGGTGGGCACCGTGCTGTGCTGTGATGTGCCATGCTGTGCCAAGTCCTGCAACAGCTGGCACAGGACTGGGACCAGTGCTTGGTTGGTGCCAGCATCTCTGGTGTCTTGGAGGGGAAGAGGGGTCCAGAGGTCCCTGCAGTGCTCTGAGCACCAGTGAAACATGGAGTCCTCAGGCTCTGCCTGATGCCATTCCGAAGCTCTCTGGGCCATCCGGGGCCACCAGCCCGGGCCATGGGGCAGAAGCAACCCTGGGCACCTGGGGACCAGGAGCACCTGCTGCTGGCACAGCCTGTCCCGGTGCAGGCAGCTCTCACCTCCTCCGCCCTCTGCGCCTGAGGGTGGTTGTCCAGGAAGGTCCCTTCTAACACAGAGGCCACGATAGTGAGGCCCTTCCCAGCCTTGAGCTGCGACGTGAAGGACAGGAGCTGCGGGTGCACCACATTCTGCTCCTGATCCCCGCGGACCAGAACCAGCAGCTGCGGCCTGGAAGGAGGGTCCTGCAGTCAGTGCCTGCATTCAGCTGGTCCCTGCCCCAGCACCCTCAGATCCCCATCTCCCTGCCCAGCCTTACCTCCAGTTCTTGGTGTGGGGGGGCCCTTCCTCCAACCGCAGCAGGGCGTAGCGGGCTGCACTCAGGGACAGGCCCCGGATCCCATCACCCCACTCCTTCTCCGCCCTGCAGGAACAAGCAGCACATAAGGGATGCCCATGGCTCTGGCCACAGAGCACGACTCTGACACCCTGGAGCATCCTGGGACAAGCAGCCCGGGGGATCTGAGCAGCCACACTGAGAGGCCATGTGGCCATGGGGACCTGGCCAGGACCTGTGGCACCATGGCCTCCCTTACCCGCGGTACTCGATGTATTTGTAGATGAGGCCGGCAATCAGCATGGCCACCAGCGCATAGTACCAGGAGCAGATGAACATCAGCGCCAGGCACAGGCTCATGCCCAGGAAGGACAGGGTCCTGCAGAAAGCACAGAGCTGTCAGCATGCCCTGGGGTCCCCACACTGGGGTGTCCTGGGGTGTCCCTGTCCTGCCCCATCCCAGCCGGCTCACCAGTGGTAGTAGCGGAAGCGGGGCCGCCAGTTGGGTGTCCGTAGCAGTGTTTGCACCGCACATGCCAGGTTGACAAACATGTAGCACATGAGGAAGAACCTGCAAGAGAGAGTAGGGGGCTGAGTGGGTGCACTGTGAGGAACTGAGGTCTCCACACCTCCTGGTCCCAGGGTGGCCAATGCTGAAATGGGCCCCGCTGATGGACAGAGAAGCAGTGCCACAGAGTAACTAAGCCTCAGTGCTGGCCAGGATGAGACACCAGAGTCACCACAGGACCCTCCTCTTCCCAGGCAGGGCCCAGGGCAGCAGGGGCATCCCCCCACCCTGAGGAGAAGAGACCCACACACGCCACCCGCTGCTTGTGAAGGTGCGGGTCGACAGCACGCTGCCTACATGGAGAGGATGGGAGCCACCTCGTCCAGGGAGGCGATCAGGATCCCGATCTCGCAGATGCAGGCTGTGAGCAGCAGGGCCCATGTCGGCTCCCCGTTGGCTTTGCCGTGGCCAAAGACCTGGAAGTAGGGGGAGAGGGGCGTGTCAGGCTCCGCAGTGCCCTGTAGCCCTGGGTAAGGATACTTAGTGCAGCCCGATGAGACTGGACCGTTCCGTATACCCCTGGCAGGAGCAGGGGCTGGGAACACTGGGTGCCACGAGCTGGCGCATGTCCCATGCTGGATCCTGCCAGGGCAGCAGTCCCAGGGCTGGCAGGACTGGCTCCTGCTGACAGTACAGTCCCATTCCCGGCAGATGCCGTGGTTGTCCCCACACCCAGCAGGGCAGCCCCTGTACCCCCACCAGGGACGAGCCCCAGCTCACAGCCTGGCCACAGCCAGCACAGAGTCTGGCACCCTGTGCCCGGGACGGACACTCTGCCGGGGTAGAGTGGCCCCTCCTGCGGCTGTGGGGACGCGGGGGGGTCCGGGAGGGGGCCGGGGCGCGTGTCCGGACGCATTAGAGGGTGCGGGCGGCGTGAGCGAGAGCTCGGGCTGGGGCTGGCAAGGAGAAGGAGGGAGGATAAAATTAGCCCGCTCTTCCCTGGGGGGAGCTGTCGGGTTGGATTTGGAGAGATGAGGTTGTGGGAACGCGTCTTCAGAGAGCAGATAAAATATGAAGCGGCACGGCAGCGGGGGGGAGGGGATTCTGACCTTTCCCGACACTCTCCTCCCACCGATACCGCAGCCAGAGCCACCATGGCCGCCCACCGCCGCGCCGGTGCCGGCGGGATGAGGGCAGGGAAGCGGGGCTGCTCCAGCAGCGAAGGTGCCGGGAGGAGGCAGCGTGGGTTCCCACCGGTCCCCCGTGCTGGTGGTATCTGCGGCCACAGTGGGCACTCAGGGTGGGGCAGCATCGGACTCGGGGGACACCTACCCTGAGAAATGGTACGATTCCATCCCTGGAGATGGCTTGCAGGAGGCGGGGGGCTCCGGTGAGACTCTGCAACCCAGCCCCACACGTGGAGAAGAACGAGCCGATGACAATGACCCACGGGGACGGCCACGCCAGAGTGCCAACCACCAGGTTCCCGTTAACGGCCTCACCAAACCTGCGGGGCATCAGCATCACCTGCGATTCCATCCCGTGACTGAGCCCCAAAAGCACCAGCACCACAGTGGCAGAACCCAGCCCCCCACAACTACACCACTTTGGGGGATGTGACACAAACGGGGAAGGGCCTACCCCCGAAGGGATGAGTAAGGGAGCAGGGTCAGAGGTTGCCAGGGGTCTGTCCTCATCTCTGTACCCGTAAGCATGGCCAAGGACAAGGGCAGGTGTGGGACAGGACTCCTCGTCCCTGTGCCAGGGGGACCAGTGATGATGCATGCAGTTGGATCCTGTTTGTGTTGGTGCTGGCGACCCAGAAGTGTCACCTGCCACGTGCGGTGAGCGGGCTGCCCCAGATAGGCAGGAGCACAGGCACCCCTGCCTGTTGACAAACAAGTGGCTTCCTGCAGCCTCGGAGCAGAAGGAATGCAGCAAAACGAGGACGGTCGGGGTGCACAGAAGCCCCCAGTGCCTGTTACAAGCTCCAGCCGCCCTGCCCAGTGACACCCACGAGCCCTCCAACACCACCGTGTCTGCCCAGTGCCTCCTGGTTGCAGCCTTCCCCACACCTCTGCCTGCCCCTGGGGCTGACCCACCCCAGCCTGTTCCAGAGGGCTGCCAGACTCTCCCATGCCCCCCCCCGGCCTTGGGACACTCACTTGTCGCGCAGGACGACCCCCTCGATGCATGCTCCAAAGAGGACAACGGAACTGATATCTGCCAGGTGGTCAAGGAGAGCCAGGAGGATGCAGAGTCCTGCCTCCCCAGCCAGTGAGGTGCTGGGACCATGTCCCAGTCCAGTGAAGTACCTGAGCAGATCAGCCCTGCAGAGCGAGCCCATCCACCCTCAGCCCCACAGCCCAGGCTCAGGCAAACCCTGAAGGATACAGACCGCAGAGGTGGTGGCGATGGCCAGGATGGTGCCCGTGGGGATGGACTTCTGGGCATCCCGGAGGTCCCCAGAACGGTTGGAGCCAGCCATGATGCCTGGGAAAAGAGGGGATGGTGTCGGGGGGGCAGAGCTACAGCCCATACCCGTCCCAGATACCCTCATGCCAGGCACTGTGTGAGCCCTGGGTACAGCAGGGCACGGTTCCGTGTGCGCTAGGATGGGAAGCAGACACTGTGGGCAGCAGAGAATGTGCTGCTGCGGCGTGGAGCCCCCAGCCTGCTCTTCTCATCCCCCCAGTACTGCCCTCCCCACCCCAAACCGCAGTCTGAGGCCACTCAAGGATTAGGCTCAAAAGCTGTCAAGTGTCTTTTCTCATTAGCCCTTAATTAGCTCAAGCAGGGACGGTGGCTGCCGCAGGGGCAGGGACAGGGTCCAGCCCCGACGCTGCTCTGGGAGGGCAGGAGGTCACGCCGGGACGCGGCTGCACCGGCGGGTTCAACGCAGCCCGAGGGATGACCCGTGCTCCGGCCGCAGCAGCAGCCGGGGCAAGACCCCGCAGCCCCCGGCACCGTGGGACAGGCGTCGTGCAGAAACCGGGACCTGCTGGTGAATGGGCGGCGGCAGGGAGTGCCGCGGAGGCTGAGCGGCTGCCGGGGACCCCGCAGCGCCAGACCCTCCAGCGCTCGCCGTGTCCGGGGCAGCCCGGGGGCTGTCGCCGGCCTTGGCCCCGGCGGAGCTGCAGGGGAGCCCCGGAGGCTGCGCCCCGCTCGTCTCCGCAGCGGGACTGGGGCGGGGGGGCTCCTCTGCCCCCGGAGAGCTAAAAATACCGAAGCGGCGGGACGTCAGTGCGCACCGGGCGGCACCGTCAGATCTGGAGCGCGGGCGGCTGCGTGGGAGGCGATGGCGACCAGCCGCCCCCGCGACGCCGCTGTCACCGCCGCACCCACCGCGGGGGTGGCACACGTGGGGCTCCGCCGAGCACGCCCGGCGGCACGTGCCCGGTGTGCCTGCGGCACGGACCGGGGCCGGCGGCGACTCCCACCTGTGACTGAGGGGAAGTAGATGCCGACGAGCAGGGTGAAGTAGGACGTCATGTCGCTGAAGACGTAGGGCTGGTCCATGTCCACTGGAGTGTCGGGGGAACTCACTGAGGGCAGCCCCCGCTTCTCCACGATCACGCCCTTGGTCAGGTATGAGCTCCAGAGGTTCTCTGTGAGGAGGGAGGAGGCCGGGCAGTGCCACCAGCATGAGATGCCCACAAGCCCCCATACCCAGCACATCCCACGGGGATGGATCCGGGGGGTGTCTGGTTCTCCCTCTCCTTCCCCGGCCTCCCTGAGCATCTGGCTTAGCCAGCAGACGGGGCCACGGGCATCCAGAGGGTGAGGATGGCAGCACAGGTGGGCAATCAGAGCAGGTCCGTGCTGCTGCTGGCAGCGTCCCCTCAAGATACTGGAGCAGCTGGCATGGGATTGCAGTAGCAAATAATTAAGAGGGTAATATAATTAATGCTGATCAACACAGGTTTAAGGGGAGTGGATCGTGTCAAAGTAACTTGATAATGTTTTTGATGAGATTATGAGTGCGGGGCTGATGTAACAGGCTTAGCGTCCCTCCGTGTGCTGCCTTGGCCGTAGATCACGGGCAGAAACTGGAGCAGTGGAGAGGAGCCAGCACCGGGCAGGGCTGGCAGAGGCAACTGCCCTTGGCACGTCACTGCTGGGGGCTGCTGAGAGGGGCAAAGGGGGCCCACAGGGACCAGCCCTCAGCCCCCGGCACTGAGCCCTCTTCATGGCTGTTCACAGGTGACAGATGGGGCTGGCAACTCTTACTGGTCTCGCCTGTCTCATCCTCCCAGAAACGTGTCTCTCTCCCACAGGGAGACCCCTCACCTGGGGCACAGCAAGCCCCAGTCATCTCTGCCAGGGCCAAACTGTGCCACCTGTCTCAAGATGCTGCCCAGTGACCCTCACCACCAGCCACCCCAGAGTGGAGTCCTGGCTCTGTCCCCATGCCCTCAATGCAGGAGTGTTTGCTGCCTGTTGCCCTGAGAGAGACCTGCTGGGGGGGTGGAGGTCTGCACCCCTTCACCAGCAGCACCATTGCCAGCAGGACCAGGTTCCACCCAGCAACCAGGAACTCCTTATCTAGCCCAAAAGACCTCTGACATGGGACACCATTGAGAGGCTCCCAAACACCCTGCGACTGCACTCCACTAACCATGGTCACAGCTGCAGCCCTGAGCACCACGTGCTTAGCCAAGTCTGAGCTCCCATGCCTCTGTCCATGCAGACACCAGGGCAGGATGGCTGGGCCAGCCTCACAGCCATCAGGAAGGACTGATCCTGCCGGTGGCTCTGGTGCTCTCCTGAGTCCTGACAACCACTCCAGCATGGGGGTCTGCAGACACCCTCCGAATGTGGCACAGAGCATCAGCCTCTGCCACCCACTGCTGAGCGTGAGCACCTGGCAGATGTACCAGCATCTCCGGAAAAACAAGTCATAAGTGGCTCCTCCCAGCAAATTCAGGCATCTTTCTGTGGTCCTGGCCACTCTCCCAGCAGAGTTGTAGCCACAGCAGCTAAGTGGCCCCGAGGGGTGACCACTTCTCTCAAAACCTCAGATCAATACCAGCCTTTCCAAAGGCCAAGAGGAAGCAGAAGGAGGATTTATTCATCCCCAGCCTTTAGGCATCATTCTGATCCACCCCACTGGCTGACACAGGCTGTATGCGGGTGGCTGCAGAGCCTTGCTCTGTCACCCAGTGCAGGAGTCTGTCCCACTGCCCGGCACAGCATAAGCACAGCTCACTGTGCCTCAGGGGCAGAGCAGCCCCCAGCAGGGATCACCCACATGCCCTCTCACCTGGACCCAGCACTGTTTGTCCCCACAACACCTGGCATGGCTGAGGAGCCATGCTCAGGACAGCCTTCCACAGCACACCTCCAGAAGCCCTGCTGGTGAAGCTGGCAGGCAGGCACAGCCCCTGCCCCACCACAGCTCCCCTGCACTTCCTTCTCCATGCTTCCATGCCCATGCCTTCGTGCCCATGCCCATGTTCCCATGCCTCTGTCTGCATGTGCTCACCTTGGATGAGGCCGCTGGCAGCACCGGGGATTCCCTCGATCTCAGTGACGTTGTTCATAGTGAAGTACTCGTCGCAGGTGGCATTGAGGAAGCGGGAGGTGCAGAAAAGCTCCCAGAGCTTGGAGCCAACTGTCTCGTTCCCCTCCACCACCATCTTGGTGCACAGGTCGAAGCCGTGGCGTGAGAGGGTCCTATTGCCCAGGAGGCAGATCCTGGGGGGACACAAGCACTCAGCTGTGCACCTGCATGCCCCAGCCCTGCTGCAGCCCTGCAGGACCCCGTACTCACGGGAAGCTTGGTGGGTCGAAGGCCGATTTGATGACACCAGCATAGATGGCGAGGATGGAGAGGATGACACAGCCCAGGAAGACCAGGGCAAATTTGTTGACGTACTTGACACCCACGAACACGACGGTGGCCATGCAGGTCAGCACACAGGTGCCATACACACGCATGTTGTTGAGCATCGCAGCCGCCTCCCCACTGGCATCCTCTGCTTTGAAGATGGCCATGGCTGGGAAGATGTAAGCCTGGGAAAGAGTCATGGCATCACTGCCTGGCTAACAGCCTGCAGAGGGGACCCCAGGGAAAGGACCTTCAGGCCCCCTGCCCTGCCAGGATCTGAGCCCTTGGCACTGCACAAGGACCGGGTACCTACCAGCAGGATTTCGATGGTGCCCAGGATGTACATGGCACCAGCAAAGGTGGTGCCCAGGTAGAAGCAGAGCCCCACAGCTCCACCAAACTCAGGTCCCAGGGAGCGTGAGATCATGTAGTAGGAGCCACCCGCTGTCACAGAGAGAAAAGTGGGTCCCGGCCAGACCCCAGTGACACCCTCAGCCCTGCCTGTTATCCCAGAGGGCAGACTGGAGCCAGGATAGCCATAGGTCCTGCTCCAGCACTGAGCAAGATGCAGAGCAGCAGGAGTGACCACACTGGCAGAGTCATCCCCCAGGGGCCCTGCAGCCAGGTGCAATGGTCAGTGGCGCAGGTGTTCCTGGACACCAGGCAGGAGCTGTAGCCCCAGGGACCTGGGCTATGCCCTGCTCCATCCTCCCAGAGGAACTCTTAGAGCAGGGCTGCCAGGATCGATGGTCCCGCTGCGGCAGGAGGATGATAAATAGCTTTAATTACACCCCGTGTTGGGCTGTCAGCGCCGTGCCCAGCCTGGCGCAGCTCACGGCTCCCCAGGGCTCTGCAGGGCTGGCGTGTTCTGGGGAGGCAGCCAGGGCACCCACCGGCCAGACGCCGTGGTGCCTCCCGGGGGGCAGAGCCCACACACAGCAGCGTCCCTGTGTCCGGCGGTGGCAGAGCCCACCCCGCGCACCCAGCCCGTGGCACCCAGCGCGCCCCGCTCCCATCCTCCTGCCGTGTGTCTCCCGGCTCCCCGCGGCCTCGCCAGTCTGGCGGAGGGAGGAGCCGCGGCTGGCGGCTCTCGCTGCCATCTGCACCTCGCGGCTTTGGGGACGGGTGGTGGCTCCGGCACAGCGCTCCCCCGGGCCGTGGGGATCCCGCGCGGGCTGGTGGCAGAAGGCTGGGGAGCGGCTGGCGGCCCCGGGGGATGCTCTCTGGGAAAAGCCCCTGCAGGCTCCCCACCCGGCAGGGACTAGCTGCCCGCACGCGTGGCACACGCATGGACGCGGGCTTGGCTGTACCTGGCACCACACCATTGGTGGCGATCGCACTCATAGAAATGGCCGTCAGCATCGTCTGCAGGAAGAAACACAGTGTGAGCACCCGGCGGAGCTGGGAGAGATGTATGGGTGGGTGGGCAGGCAGCGCTGTTGGCTGGCAGCACCGCTGAGAGGTCTGAGCCCCCTGGAGAGGCTGGCAGCGCTGGGAGGGGAGCGGGGGGCTCAGGGGGGCTCAGGCTGCCCAGGACACTGGACAAGGCCAGCCTTCCCAGTGCCTGCCCTGGGGTGACTCCTGGTGAGGTGGCTCTCTGCAGCACAGCGTGGTGCCAGAGCAGGGGACCCCCAGCACATCCCCCTACATGGCAGCTATGATGTGGGTCACCATTTGAGCACCATTCCACTGCTGATTCCTTTGGGAAGCTGAAGGCTTCTCCTTGCTCTAAGTGGGGCAGGAGCTAGGGCAGGGGCAGAAGCTGGGGCAGGGCGTGGTGGGCTGGCAGCTAGTGCACCTCTCCACAGTCCAGCCAGGCAGACTGGTGACCCCCAGGCCATGGGCAAGGCCAGTGAAGGCTCATCTGTCTCCAAAACTCACGCAGGAGCAGCAGAGGAAGACCATGCAGAATGATTCCATGATGCCAGCAATCCCCACCACCCAGGTGAGACGCAGGAAGAGGATGACCCCAAAGATGTTCTGGAGGCAGGGCAGGTAGACACCCATGAAGGTGCCCATCCGTGGGGCCTGTAGAGGGAACAGAAGTTATCAGGGCTCGGGGGCCCAGCTGGCAGGGGAGCAAGAGGTCCCAATCCTCCTGCAAAGCAGCCAGGAATCCAGGGTAAGACTGCCCCTGGGTGAGGCCAAGGGGAACCCTCTGTTCCCAGGGTAGTCTGTGGCCTGGCACTACACAGGCAAGGGCTGGAGAGGGAGGGAGGGAGGGTTACCTCCCTCCTAAGTCCTCACCTGCACCGGCTTCTTCTTGCCTCCATCATTGTTCTCAGCCTCCTCATGCTCCCGGCTGCCCTGTGGCAGGTTGGTGTAATTGGCCAGTCCACTCAGCAGGGACGAGACCATAGGGCTTGTGTCCATCTCCTCCTGTGGAGAGCAGAGCCCAAGTCATGAGTAGTAGTCCTTTGGAACCCCAGCCAACCCCAGGAGACCTCACCAGATGCTACCCCACTGCCTGTCGCTCTAGGAATGGCTTTGGCAGTGCAGCAACCCCTGGCCTGGGGCTCTGGCATGTCCCAGTGCCCAGGGTGCAGGTCGGCTGTATGGGACAGCTGCCCAGCTCAGCTCCCTTCCCCTGCCCCACTGCCTGCATGCCCTACCTCAAACAGGGCCATGTTCTTGCCATCGTACTCTTTGCCCTTCTCCAGGTCCGTGCTGTTGATGAAGGGGCTGCTCTCCTTGGGATTGCCATCGCCTGCGGAAACATCACTGAGTCAGTCAGGCAGCCCTGCCCTTCCCACACCTGGAGAACATCCACCCCACAGGGTCACCGCTGTGAAGGGTCACAGCTGCCCATGGCTCCTGCAGGAGAACTACCAGGGCTGAGGGCACCATGCTCATGCCTAGTCCCAGCACAGGCAATGGCAGTCTGGTGTCCCAATCACCAGCATCACCTCCCACACCTCACATGGGCAGGGGCTGCCATCCCCAGGAGCCACGCGCTGCCCTGCCCCGCCGTGCTGACATGCGGACCCGCCGGAGCGCATCCACGCAGTGAGGCGAGCAGAGTGGATCCAGGGGGAACCCTCCGGCGGGATGGCTGACAGTAATAACTCACGGCACGGGGTGCCCGCGGGTGAGCGCACTGGGACTGCCCTCAGTGCTGCATCTGCAGGGGCAGGATCTGGATGGCTGCTCAGCATCAGCGCAGAGGGGATGGTCCCGGCACAGTGCCGGGGAGTGGGGCGAGGGCCAGGTGTCTGGTCCTGCTCCCAGACATGCGCCACAGGAGTGGGGGCCACAGGGCGGGAAAGCATCCAGAGGTGACATAACTGAGGGCAGATGATGCCTGGGGCAGTGGAGCCACCCACAGCAGTGCAGGGCCCACAGAACTACCAAGACAGGGGCCACAGCCGCTTACTGCATTAATGACCTAGTGCAGAAGAAACCTGGAGTTGGCTTAATAGCGATGAAAACAGCTGAGCTGCAGAGCAGCAGAAATAAATCAAGCTGGAAATGGAGCAGCAGTGAGGATGGTGCTGCCGGAGCAGCACAGCTCCAAAAGAAGGCCCAGAGCAGAGAGGGACCAGGGCATGGGGGCCAGGTGCCAAAGGACACAGCGCTGGGCAGAGCAGCTGACGGGACGATGGCATCCGTAGCACGTGGAAACCTGGGCAGCCAGGCTTATCCCCAGCCCTCACTGGGGGGAGAGAAGCTCCCTGCCACACACCCACGGCCACCACCACGGCCCTGCAGCCAGAGCAGTCACACTGCCATTGGCCACCGCACCGCTGGGCAGGCTGCCCACATGGGCAGGGTCACAGACCAGCTCCACACTTTGGGGACAGGGAGAGAACTGCCCCCTCCACCATCATTCAGCATGGAGCCCAGGAGTGCCCTAGCAGTGTAGTCACCGACTCATGGTGTCACCCCCAAGACAGACCCTGCGACCATTTGGAGCATCATGGTGCTTTGAAGACTGCCATTCTCCTGCCAGTTGACTCATATTTGGGATCCTGGAAGCCCGCGTGCAGTGGTGATTCACCATCTGCAATTCCCTGGCAGACACGGTGCTCCTGGCTGACCAGGAGGTGAAGCCTCAATTGCTACAGGTGACACTGACCTGCAGGCTGTCCCCCAGCTCCCACCATCCCTGGGCTCCTCCAGCATGGAGCAGTGGGGCAGCACTGTCCCTAAGGGCACAGCCAAACACCAAGGCACAGCCCGCAGGTTCCCCCTGTGCAGGAATGGCCATGGCAGTGGCACTGGCACACCCTGGCCCACAGGTCCCACAAGCTTCACTCCAGAGTCCCCCTGGACACACGCTCAGCACCCCAGGTTGCACCACCGGTGTGTGCCCTGCCCTATATCTGCCACAACGCGTCTCAGCACAGACCTCATGTACTCCTCGCTCTGTGTTTGGTCTAAAGCCCTAAAGAATCCTGCTCTCATTAGGTAACAGCAGTGCTGTGGGCTGGCACCCACTCACTCGCCACAGCTCTTGCCTGCCTGCATCAGCTATGGGGACCACATTGATGTGAAACGTCCACCACGCTGACAGGACACCCTCCAGGCTGATGCTGTGGCCATCCCCAGTGTGGCAACAGAAAGGTGCAGGAGTAGGGGTGGCTGGAGCCGACCATCCCCTTGGGGCTGGGTGGCACCGGGGGACACGGGCAGCTTGGCAGGGAGATGTGCTTAAAACGTGGCAAGGCTCTGGGACCCCTCCGGGAGAACGGAGCCCGCGGGGGCCTCGCCTCACCGCCTGGTACCCAGCCGACGACATCACCGTGCAGGTTTCCATGGCAACGGCGAGCCACGGCCGCCTCGGTTCCCGCTCTTATGTAACGGCGCAGGCAACCGGACTCTGGCCCCACATGGCACCCGCGCCCCGGCCCACGGCGCCCGATGGATGGTGTGGCCGGACCCCCAGCCCCAGCCCACCGGGACCCCACGGGACTGGCCTTGCTCGGCTCCACAGGACAGGCGCCAGCAGCACCCTGGGGTGCCCGTGCTCCAACCCATGGCACCACAACAGCACCCACAGCTCTCAGTCCCTCCACCCCCACCTCCGGCCGGCGCTCCTCACGCCGGGACCGCGGGCCGCGCTGACATCACCCAGGCTGCTGGGGCTGGCCCGTGGCGCAGGAGCCCCTCGCCTGGTGATGCTGCTGAGAGGAACAGCAATGGGAGAGGCCCCGGGCTGATGAGCACGAGGATGCAGCACGGCTCGGGGACACCCTCAGCCTCCCACGTCGCTCCAGCCCCACAGACTGGAAGGAGTTAAGCACCAGGGCTCAGGGTCCCAGGTGACAAAGCGCTCCCGCTTCTGCTCCCGCTCCTGACGGAGACCATTTTGCCGCAGCGGGGCTGGTGCAGCCTCTCCTCGGTAGCTGCCTCAGATCCGTGGTCTGAAGGCAGGGGCAAGCAGGGCAGGCAGGACAGGCAGGGCGGGCAGAGGCAGGCAGTGCAGGCGGGGCGGGCAGGAGCAACGCACTCGTCCCTCACCTGCCACCGCCACGGCCAGCCCTGCCCGGCGGCACAAATAGGGTGCTGCCTCCTGACCCTGGGGGTACTTGGAACATTGCCAGTCTCACCAACGGCCATGGGCCTCTCCCTGCTCTGCCACACGTCCCTGACGGGCTCACCCAGAGCAGCCAGGACAGAGCGGAGCGGGGCCGGAGCGCTGGACGGAGCTAGCAGCACCAAGGCCAGCAGCCCAGCCGGGAGAGAGAGTGTGAGCGGAGCAGAGCCGAGCCGTGCCAGGCTTCGATCCCGGCGCTCAGCCGCCCCCCTCCCCAGGGATCACTCAACATGAATCGGCCTTTTAATTTGCTGCGGCGGCTGGAAGGGCTGGCGGCGGGATCGCTGGCAGGAACCCGCAGCCCTGCCGTGGGCACCGCACAGCCCCCCTCTCGGCAGGGCTTCCACCAACCTGCCTGCCCGGGGCAGCCCAGAGCCAACCCGGCAACGCCAAAGCACCGTCACTGCACTCTCGGAGCCCCCCAGGGCAGCACTCAGGTAGCAGCACCATCCACAATTTGATCTTCTAATGGCTTTTTACTTAGCCCTAAATTGGGTTGGGAAGCGTCATGTCCCTTATCCCAAATCCTCCCTAATCGCTTTACACGGCGCAGGGCACTGAGCACTGGCTGGGGGAGCCCCAGCAGCCACCACCCCCCCGCTAATTAACCAGAGCTGCTGCCAGGGTTGTTACCCGGTCCCCGGTCCTGCCCGACCAGGGCCGGCCCGTCCCCTCCGCAGCATCCTGAGCACAGTGAGCCCCAGCCAGGGACTTCGGGCACTAGGGCTGCAGCACTGGCCGGGAGGTGCAGTGGGTGAGTGGGGCCGTGGCAGAGGTAGCCCCAACCTCACAGCCCTCCGTGCCTCCATCTGTGCTCCTGCACAGGGCTGCTGGCAGCTTCAGAATCCCCTGTGCCACCCCCCACTCCAGTCCCCGCAGCCCCGGGGGTAGCAGCGATGCAATGGCTGCTCATGGCACTAGGGATGCCCTGGGGCTGCCCTGGAAGTACACAGGACACCTTGACTTTTGCCACAGGACACCCGGACTCTCGGGGCTCTGCCTGCGGCAAGGGGCACCCCAGGGTGACCCCAGCAACCCAGTGAGCACATGGTCGAGCACGTGGCCCTGGCTGATGTCCCCAGCTGCTGCCGTTTTGCAGGAGCTGCTGGCCAGGGAGGCCACGCTGCTGTTCTGTCACCTCCGGCTATCAAGGGGACTTGGCTGTACACCCACTGCCTGGCCTTGGGCTGTTGGCCTGGGGTGCCTAAGGCAGATGGGGATGGCCAAGATATTCTTATGGCAGTGGTATCTCTGCGCCCACCCAGCTTCCTTCTACCCGGCACAAGGGTGTCTGACAGCTGCCCTGGGGAGGGCAATCCTTGGAAGCACCACACAGCCCTTGCGGCCCCACTGAGGCAGAGACCACTGATGATCAGAGCAGTGCTGGCTCGTGCTAGCAGTGTCACAGCAGAGCCAGCTCCAGCTGCAGCGTGACAGGGGAGTGGGGGGTGGGGGTCAGGGGTGGGATGGTGGAGTAGGATGCTCCCCCCATCCCAGGGCTGCGCTTTCCCCCTCCAGCCAGCAAGAACACCCAGTGGCCTTTTGGGCTGGATTCCTTCACTGCCTGACCCAAATTGGACCAACTGCTACTTCAGACCTATCCTCTTCCTTCCTAAACCCGGGATTATCCTCCCTTTGATCAGCCGGCCCTGCAGCGCAGGATTTCCAGCACAGGCGTTTTGGCTGGCTGCATTTAAACAACTTCCCAGATTCTCCGACAGTCCAAGCCCTGCCTTGGAAATGGCCGTGGACACAAGTTCCAGCAGAGCTCCTGGCCCTGGATCTGCCCTCCCCAGGCATCCCGGTGCCCCCAGGCTGGGTGTCAGCATGGCACCCTGCAGTGGGGCTGCAGCTGACATCCCAACACCCCAACCAGAGCAGTGCAAGCTGCCAGCCTGGACACTGCAGGCAATAGCCCTGCCTGCTCCCCACTCCCACTGTCTCGCCAGAGGGTCTGTGCTGGTCCAGCCCTTGTTGGGTTGATGGGGCTGGAGCCCTTCCAGCCCTTGTCATGAGGCTCGCGCATGCTGTCCAGAACACGACCTGAGTGGGGACACTGCTGACCTTTCTGACAAATATGGCCTAAGTGCCACCAAGGACTTTAATGGTTGTGCTGGGCTCGGCAAGTTGCTGGACAGCCAGCACTGGAGCAGCCAGGACATGCGGAGGGGGCCCACTGGCATGCAACAGCTTTGCCACCCACTAGGTTTTCCATGGTCCCTGAAGACAGACCTCGTGATGGGAGTTCAGCTGACCCCTGGAATGGGGGGAAAAGCCATCCCCCCTACTGCAACCACCCTTGTCACGGGTGTGGGGAGCTCTGCTGAGCCTCTTCCTACAGACAATCCCTGCTCCCCCAAGCTCCCCAGGCCCCTGCTTCCTCCAGCCCTTCACCCGCTGTCCCACAGGGCACCATCTCCAGGGACAGTCTGCCTGGTCCATCTGTAGTGGCACTGTGTCCAGCCCTCCTGCCAGACCCCAGCATGGCAGAACCGCCTGCTGCCATGCCGCCGGCACTGCCGTGATGGAAATTGGTGAGTGGGAGAGATCCTGGTGCTGCAGAGGGCAAGAGGAGGGCAAGTGCTCAGGGAAGGGCACTGCCGGGGGCCAGTGTGACAACCCCGGCCCAGCAAGGTGCCCCCAAAAGCCTCCTGCCAGACCTGACCTTGAGCAGAACCGCAAATAAACAAGCAAATAAACAGACTGGGGTCGGCAGAGCAGAGGAATACACAAAGGCTGTGCCCAGAGCCCCACTGTGGGCAGCCGGGACCCCCACAACCACTGCCATAGCCAGCCATGTGCTCCCGGCTGGGGCTCTGGAAGACCCCACAAGGGGGGCCTGGAGAGGGGACTTTGCGAGGTCTGGGAGGGTCAGAGGGGCAATGCAAGTCCTCCCGGGTACACACTGCAAACCGTGGCTGCAGCCCATCCCTATGCTCGGCAGGAACACCCGCAAGAACGGGCCTGGGCTGCCTGGCTGTCTGCTGCTGGACGTGGCCCCGAGGGGAATGGGGACCCTCACACAGCCCAGCAATGCCGGGTGCCAAGTGCCGGGTGCCAGGTGCCGGAAGGGGCTGAGGCCGAAGCGCCAGCAATGACAGGACTGCTGCGGGGCCGAGCGGCCCCTCGCGCGCGGGGGAGAGCGGCCCTGCGCCGGGGCTGCGCCAGGGCTGCAGCGGGACGGGGCACGGCACGGCACGGCACGGCACGGTACGGCACGGCGCTGCACGGACTGGGCCGGACCGGACCGGCTCGACTAGGCAAGACAGGGTTCGCTTTGGCTCAGCTGGGCTCGCTTCGGCTCGGTTGGGCTCGGCCCCGGGACGAACGGCTCCTGCGGCCCCGGAGCAGGGCCCGGGTGGCCACTTCAGCACCGTGGACAGCGGCGGCGGCCCCGGGGGGCGGT
>VZRF01004001.1:0-30426 GCA_013396875.1 Vireo altiloquus | reverse complement strand
GGCCCCCCGCAGCCCTATCCGCCCCCGCCGCCGCCCGCACGGACCCCGCACAGACCTCGCCAAGACCCCGCGCAGCCCTGGCCGCCCCCGCCGCCGCCCGCACGGACCCCGCACAGACCTCGCCAAGACCCCGCGCAGCCCTGGCCGCCCCCGCCGCCGCCCGCACGGGCTCCATTTCCCGGCCAAGCCCCGGATCCGGCCGTACTCCAGCAGTGACCTGCACCCGGCCCCGAGGTCCTCGCGGCGGCGTCCTGTCCGTACCCTGCCCTGCCCGGCTCCGGGCGGTCCCTTGCCTCCGCCGCCCGTGCCCAGGGGCTGAGATCCCGCCTTAGCACCACCCGCCTGGAGCCGCTCCCGAGCAGGGCCTTCCTAAAGGGCGGCCCCGGGAGCCACAGGGCGCTCTGAGCACGGCACCGGCTCAGGGACGAGCAGGGGCCCCTCAGCTGGCCCGGGCTCCCCGCACCGCTCCGGCACTGGCAGCACGGCAGGCTGCAGCCCTCGTTCCCGCACCGCCCCGAGGTCCCCGGGATCTCCGTCACTCCGTGCCCCACGCGTGATACTGACATGGGGCCAGCGAGCACAGGGCCCAGGGCCGAGTCCCGCCCGGGACCACTGCTGTCCAGAGCTCTCGCCTGCCATCCGCAGCCCCTGCCAGTCCTGCAGCCGCCAGCCCCATGCACCCCCGGGAGGCAGCATCCACGGTCCCAGCGCCGTGGAACAATGTGGGTTGTGAGGAACCCCTGAACACTGCCAACCCCTAAGTAGTCACCCTACCACGGCTGTGACCACCCCATGAGTCAGGGCACCTCCAGCAGGACGAGTCACTGGCTGTCCTCTGGGAGGGCACAAGGTCACAGCTCAGTTGTAGGGATGTGTCCCTTGTTCCCACCATAGCCACTCGGCATGCCAACCCCAGCTCACTGCAGGCCCCCAGCAGAAGACTGGATGCCAAACCGAGGAGCTGTTCCTGGAGCAGAATTCAGGCTCATCACTGTCCGCTCTGCCCCAACACAGCCCACAGGCCAGGCCCAGTTGGCCCAGCTGCCATAGAGTGACAAGTGGCCCTGCATCCCCTTGCCACCGGATCCAGCCCTACATCACCCACGACAGCATGATCCTAGACAGGGCCCCAAAGGCCAGAGCCCAGTGACAGAGGCACAGCCCAGCCCGGGTGCCGTGGTGTCCGACCGGCTGCTCGCGCCTCCCACCCGCGCCCTTCGCCGAGGGTGCAAGGTCACAGCTCCGGCAGCACGGTGCTGCCGTCGGCCGCTTTTCTGGGATCGATACGGCTCCGGTGACAGCAAAGCTCCACCGCCACGTCCTCTGGGCACCACGAGGCGATGGCTGCTGGCTCCAGCGCCTGTGCCCATGGTAGCCCGCTGGACACTGCTGCCTCTGCGGGCTAGCCACAGCCTGCCCTCCCCACACTCTTGCCCCGGCCCGACAGCAGCCACCCTCCACCATGGCTCCCTGGGGAGCAGTATGGGACCCCGCACCCACAGCCGACCCACAGCTGTAACCCCGCTCCACCCCGCTGCCGGTCCGGCAGCAGCAGGGCCTGGCTCCAACAGCCCCAGGGATGGGGACGGAACAGGGGGGCTCCCTGAGGAGCAGAGGTGGCCCCGGGGAAGAGCCTGGGACGAAGGGTCCTGCCCGGGCGGCTGAGCCCCACTTCCTGCTCTGCACCTGCCATCTCCCGGATCCCGCAGCTCCGTACCATCCCTACTCCAGGGGTCTGCATAGCCTCCGAGGGGCAAGACCCACCGCGGCTCTGCACCCCCCACGGTGCCCCGACGGCCCTGCCCTCTTCGCGGATCCTCCCCGCAGACCGCGTCCTGCCCCGCGGATCCTGTCGCGGACCGTGTCCCACCTCCGGAGCACCCCCGGACCCCCGTTGTCCCCGACGCTCACCCCCGCCGCCGGTGACGGTGAACCGCCCGCTCATGGCCCCGTCGTCGCCACAAGTGGCTCCGGCCCCGGCGGTCGCTGAGCGCGGCCCCGCCGGGCGCTGACCGGGGTCCTAGTGCCCGCGGCACCGCCCGCCGCGCCGCCCCCGCGGCCGCAGGGCTGGCTCCAGTCCGAGTGGATCGGCTCGGCCCCGCTCCGGTTGGCTCGGTTCGGCCCCGTTCGCCCCCGTCCGGCTCGACGGGACGGGACTGCTCCGCCGCGCCCGGTCGGTCCCGCAGGCGCCACCGAACTGGGGGTGCTGGGACCGTGCCCCAACGGGACGGGAGGAGTTGGGGCCGCGCTCTGCCCCCGCCCTGTCCGGAGCCGCGGCCGCTAATTACAGCTAATTACAGCCCCGGAGCTGCGGCCGCCCCACCCTGCCGCGGATCCGAGCGCCCCCGGGCACGATCCCGGCCCTGGCCCTGCCGCTGGGCTCTGGGGCCACGCAGGGACAGACCGGGGCCGGGGGTATCTGTGGGGCCAGCCCTCGGCGAGGTCTGGGCTGCAGTAGGGAGTCCGATCACACGCTGTGTCCCGGCCACGCGAGGTGGCAACCGCCCGCTCCTCATCGCGGTGCAAAGCCGGAGCGCAGGGGAGGGCAGTGGGTGGAGGATTATGCAGAGCCAAGGCTGGGGAGGTCATGGGGGTCGGGGCAGGGGGTGCCACGCTTGGCATAGGTCTGGTGGTGTGTTGGGACCGAGGGACTTCCTCCCCCATTGGACTCAGTGTCCCTGAGGGATCCAGAGTCCTTAGCAAAGGGGGACTTATATATTTATAATACAGATATATGTACTGATGACAGCCCCCCATCCAGTGCCCTCGTCCCAAGTGATGCCGGCACCTCCCGGACCGGGGGAGGATGATGTCCCCAGCACATGGAGGTTCTCCAAACCATGGCCCCAATAGTTGATAGAGCACTCCAGGCTATGTCCAAAGATTTTTCTTTATTAAAAATGGGCAGGCAATCGGCAAAGGGAGTGGTTGGCAGAGTGGGCAGTGGGCAGGAGTAGGCAGGGCCCCACATCCTGCCCCGGTGTGTCCCCAGGCGCCAGCTCCCAGTGAGGCTCAGCCTGACCTGGCATCGCTGGCTCAGGAAAAAGACAAACTTGTCTTGAATCCATGTGCGGTTTGCACCAGGCAAACGCCTCTGTGCAGTGGAGCTGGCGCTGGCAGGGGTGGCAAAATGCCAGCTGTGGAAAGAGTCCTTCTCCCCAGCTGGGGCTCCCCAGGCTGGGCAGCTCCCAGGGGGTGACCCAGGACCCCCTGCCCCTTTCTTCCAGGGAGTTGGTGACCTCATCTGGGGCTACCCACAGCCACAATGCTCCCAGGGGTCAGCCTATGAGACAGGAGCCCGCAGGTTGGGAGCAATGGGCAGGGAGCAGCACTGGCAGAGCCAGTGGCTGGTCAGGCCTTCAGTGCTGGGGACACTGCAAGATGTCATACTTGACGTAGCCCACCCGGTCCACCTGGTAGCGCGGTGTCATCCTCCAGTAGAAGCTGCCCCGGCAGAAGTGGTACTTGCCTGAGCAAGGAGGGGGTGGAGGGAACGGAGGGTCAGCAGGAGTTCGGCCAAAGACCCATCCTGGTGGCTGCCCAAGCAGCACAGGCATGTGGCACCCTGCACCTTGCTGGTGCCCTGCCAGCTCCACTACAAGCACCCACAAGGGCTGATGGCATGCCCTGTCCCAGGACCATTCCCCACATACCTGAGCATCCCAGGCCAGGAACCGGAGCAATGCCACAAGAGGCTCAGGTAGCCCAGGCTGGAACACACAGCACCCACCCGCCAGGGTCCACTCACCTTGGTAGAGGAACACGTTGCGTGCATCAAGGGGGACGCCGGTGAAGACGTCGTCGGTGGCACGGGGGTAGCCCTTGTCCACCCTCTGGACCTTCACATCCAACCTGTGGGAGAGCAGAGTTGAGCTCAGGGCTGCTGGGAAACCCCCTCCCAGTCCCTTGCCCCCAGCTCGGGCAGGTGCTGCGGCTCTCCAGTCCTGCTCACCTCCAGTAGCTCTCCCCGCTGAAGAGCAGCACTTTGCCACGGCCCCGCTGCAGGGCCCCTGAGATGCGGCCGGCTTCCTTCCCTATACCCAACTTCTCGATACCCCGGGGGCCCAGCACACTCTTCCCAGAAAACACCCAGAACTGCCGACCTGCGGTGGGAGATAGGGAGGGTGTCAGACAGCCCTGAGGGCTCCCAGGCTTCACTAGCCTCCTCCCACTGCCCGTGGGACCGGGCCGAGAGCAGTGGGGGCAGAGCTCACCGGCAAAGAAGAAGATCCTCTTGGTGAGCAAATCCTGGAAAACAGCATCGACAGTGTCTGGGAGGCCAGGCCAGGTATCAGCAACAGAGAAGGCACCCTGGATGCCTGATTTCCAGAAGGATGAGTAGGTCCAGTATTTCCTGGGGGGGAAGATCACCTGTCCTGATCACCTCAGTCTGCCACAGCCTGTGTCCCCCACATCCCTGTGCTCCCTCACATCCCATCTCACCAGGCAGGAGGTGCCAGATGCTGCCACTCACCCATCCTTAAAGAAGTACAGTTCCCCATTGATCTCTGTGATAGCATCAAAGTTTTTCTCCATGCAGGCATCCCGGCTGGGGTCCACAGGGATGGGTCCAGCTGTAGGCTCTGGTGTCTCCTCCTCCTCCTCAGTGGTGGAGGTGCTGCCAGCCTCTGTGGGCATGGGCTGGGGCTCCTCTGTGGGCACGGGCTGGGGCTCCTCCGTGGGTATGGGCTGGGGCTCCTCCGTGGGAGCAGGTGCAGGTGCAGTGGGCTTAGGGCCAGAGCCACGACCTGAGTGAATACAGGGGAGGGCATGAGGCTGGAGCCGGCCTGGTGCTGCAGGACACCCAATGTGCCCAGCTGCAGTGCAGCTGCTCACCATAGAGGTACTGGATGCCCTGGACATCATCGGGGTGCAGCTGGAAGTCCTGGATGTAACTGTACATGGGGTACATCAGAGCCTCACGCACACTGGAGTGGTCCAGCCCCAGTGAGTGTCCGAACTCATGGGCAGCCACCAGGAAGATGCTGTAACCTGGGGGAAAGCACTGGCCTAAATGCCTGGTGGGACACAACAGGACAGGACACGCTGTCCAGAGACTGTGGCCCCCACAAGAAGTGTGATGGTATGGCATGGGTCTGAGAGGCACAAAGGGAAGCACAGACAGAGGGGCCAGTACCTCTGTCAGGGCAGAAGCCCCACTTCTTGTCGGTGTCATAGTTGCTAGTGGTGGCACACCAGAGCTTGCCATCCTGCCGGCCCTGGTTGGTGCAGGCGCTGTAGGACTGCCCCAGGAAGGTGAAGGGAAAGACGCAAGGGTCCCCCTGGGAGTTGCCGCCGATCACCGCCGTGTCTGCAGCAAAGTGTCAGTGAGGCAGTCCTTGGCCCCTGGCTGCACCGGCCAGAACCCGGGACAACCCTGAGATCCCTCATGTGCCCCCTCCCCTGCACATGTCCCTCCCTGCTGGCACCTCGGTTGGGGCAGAAGCCATATTTCTTGTCCTGGTCGAAGCTGGAGGTGGTGGCACACCAGCGGTAGCCGTCAGAGCGCCCATCTGTGGTACAGGTATCGTAGGAGGTGCCATCAAAGACGAAGGGGAACACGCAGGGGGCTCCATCGCTGTTGCCACCATTGGTGTAGAGGACTGTGGGGTGAGGAAGAGTGAGGAGAGCCCCAGGCACTGCGGGGCTGAGCAGGGGTTATGGTCACCACTACTCACGCTCGCTGGGGCAGAAGCCATATTTCTTGTCCTGGTCGTAGTTGGGGGTGGTGGCACACCAGGGCAGCCCATCCTTTCGCCCCTCCGTGGTGCACCGGGAGTAGGAGCGGCCCTCGAAGATGAAGGGGAAGTGGCATTCAGCTCCATTGGCATTCCCGTGGCGGGTCTTCACCACTGCTCAGAGAAGGGTGGCTCAGTGCTGGGGCCAGGGCTGGCACCATCAGAACCCCCAATCTGCAACACCCTGCCCTTACCTAAGCCGGTTCCCAGCGTCCAGAACTCATCGTCGTCAAAGTGGGCATCACCCTGGATGCCCTGGCCTGGGGGGAAGGCGTGGGCCAGGAGCCCATCCTTGCCGTCGAAGGGGTACCCGTCCCCATGCTCTGCAGGAACAAGCACCCTCAGCTGGCCCTGTCAGAGGAGCCCTCACATCCCCAGCATGCACACAGATGCCCAAGCCCCACACACCTCCTGCACGTGTGGGGGCAGGGGGACCCTGGGAACAGCCCAAGGAGACAGGGGGCGAGGATCCCTCAGGCAGGGTGCATCATCAGCCCCCTCCTCACTTCCTGCCTGCCCACAGGACATCACCTTGGCTGCCAAACATGATCATGATGTCTGCCTCGCCACTGTATATCTGGGTGAAGGTGAGAGGGGTCACATCGCTCCACACTTGGAACGCCCGTCTGAAGGCATCATCTATCACGGCACGGTCCAGGTCAGGGGAGTAGTTTATCACCCTGCCAGGGAGACAGGGGGTCAGTGCTGCCAGATTCCCTCCTCATGCAGGAGTGACCCTGTTCTGGGCAGGAACAGACCCCCACCCCCTGAGGGGATAGCAGCCACCACCCCCCTTGAGCTCACCCAGGGCTCAGATGCTCTTTTGGGCATCGGGGAGCAGATGCTGCTGCTGTCTCAGCTTGGCCCTGGCAGCACTGGGACCCAGCTCTACAGGCAGCACCAAGCCCAGACAAGAGCTGAGCAGAGGCTGCCACCCTCCTGGTCCCACAGGCTCTCCATTCTCCTGGGACCATCACCCTGGGGACACAAGGGCTCATCTCCAGAGCAGACTCACCGGTAAGTCAGGTCCATGTGGTCCCACTTGAGGTCCCCATCAAAGGTAAGGAAGGTTCCCACATCAGGGACACCGCAGCGGGGAGCTCGCATGGCCTCCAGCGTGGCGGCATCCAGCTCCCCCGTCTCCTCCAGGCCCAGCTGCTTCTGCATCTTGAGCAGTGCCTTGCCCAGGGACACGTGCCTGCTACCAATCTTAGCCTCTGCCTTCGTGGTGTAGCCGAACCTCTGCAGGTAACGCTGTGGAGGAAAGGCAGACTGAGGTGTGAGGCTGGAGGGGGCTCTGGCAGCCCCGGGCACCCATTTCAGCCTGGGTACCTCTCGGAGCTCAAGGAGACAGACAGCTCTCAAGCTCTGCCTGCAGCCCCTCACTGCCATCCTGGGAGCCCCTTGGGGTCCTGGGTGCCAGGAGGGCACCACGGGGCCATGCTCCCCTCACCTCTGCCAGCTGTAGATCCGGCAGGGTGCTGATCAGATCCCCCGGGAAGGTGACAACCGCCTGCGGCTTGTCCTGGAGAGGGGCTGCACAGCAGGAGACAGCCAGCAGCCCGATGGCAAGCGGGGCCAGGAGGAGTGCCATGGCTCGGCGGTGACAGGAGGGATGTGGCTGTGCTGGTCCCCGCTGTCTGCTCTGGGTGCCGCTGGGCTACCCGTTCCTATTTATGGGGTGGGAGGGCAGTGAGTCACCCTCAGACCCCTCAGCGCCGACTCACGCTCCCTTCTCCCTTCCCACAGTGACGAAACACACACTCCATCTCTGCTTTAACCGTTTCATCACCCTGTTTAGTAAACACGCTGCATTCTGTTGCCACACGAGGACAGGAAGAAGGAGAGTGGCTTGGCAGCTGCCCTGGGCCACAGCACAGCACTGCATGGCCACCCTGGGGCTGCCCTGCACAGGCACTGCTCTGCTGGCCCCAGGACCATGGTAGCAGTAGGGGCAGCAGGGCATCACTGGAGGCCCACCGAGGACCCTGTAGCTGTGTCACCACCCTGGATGACACTGAGCTTTGCTGGCCAAGGGCTGATGAGCATGGGGGCAGATAGCAGAGCCCCAGCACCTGGAACCCACCTGCCTGGGATTTGGGAATTCGGACCCTCACCAGGACTTTGCATCCTTCCCCACCACAGTGCATCACCCCAGTGGGTCAGAGTGTGTCTAGCACTGGAGATGCCCATGGCTCCTCACTCCATGGTACCTCAAAGCCCACATGCCAGCAGTCAAATGGCAGAGATCCCTGGAACGAGGGGCAGTGCCTGCCCAGGAGCAGCTCTAGGTATGGGAATGCTCCACCTGGGGCCCTGGGACATTAGGGTGCCCTATTCTTGCTGCCCTGCTCCACAGGGTGCTGCTGACTCAGGTTCCCACCCAGCACAGCACAGACCTTGCCATGGGATGTTTTCCTGCTTCTCCCAAAGTGCCGACGCTTGTGGGAACGAGAGCAGTGAAGGGGAAAGCAAACAGGGATGAGGAGCGAGGGGAAAACAGATGGCAGAGAACAAGGCGCAGCGTCAGCGGGGGGGAGGGAGGACTGGTGCAGCCCAGTGAGGCTGCCCAAGACACAGGTCCCAGAATGGATCCCCTGCCCCAGCCCTCACAAACCCCATGAGCCCAAGGGGTCCTTAGCTGTCTTCATCAGGAGGATCCTCCTGTTCACCCCAAAGCTGTTTGTGCCTGTCCTCTCGGCTCCCAACCGCACCAGACCGTGTCTCAGCAGCCACCTCCTCCCAGATCCTCCTCACCCCAGCTCTGGCTGAGCCAAGCCAGGAGCTCCTGGCCCAGCCAAAGGACAAGCAGGTTATGGTGGTACCCAGCACACCCGGGGACAGTAAGAGGTCGGGGCTGTGCTCCCGGTGCTCTTGAAGAGGAAACCACATTCCCCATGAGGGAGGGCTCATCCCTGGGGCAGTACCACCTGCCAGGTGCCCTGTGCTCGTGGGATGCATCCCAGGGCCATGGCTGGCTGGGCACAGGAAACTCACCAGCAGCGTGGGCTAAGCTGGGAGGAAGCAATGGTGAGAAATCAGGGGGTTGCCTCACTCCCCCACCACAGCCCTGCAAATCTACCATTCCATGGTACAGGAAATTGCTTCACAAGCAGCCACCATCCTGTGCCCGGTGTGATAAACATCCCTTTGGACACAGCCCAGGGACCCTGTAGCCAGGTGACCCTACAGCCCCCTCCCACAGGGTCCAGCCTGACTCCCTTGTCCCTGTCATGGCTCAGCTCTTCGCCAGGCAGGAGGCAGTGGCTCTCTGTGCTCCCTGCCTGGCTGGCAGCCAAGGAGAGGAGGGTCCCAAGAGGTGCCCCAGAAGCCCATTGAAGCTGGTAGCTCCTGAGGCATTCGGGGAGCAGGCACTGCTCCACTGTCCAGGCTGCCAGGACCTCAGCCCAGAGCACAGAGCTGTTGCGGGAGCTGGGTGCTAAATAACCCCTGGCAAGATGCACCTGAAGGGCAGCCCTGACAAGGAGACATCTGACTCCAGCTCTGGGAGGTAGTTAGAGAGTCAGATCCGGCTCTGGTTTCCCTGGAACTCTGGCAGATCCCTTGGCCTCCCCAAGCTATTCCCATCCCTCATTTCCACCACATGCAGAAGCTGTAGCTTCAACTGCCTGGGCGCTCTGCCACAGCACACGATGGCATCATGCTGCCTGTGGCACCCTGAGGGCAGAGCCACGGCCCAGCAGCACAGAGTAGCGCTACTAGAGATGGAGCTGGGAGGGGAGTGAGGCCTCGGAGCAAGTGATGGCAGAAGGAGATGAGGGCCAATGCCCCACTGTGCATCAGTCCCAGCAAGCCCTCGAGCTGGGCAGTGGGAACCCCAGTGGGGGCTTGCCGGCCACAGCTCTGCCCCCGGCCTGGCCGCTCCCACTGACTCAGGGCCCCGCTCACCAGCTTCCTCCTGGAACTATCCTGGGGGATTTTCTGGTGACTCTCTGGAGGTTCATCAGGGAGCAGGGCCAGGGCAGCAGGGAAACCCCCGTGTCTGGCAGTGCCAGCAGCCCCTGTGCCAGGGGATTCTGTGGGATGGGCTCAGCATTGCTGGCATGAGCTCTGTGCAAGGCAGCCTCAATCAGTTCATCTACAGGAGCTGGGTCAAGGCACAGGTTCCTCAGAAAGTGCACGTGTGGAGGGAGGCTTGGGGCAGCCACTGCGGCTGGCAGGAAAGAGAGGAGGGCAGTGGTGACAGGAGCAGTGCCAGAGGCAGGAGAGGGCTGTGGATGGCAGAGACCCCAGGAGCTGTGCCCAGCCCAGGCTGCCCATGGCCTTTTTCACATCCAGAGCCCCTGAAAGGAGTGAGATGGAAAAACCCACGCAGACATCCTCCATCCCAGACACTGCCCGAGCCACGAGGCTGCCGGTCACCACCGTTGCTGCTGAAAGGGGAAGGAAGAGCCACCGCAGCCCCTTCACACACCCTTACTCACAGCCACTCTCACACAGACCCTCGGTGAGAAATTGGTCCAGGACCTCCAAGGGTGCCTGCCTGGAACCCTGCCCAGGACAGAGGCTGACCGGACACAGTGGCACCACTGAGAGGCTGTAGGTCTCCTGCTGGGGGGTGCTGGTTGGGCCAGCAGGGAGGTTTGGGGGGATTGAATGGAGCCAGGGCCCTTAGACCCCCCCCCCCAGTTGTATTCCCCCCATAGAGGCAAGCAGAGTGGGGGCCAGCCAGGAGGGAGAGGCATGAGACAGCCAGGGGAGAGGTCCACAAACATTGGATGCACCAGGGCAACAAAGCTGGTGGGGAGCTGAGGAGCGAGGAGTGAGGGAACACCCAGCTGCCACGGGCACTGCTTCACACCTGGGTACCCCAGGTAGGAGACAGGGGAACACAGGAGCAAAGGACAGCCACAGGCATGTGGATGGCATAAGGTGCTCTCCCAGCAAAAGCAGGATTGTGGTGGCAAGGGGAAGTGGGGTGGGAAAGAGTCAGCATCTTGTGCGGGTGAGACAGCACTGGATCAGGGAGAGCAAGTGCTGGTTGCAGAGAGAACACGACCTGGGCAGAGGGAAGGGAATACTTGGACTTGGCAGAAGCCACAGGGAGAGCCAGTGCCACCGCCACCATGGCACAGCCAGACACCCTGAACAGTGGGTAGGGCACTACCACGTGCATCCAGCTGAGCCAGGCAGCCACCGGCCCCACTGCCCTGAGCTACAGTGCCCTGAACCCATCCCTGCTCCTGTCCCATGCAGCTCCCCAGGCCCAGAGAGCAGAGCTGACACCCCGGCACTGGCTGCCTGGGCCAGCACCAGTCCATGGTATGCAGTGACCGGATCATGGGGACACTTGGCGTGGGAGCAGGACAGGGCATAGGGAGCAGCTCTACGTCAGAGGCTCAGAGCCCCATCACTCCTGCTCAAGGGCTCCAGACAGAAACAACATTCCTCCACACACTTCCCGTATCTGCTGCCCCAGCGCTGGGCCCCGTGTGGGCTGGGACTGCAGTCTCCAGCTGGGCCCAGGACCCTTTCTGGCAAACCACCCTGCATGCCGCAGACCCGCAGCTCTCCAGCACCACCAGTCCCTGGCCCTGTGTCCCTTCCCTGCCTGCCCCAAGCTCTGTGCATACACCTTCTCAGCTCCTTGCCTGCCCCTTGCCTCACCTGGCCTCACCTGCCTCCCCACCTCTCAGATTCAGCTTCTTGCCAACCCTTCACCCCTGCCTGCCTGTGTCCTGCCCCCCCAGCCCCTTACCCCTTAGTCCCACTGCCGCTCAGCCTCGCTGCCCCCAGGCTGATGCTGCGGCTCCCGCACCTCTTGTCTGGGTGAGGATGACGTGGCTGCTGTCACCGGCGGCTCACTCCTCCCTGCAGGCGCTGAAACCGGTGCTGCCATGTCACCACCCATCCCAGCTGCAAACCACACATGATGGATTCACCGCCTGCCACACCGACTCCTGGTATCCAGGTGGGCGGCACAGTCACCTCCCTGTATTGGGCTGGGACATCCCCCTCCATGCCCATCCTGGGAACTCCCCATATCTTTTGGGGTCCCACTGGGAGGCTGGAGCAGGAATCCCACCCAGAGCTCCATTCACCAGGCACTGGGCTGACAGCTGGCACCATGGCACATGTCACACCAAGGCCACCAGCAGCCTGCTCCAAACATCGCAGGGCTCTTGTGCTTCAGGGCTTCTTTTACTGTAAACTCCATCCCATCCCTCGACCCTTCCTCTGCCTCAGCTTCTGCCTCCAGCTTTGACTAACCTTTGTTCTACCAAACTTTCCCACCTGCTGGGAGCAGGAGCATGGGGCATACAAACAGGTGAGAGGGGCACAGGGTCCAGGTCGCCTGGGGAGCATTTGGGAAGGGGTATCCATGGGCAGCCTCATGGCCATCATCCCTTCTAGGGCAACCCACTGGATTAGCTCCATCTCCTGCACACCATGGGAATGGGGTAGGAGCTGGGAGGGGAGCGGGGCAGGACAGAGCTGGGTGGCTGCCAGCTCCAGGGGGCACAGCTGCTGCGGTGAACCATCAGCACCATGGCACAGGACGGGTGGGCAGCGCTTTGTTCCCAGCAGTGACACGGGCACGGCAGCTGCCTGCTAAAACAGGAAGAGCAGCAGTTGTGACAATGACAGGGAACCTGACTGTGTGCGAGGGGACAACGCGCTGCCAGCAATCCATGGCTGTCAGCAATGGAGCGGCTTGGGAATAAGGAGCGGGGGTTTGTGGAAGGTGGAATATGGGCAAAACTGGTGGTATTTAATTGTAAACTGCGCAAAGCAGAAGGAAGGGCGGTGGATGCAACACGTTCGGATTTCAGTAAAACATTTGACAACTGTTCCAGCGCTTGCTGCCAAATTAACTCAGAGCAGCTCAGTTGTCAACACAGGCATATGGACAAAGCCCAGGCAGCCCAGGAATGGCACACAGCCTGGCTGTCCGCCGGGAGCTGCCCCGGCCACACGACCTGAGACCTTTCAAAACTGGGCATCAGGTGAGCAAAGGAAGGCAGATCCTGGGCTGAAGAAACACCAGGATGGACAGAGCTGCCATGCTGCCCAGGAAGGAGAAGGGCTGGAGAGCACTCAGGCAAGAACCAGCAGACCTGTGGGAGCTGCCATGCCCCCCACGGGGTGGGAAGCAGCCCCAGAGCCTGCCTGCTCTACCCTGGGGTGTAGTGACCCCTTCCCATCGAGGGGCTGGAGCGAGGGGGACTGAGCAGAGCAGCCTTGCAGGACCAGCCATGGGCAGGGATGCAGGACTGGCAGGGCTGGGGACCCCACAGCAGCACCAGGTACTGACCCCCTAGTCTGGGAGTGCTCATCCAGTCACAGCCCCATGCAGGGGATAAGTGCAGGGGACAGAAAGAGCCCAGCACACCACACACCCGAGGCCTTTGGGGCCCTGCTACATACACAGTTCTCTGCCCACCTTGTTTATTTTACTTATATTTCAGTAATTTGCTGATTACCATTTTTTAACTAACCAGCAGTGATGAATCAGCAGCACGAGAGAGGGTGGAAGCTGGTGGCCTTGGACCGTGGCTCCAAGGTCTGAGGGTCTGGGAAGGAAGCCACAGGATCCCTCCAGAAGGGAAAAAAAACACTCAGCAGTAGCAGCAGCAGCAGCAGTTCTGGCAGGCGCAAAGGAGCCAGCTGTTTACATCCAAGCACATCCTGGAAAGGCTGTTGTTTTTCCCCAAAAACTTTCAGGAATGGCAGCCATGGTGCTGACCTGGGTGTGGGACAAGACATGTGGGAGAGGGAATGCACAGCTCAGCGCCGCCGTCGCTCTGTGTTGCTATCAGGGCAGGCACTGACGGCACAATAGACACCAGGACACACCAGGAGAGTCCCTCTATGCCCGAGGCACAGCCACCAGCAGCACCTTCAGGGCCAGTGAGCTGCCTCCTGCCATGGGGACCGTGTGAGGTTTTGAATGGCCTCACCATCAACTTCCATGGGCTCCTCTATGGGGAGCGGCTCCTGCTTGTCCTGGGAATGCCCTGCCTAAGCCCAAGGGTGGCATTATGGCTGAGGTCATGAGTTCAGCCACAGCTTCGGTAGCCACAGAACACAGGCATTATCCTATGGCACTCCCACTCACACCAGTACTCTGGGAAATAGGGAACCCAGCAGGAACAGCCAGCACTGGCTCCCTCCAGCCAGCGAGGGAGGCTGCTCACCACAGAAGCACCACCCTGGCACAGGGCAGAGGGCCCAAGGCAGTGCCTAGCAGGAAGCTATGCCAGCTCTCACGGCCACTCTGGCATGGAGCGATCCCCCAGGAGTGCCCCAGGAGCCTTCTCCAGGAGCCGGCATTGCTGGGAAGGCACAGAGTGGTGAGGCAAGCTGGTGTGAAGAAAAACCATTTCCTGCAGCAAGGGCTGCTTTGCTCAACGTTTTACAAAATGTGCTGATGCAATTGCCCTTCCCAGGTGGGATATAACTACAAGCCTTGATGTGGATTCGTGCCCTGCAGCTACACAAACATCGCAACAATGTTTTCTTTGAAAAGAAAAAAGAAAACAAGGAGGAACAAACAGCACGGATGACAAAATCACTGGCAGTGGAAGTCTGGGGTTTGGGTTGCAGTGGGGGGGAGGCTGAGGCTCTGCCTTGGGCACTGTGCTCAGCACAACCATCTCCTATTTTGGGACAGTGACGGGGGCCATGAGCTCATGCAGGGACCCACTGTGGGAGCGGGACAAGCCTGCTCGGCAGCTCAGCAAATTGTACCGGGGAGGAGGCAGCCTGGCATGGCCACAGCGCACCAGCAAGTACAGACCCCTGAGAGTCACCCCGTTCACCCTGCCTGAACGGCAGCTTTGTCTTAGACTAGCTCCTTCCCAGCTCCTTCCCAGCTGTCTGGCTGAAGAGCACGGAGCTGGGAAACCTCCCAGGGACAGCCTGTCAGTGCAGCCCATCAAGTAGCCTGATAAAACCAGCCTCATACTCTGCCTGAGCCTGAGCTTTGTCCTCCAGGCAAAAGCGCTGCGTTGTCTCCTCAGCCCGTTCCCAAAAGGCCTTTAACCTGCTGCTCCCCCCGCTAAGGTATTTGGCCACACATCCAACACGTGCTGCAGCCATTTTTGGATTCTCTTAAGCCTCTTGCTGAGATTTCTTTGTGTTTCCTTTGGCTCTGAAGTGATTTCAGGCTCAGAGGCACAACAGCAGAGAATTAGCAGCAAGGAGCTATGCCTCCAGAACGGAGGACAGGAGCCGTGCTCTGCCTGCCCTGGAAATCACCCGCTCACCCCACTTGGGGGCACGCAGCATTTTTAAAAATAGCAGGTTACCCATCGCAGCAAAGCTGTGCTAGGACAATTCACCGAGACAGAGGACATGGGGCACCTCTGCAGGGTGACAGGGAAGCTTGACACAACTTTCCATCAGCCGAGCCAGAGCCAGGAGGGTTTGTATGAGCCCGAGGCCCCCGGAGCTCAGGCTGTTTTGCCCTGCAGCCATCACCCGTTAGGAAAATCCTTCACTTGTCTCACACAGCAGCTGACTGAAGGCAAAAAGAGGAAACCTGCTGGTCTGGCACAAATATATCCTGTTTCCTCTACCTGGCAGGCAGCTTTTGCCAGGGGTTCCTCTAACACCACTCCCCCTCCCCAACAGAAACACGGACCTTCCCCCAACAGGGTGCACAAGGGCATTCCAAACCCAGACAGAGCTGGTCACAGGCAGTGCTGGGCTCTGCCCGTGTGACTACAGAACTGTGGAGAGGGGACATCAGGGACAGGAGCACCTCCCTCCCATCCTCCCCCACCCTACTTCCCCCACTGAGCTACACAGGACTGCTTTAAAAAGCAGTAGTGGGAGAAAAAGCTCAAGCCCTTGGTCTTTCTGGGTTTCTGACACGACAGTGACGGCAGCAGCCAGGCGCATGTGGGGACTCAGCCCTGAGGCACTGGCAGCAGCGCTGCGGCAGCAGAGCTCACACAGCCAGCCTGGGGACGGCTCTCACCGCTGCTGTCTGCCCATGATGGATGAGGGCATAAACCTTTCAAGGATGCATTTAATTAAGCTTGAAAAAGAGCCGAAAGGTGCACACGCAGCAGCTGGTGGTGCAGCTCCTCTACTGCCTCTGCCGGGCACAGTGCCTCTGGGAACTCTCACCTGGGGCAGGACACAAGGGACCTGCAGCCCCAAGGAAGAGCCCCAGGCTGTGGGGCCAGGATCCAGGCATCACCTGCCTCGCCCCGGAGCAGAGGCACCACAGCCAAATGCTGCAGAGCACTGATCCAGAGTGCTGATCCAGCCCAGCATCCATCGGCTTGGATTCCTGGCAGGCTACGTCCATGCTCACAGACTGCACCAGATGAGATGCTCTCTGTCCTCCTGCAGCTGGCACCACATCAGCACCAGCTCCAGATCGGCCATCCTGGCCAGTGACACAATGGCACTGCTGGCCCCGACCTGCACTGCGAGCTGGCTTGGTCTGAGGGGCCCCAGACCCGGGTGGGATGAAGAGCCCTGTCCCCCCTCACCCTGTGTGTCCCTTCCACAGGCACCCAGAGCGAGAGCCAGCCCAGCAGAGCACGGGCACAACAGAGCTGCCTTCTGAGCAGAAAATAAAGCAGGATAGAGCCCTTCTCGATAGAGCACCGCAACATGAGAAGATATCAGTGGGAACAAGGAACCACCTGAGGGTTCCTTACAGGGATAGAGCCGGAGCAGAGGCCAAGCCCAGGCCACGCACAGCTGAGCTCGGCTGGAGGATGTGGAACAGCACCGCAATCAGCACTGCTGCAGGGAGCTGGGACAGCAGCAAGGTCCGAGCCCATCCCTGCAGAGAACGCTGTGGCATCAGAAGGTGCCAGCAATGCCCCACTGCCTACAGTGCTCTGGGAGCCCCTGGTGAGGCCAGAGCAGCCCCCCCAGCCTGCGCACCCCAAGCGCTGGTGCCGGAGGTGATCCAAGCAGCCAGTGCAGCCAAATCGGGTGCCCGTCGCCATCTGCAGCGGGGAGAAACCATCCCGGAGGGCAAAATTTGGCGAGCGAGAGCCCATAGGAAGGTGGCTGCTCTTCAGATGCAGAGCTGCCATCGAAAGAAGCAAGTCCGGCTTCAAGAACAGACGGACAGTAGGTGCCTTTGCCTGCCACAGACCGAAGGGGAAAGTGCTCAGCAGCCTGAGGCTGGTCTGCCGCCGGGGCTGAACGCGGTAAGGCCTCGGGCCTAGCAGAGAAGGGGATGGGCGGCCCCAGCCCACGAGGCACGCTGGTCTCAGCGCCCACCGCGGCCTACGGAATGGGAGCAGGAGGGCCGGGGCTGCACGGCCCACCCGAGGTGCGGACCTCGGCTAGGGGATCGCGCTGCCGGGTCGGGTCGGGTCGGGTCGGGCCGGGCCGAGCCGAGCCGAGCCGAGCCGGAAACGGAGAGAGCGGAGAGAGCGGTGTGACAGCACCAAACGCCCGAACCCCGCTCCCGCCGCCGCCACTTCCGCCTTCCCGCCACGTGACCAGCGCAACCGGGCGCGACGCCGACGCTCAGGGCCCGGGCGCCGCTTCCTGACGCCATGACGCAGGGCCCCACCACCGCCGGCCCTTCCGCGGGGAAAGTAGTCCCCAGCGGGGCGCCGAGGCCTCTCCCCTCCCGCTGGAGGCGGGCGGCGCCGGGAGGCGCCCGCGGCAGTGGCCGGGGTGAGGAGTGCGTCTCCGCCGCGGCGAGAGCTGCAGGCGGGGCAGGGGCTGGGCGGCGGTAAGTAGTCCCGGCGCGGGGCCAGCGCGGCCGTATCGCTGCGCGGCAAGAGGGCGGGGGGGCATGGCGGCCGCCGTGGTGCCGGCTCCGGCNCGTGTGCGCGCGCGCGGAGGCGGCGGGGGGGACCCCGCGGCAAGATGGCGGCCGAACGCCGGGCGGGGCCGCGGGGCATGACGGGACCGGGGGCGCCAGGTGGCGCCGGGACCCCCGGGAGGGTTCTCGGGACCCCCGGGAATGGGCCCGCGGCGGCTCCGGAGCCCCGGGCCCGCCCAGCCCGAACCTCCGCGGCGGACGGGGACAGCAGGAAGCGGGCGGCGGCCCTGACGGCGGCGATCCTCCCGCAGGTCGAGCGTAGCGGGCCCCGGCAGGGCGGGCATGGAGGAGAATGCGGTGGAGAGCAGCAGCGACGCGACCCCGCAGGCGGCGCAGGAGGAGCCCACCGAGAGCGGGCTGGGCGTCGGGAGTTCTGACGCCGTGTCGGCGGACAGTAGCGATGCCGCCGCGGGTCCCGGGCTCCTCTCCCGGGCCGATGACTCCGGCGTGGGGCAGAGCTCCGACAGCAGCGGGGTCTCCTTGGTAGGCGCTGGTGGGAAGGACGGGGTGGCAGGGAGGGCAGGCGTTGTTCTGGTTCCTGGGTTTTTTTGTAGACATTTCTGACGGACTGAGCTTTGCTGCCTCGGCAGGCACTGTTATACCTCTGGTCCAGCATCTGCTTGTCAGTCTGGGAAGCAGAACTCCCCTTCGTAGCAAGAGCAGCCCTGGAGGTCCATGTTTTTGTCAGTACTAAAGGATTTGCTCTGATGCCTTTCCTGGAAGTTTTGCAGTGATACACCGGGTCATTTGCATATGTTGGCTGCCCCAAGGGCTTGGCCTAGCAAAGGTGTCTCACCTGGGTTGTTCTGGATTCTTTTTGTCTTCCAGGAAGAGGTCTCGGAGAGCAGCTCCAGCACTGATGCCATTCCAAGGGTTTACCTACCAGACTCTTCCTCTATTGCCCAATCCACCTTGGTCTCCAGCGTCTCCACTGTGAGCCAGTCCATCATGGTGTCAGAGTCCCCACAAGTCCTGGTCCACTCCAGTGTCGTCACTGATGGAGCCACAGTTGTGTCAGATTCCACCTCATCAACATCCTCAGACCTGGGTTCTGCCATTGACAAAATCATCGAGTCCACAATTGGGCCTGACATCATCCAGAGTGAGTGTGTGCTCCCACAAGGAGATGGCTTGGTGGGCTGGGGAGGGAGCTGCCACTTCCCCCACCTCAGGAGGTGGGGGAAATATGGACATGGAATCATTAAGGCAGGAAAAAACCTCATAAGATTGAGTCCAGCTGGTCAGCACGGTTTTCTCTTCTTGCCTTGCTGCAGTGACTGGATAGTTTGGTGGGGAGCTCATGTTGCTGGACAGCCTTCCTTCTGTCCAGCTGCTCCTTCAGGCCAGGGCAGGCTCTATCCCTTACGGTTTCTGTCTGAACTGGGAGAGCCCCAGGGAGCCCCAGTGACTCTGCAGCCCTTGGATCTGGCAGTCACCACTCTGCTCTCCTCTCCCTGCCAGGCTGCATCGCCGTGACCAGCGCAGAGGACGGAAGGGCAGAGACCACGCAGTACCTCATTCTGCAAGGCCCTGATGATGGTGAGGGAGCTCCCTGGGCTGTCCATGGTGGCCAGCTTTGCCTCTGAGCCTTGTGCCACTGGAGTGTGGCCTGGAGTGGGTATCCCAGCTGCGTCAGCCGTGGTGCCTGTACCACAGTCCTGTTGGGAGCCTGGTCCTGAGCTTGTGTTCAACCGTGTGCCTCCTGTACGGATGCAGCCTTGGATGCAGGTGAGGGTCTGCCCCTTGGCTCAGTGGGTTTTGGTCTTTCAGGTGCCCCCATGGTGTCGCAGATGGCCACTTCTGCTCTAGCCAATAGCTTGGCGATAGAAGCTGTTGCTGATGGACCTACCTCCACGTGCCTTGACCAGCCTCGCCCTTCAGAGCCTTCTGAGCAGTTGGAAGTGCTGGAGCTGCCTGCACAGCCAGACCGAGCCCAAGAGGCAGATGGTGAGGAGGAGCTGGACCAGCCAGACTTGGAAACCCTGGAAGAGATGATGGAAGTGGTTGTGGTGCAGCAGTTCAAGTGCAAGATGTGTCAGTACAAGAGTGTCTCTAAGAAAACACTGATTAACCACATGAAAGAGCGTCACTTCCAGCCAGGTGTGTGCCAAGGGCTGAGGGAAATTCATCTCACTGCAGACGGGGTCTGCTCTCTCCAGGGAAGAAACAAGAGAGGAGCTGGAGTATAAGGGTCTGTTCTGGCACACAGTCTGGTAAAGAGCTTTTCCCCTGTTCTCTGTGGCAGTGGGTTCAGCTCTGGCTTTGAAGAAAGGACGACCACGAAAGGTGGGAGCTGCTCCAAAGACTGAGGATGAGGCCGCAGAAGATGAAGATGATGATATTATGGATGCTGGTGCTATTGATGATCCTGAAGGTAGGACTTGCTCTCCCCACATCTTACATAGCTCGATCTTTTCCCAATCTCTGATGTTTTGGGTCGCTTGCCTGCAGAGGACAGTGACTACAACCCAGCTGAGGATGAACCCCGGGGGCGACAGCCCAAGTATGGTCGCACCATCCCCACGTCCAGTGAGGAGAGGCCGCGTCGACGCCCAGGGAGACCCCGCAAGCTGCTTCGTCTGGAGGATGCACCTCAGGACATGCCGGAAGGTGAGGGAGGTGGGAGGCAGCAGCCCCGTTCAGGAGTGGAGCAGGGAGCGGCGCACAAGCTCCTGGAGCCACAATGGGAATCTGATGGAGCTGTCCTGTGTTCTGTGGAGCAGGAGGGGAGGTGGAGCCCTTGGTGACATCCCAGAGCACACCAAAGCAAGAGCTGCAGAACTCGGAAGCAGCCAGTTCCTCAGGCCTGGAGAATGGGACTGGTGAGAGCCTGGCAGAGCCCGGTGTCAGCCAGTCCGACTCAGAGAACAAGGACCCTTCCTCCAACACCGGTGCTGAGGAGGCAGACGTCATCCCCCGGCGGCGCGGGCGGCCCTCCCGCCGCTTCCTGGGCAAGAAATACCGCAAGTACATGGGGCGCAGGTGAGGGGTGTGCTGGGCCCTCTGGCCTGTGCCCAGGGCCAGTCCAGCCCGTTTGCCACCGCAGCTCAGAGGCCTGTTCCTGTTTCTGCAGGTACTACTACAAGTCCCCCAAGCCCCTGATGCGGCCCTACCTGTGTCGGATCTGTGGCTCACGGTTCCTCACACACGATGACCTGCGCTTCCACGTCAACTCCCACGAAGCCAATGACCCACAGCTCTTCAAGTGTCTTCAGTGCAGCTACCGCTCCCGCCGCTGGTCCTCCCTCAAGGTGAGCTTCATCTGCCCTACCTTGAGCCTACAAGGTGCCTGATAGCCCTTGGTCTCACAGGGTCTCTCTCCCTTGTTCTGCCTCTCACAGGAGCACATGTTCAACCATGTGGGCAGCAAGCCCTACAAGTGCGAGGAGTGCAATTATACCAGCGTGTACAAGAAGGATGTCATTCGGCACTCCACAGTGCACAGCCGGGACAGGTGAGGGCAGCACAATCCTGGCGACTGAACAGCACTGACACTGTTCTTCCTGCCCTGGGAGGGTGGCCGTGACTGCCCCATCCCCCGACCCTTTCCAAAATGGAGAGTTTTGGTGTCTGGGTATAAGGCAGCTTGGACTTGGGGTGTGGCTGACACAAGGGGCTTTTCTTACTTCTTTTTCAGGAAGAAGAGAGCTGATCCGGTGAGTTTGAATACTCTGTTGGCTTGAATCTCAGCGCTGTTACATGGGAAGGGGCACATCTGGGTGTTCCACAAAATCTCAGTGCCTTGTTGAGGGCATTGTTTCTGGATCTCTTGAGGAAAAGCAACCCAGGTCCTGCAGTGGGGAGAGGGTAAAGAAATTGGTGAGCAGCTCATCCAGGTTGTCTCATCTTTATGCTCTCCATCCAGCCACCAAAGCTGAACTCCTTCCCGTGCCCCATCTGCAACCGTGTCTACCCCATGCAGAAGAGGCTTACACAGCACATGAAGACACACAGTACAGAAAAACCACACATGTGTGACAAGGTGAGGGGGACACAGCCTGGGGAGGGGCTGGCAGTGGGTGAGGCAGAGCAGGAGGCGAGCGCTGCTTTGCTTTGTTTCACCACAGTGCGGGAAGTCCTTTAAGAAGCGTTACACCTTCAAGATGCACCTGCTGACGCACATCCAGGCCATCGCCAACCGCAGGTAGGAGCCTGGCATGCCCAGGCAGAGCCTGTGTCCCGCTCCCCCTCAGCAGGTGTGACAGGAGGCTTTGTCCTGGCAGGTTCAAGTGTGAGTTCTGTGACTATGTGTGTGAGGACAAGAAGGTCTTGCTGAACCACCAGCTGTCACACATGAACGACAAGCCCTACAAGTGCAGCGTCTGCAAGTATTCCACCTTCCGGGAGGACTTCCTGGTCTCACACATGGCAGTCAAGCACACAGGTGAGAGGAGCTGTTTGACTGATGCCCTGAAGCCCCTTTCTCCCAGAGACAACCAGAGTCTCCCAGCTCTCCCTGCCATCCCCTGGGGACGCTCTGCCTGACTCACCCTTCCGGGCCCTGCAGGAGGGAAGCCATTCGCTTGCGAGTTCTGTCACTTCACCACCAAGCACAAGAAGAACCTGCGCCTGCACGTGCAGTGCCGCCACGCCGACTCCTTCGAGGAGTGGGCACAGAGGCACCCTGAGGAGCCGCCCTGCCGCCGCCGCCCCTTCTTCACCCTGCAGCAGATTGAGGAGCTGAAGCAGCAGCACAGCCAGGTGCAGGCACCGGCTGAGCCAGAGGCCAGCCCCCCAGTGAGTGCCATGCCTGGCCCCAGCTCCTCCTGGTGCTCACTGCCCACTGTGCTGTCAGCTCTCTCTCTCACACAGGCACCTCTTGGCCCCATCACCTGCCACACGGTCCAGGCTGTCGCAGGTGCAGAGCCCTCTGTTCTCTCGCAAGGTTCCCTCGAAGGGGCCACCATCATCTATGAACAAGGTGAGCGAGCTCTTGGGAAGGGGGTGGGGTGGGGAAGGAGGTCGGTGAGCTCTTGCCTGACCCTCCCTATCCAACCCCCTAGATGTGGCTGGATCAGCAGAGCTGGCCACGCAGACGGCCCTGGATCTTCTGCTGAACATGAGTACCCAGCGGGAGCTGGCCAGCGGCTCACTGCAGGTGGGCTGGGTCAAGGGGAGACAGGCCTGCCAGGGGCTGGCACTGGGAGGCTTCCCAGCCCTCTTCTGCTGCAGGGGTGTCTTGCAGAGCCTTACCCCCTTGGCTGAGCTGCTGTATTGCACAGGTGGCGGTGGTGAAGCCAGATGACCCAGAAGAGACACCGGGCCCCTGTGAGCTGCAGACACAGGAGGAGGATACAAAGGTGGACTCTAAGGAGCAGCAGCAAAAGTTGGTGATGTTGCACATGGCAGAGTCTGGGCAGACACTTGTGCAGGAAGCTTATGAGGAGGCGAGCCTGAGTGGCTCAGAGCTGCAGCAAATCACCATCCCCTTCAGCGGAACAGCAGAGTACAGCATCATTGCACCCATCAGTGAGGAGATCCAGGCTCCCACCACGCTGTACAGGTCAGCTGTGTGGGAGGAGTGGGGAGGTGGAGGCACTTCCCGCCTGCAGTGAGGAGGCTTTGGTAGTGAGAAGGAGGAGGCAGATGCACCCTTACCCTGTCCTCTCCTGCAGTGAGGAGGAGAGCCCTGTGGAGACTTCCCGTGCAGTTGTGGTGAGTGGAGCAGTGATGACAGAGGAGGCTCTGAAGGACCATAGCAATCACTACATCATGTCATCCGGTGTCCCAGGGAGCCAGTTCCAGACCATGGAGGTAAGGATCTGAGCCTTCTCCCCATCCCGAGCAGCAGTATGAGCAGGTGTGACTGGTGTTTCTCTCACAGCCCCTCAGCGGGGATGCTGCCTTTTCCTCACCTGCCGAGGGCCAGGAGGCACAGCCCGCCAGCGTCAAGTGGCCCCTGGTACAGTGTGTCACCAGGCAGCTCCAGAAGGACTCGTCTTTATCTCCAGCCTCCGAGGGACAGGAAGTCTCATCCCCAAAGGTCAAGTGGCCTGCACTCCAAGGCATGGCCAAGAAGCTCACGTGCAAGGTTTCCACAGCCAAGAAGCTCTCATGCAAGATTTCCACAGCCAAAAAGTTTTCATGCAAGATTTGCACAGCCATGTTCACAGGGAGAGCGGAGATGGAGAGTCACAAGAGAGCCCACATTGGGCCCAGCACCTTCAAGTGTCCCGACTGTCCCTTCACTGCCACACTCTGGCCAGAGGTCCGGGTAAGTTTCCTGGTGCAGAGCAGCCCTGGGAAAAAGGGGTTTGGAGAAAGGGGGGTTTCTGATCTGGCACTTGTCCTGCCCCAGAGCCACATGGTTCAACATGCCAACCTCCGGCCACACAAGTGCCCCCACTGCAGCTTTGCCTCCAAGAACAAGAAGGACCTGCGCAGGCACATGCTGACCCACACCAATGAGAAGCCCTTCGCTTGCCAGGTCTGTGGGCAGAGGTGAGTGATGCAACTGGGCTGTTCCTGCTTTGGGAAGTCCCACAGAGCTCTACAAGGCTCAAGAGGAGATAGAATCTTGGCAGAGCTTCCCCAAACCTTCCTGAGAATCAGCCCCTTAGAGGGGACAATGCCCTTGGGAATGCTTCCTGCTGCAGGTGGACCCAGCTTTGTCTCCAAGGGACCTCTGCATGGGAGGGTTCAGTCCCTGGGCGCTGATGGGAACATGTTCAGAGAGGGGACAGTCCTTGTGTAGGATGTGCCTGTGGTGCCCGTAGCCTACAGAGAGCACAGGGTCCTGTGGCACACTCCACCTCACTCTGCCTCTTTATAGGTTCAACCGTAATGGGCACCTCAAGTTCCACACGCAGCGTTTGCACAGCTCAGAGGGCAAAAGGCCAGGGCCAGCTGCTGCCCAGCAGACCATCATCCTGAACAGCGACGAGGACACCCTGGCCACCCTACACAGTAAGACATATCCCCAGGACCAGGGCTGACCTTTGGATGTCCTTCATCTGGAGCCCCATGTGGGATTCACCCAGTTTGTGGGGCTGGAGGGCCAGGAGGATCCTGCTGTGTTTGGGATTGCTCGTGGAGACAGAGACCAAGGGGCTGGGCATGGGCAACTGCCCAGAGTGAGGGAGCCTGTGTTCCCTTCAGGCAGATCCTGGTAGATAGGTGCGTGTGTGGGATCAGCTCACGCTGGAAGCAGAGTTCAGGATCTGACATGGTGTTTTCTGCCCCTAGTGGTTTAGCTCTGACCTTGTGTGAGCAGAGCCCAGAGACTGCCCTGTGCTTTTCTCTGGGACAGGTGCCAGGCAGTGGCCCCTGGGGAGCAGGGCCATTGGCAGCCCTGGCATGTTCCCAGCAGCATCCCCACCGGCTCTCTCTCTGTGTTGCAGCGGCTCTGCAGGCTGGCCAGGCTGTGCTGGCTCCCGAGCGGCTGCAGCAAGCTCTGGGGCAGGAGCACATCCTTGTCACACAGGAGCAGAGTGTCACCAGCCAGGTGAGTTGGGCTTCTTCAACCTCCTGTCCTGTGTGGCCACTCCCCACACTGGGTGGGCCTCCTGGGGGGATGTGGTCAGGCCCAGTCCCCCTGACCACACAGTGCACTTGCTGATGTTGCAGGAGGAGGCAGCCTACATCCAGGAGATCACGACTGCTGATGGGCAGACAGTACAGCACTTAGTGACTGCTGACAACCAGGTGAGGAGACATGGCCCATGGATGGGAGACTGCCCAGTTAGAAGAGCTGGCAGCAGTGGGGAGAGCAGGGCTCTGTAGGGTGGAAACAAGCACAGGAGACAGATGAGATCCAGCTGTTGTGATGGGGGGTGGGCAGTGGTGACCTCTTTCTGGGTCTGAATTCCCATGTTTGCAGGTTCAGTACATTATTGCCCAGGAAGGCGTCCCGCACTTGCTTCCCCAAGAGTATGTTGTTGTCCCAGAGGGACATCACATCCAGGTGAGCTTCAGACTGTTCCCATCATGTGGTAGGTGGGACTCATGGGGTGTCATGTGTGAGGCTGGGCTCCTTCCTGCTCCCTCTTGTTTACTCTGTTTGGGTCACAGCACTGTTGGGGGCCTGGACACCCAGAGACCCTACCACAGCCTCTCTGTCCCCAGGTACAGGACGGTCAGATCACCCACATCCAGTATGAGCAGGGTGGCCAGTTCCTCCCGGAGTCACAGGTAAGGAGCCACGTGTGGTGGTGGGAACTGGAGGGTGGCCCCTGAGCCTGCATTTGGAGAGGGGTATGTGAAACAGAGGGAGCCCATGGGCTGGTCTGAGTGCAGCAACCATGGCTGGAGCAGCTCCAGGAGGAACCCTCCCCTCAGGGATTCCCTTGTTTTCCCCTCTGTAGATCCAGTACATGCCTGTGTCCCCTGAGCAGCAGCTTGTCACCCAGGCACAGCTGGAAGCAGCAGCACACTCAGCCGTCTCAGGTAGTAGCAGAGCCCTGTGCCAAAAGGGCCAGTCTTCCCAGGGCTTGGGGGTGCCAGTCTTGCCTGTTGGTGTTGGCAGGGAGCTGTGCAGCAACCCTTGGTGGGAGGGATGGGAAGACCAGGCTGGATCACTGTTTTGCTGCCAGCCATCGTGTCCAAGGGCAGATCTTTTGGACAGGCCCAGCCTGTCCATTCTGGAACAGGGTTAAGTGGAGCTGGGCTCCCTGCTGGAGCCCCACATGGATGGGGGGGCCTTATGTCCCTTCCCCAGGGACAGGTGAGGAACACAGAGGGGAGCCCTGAGTAGCCACCAGCTCTCCCTGCCCTCGGTCAGAGGCAGCACTGACCCCCCGTACCTTGCAGCAGTGGCGGATGCGGCGATGGCCCAGGCACAGGGCGTCTTCACCGCCGAGGCGGCAGCCGAGCAGATCCAGCAGCTGCAGCCAGGCATCCACTACGATGTCATCACGCTGTCGGACTAGAACCAGGCCAGGACCGCACCGTGCTGGGCAAGCGGCCGCGCCCACAGCGACCACCCCAGCCAGCATTGCCTTATTGTGCCGGGGCTGCGAAGGACGCGCCTGAGCCACGGTGGCACAGACACGACCACGGACATGCTGCCACTCGGCCCTGCGGCGTGGGGGTCCTGCACATCCCCCAGAGACTGCTCAGCAGCCACGGGGGCAGCCCTTGTGTGGACGGTCTCTTTGCCTGTTGCACTTGATGCTCTGAAATCCCTTTTCCTGAACGGTCTGTGTGAGCAGCCACGGATCAGCGTCTGCCCAGCACACGAGGATCCTGGGGAAGCCGTAGGGCTGGGCACAGCTGTGTGGGGCAATGTCAGAGGCGAGATGTGTGCAGCCACAGCCACTGCTCCCCGCAACCATGGGGCCAGTGGTCTGAGTGTGCCAGCAGCCAGCCCTCCTGTGGTGTCTCTGGCCTGCGGGCAGGCAGCAGCAGGGCTCTGGACTGGAGGAACCCGAGGACAAGGAGGCAGAAGATGCTCTATTTTTCTTCTGAAGAGGGATGAACTGTCATGTTGGTCTCTTGGTGGTTGTGGGAGGGGTTCGGCTGTGACATTCTCAAGCTTTGACTATGCTTATGAATAAAAAGGGATGAAGACCCGTGTGTGTGCCTGCCTGGGGGTCCAGACACCAGGGGAGAGGGATGGGGCAGCCCAGCCTCCTTAGCACGGCCCTGGGGCTAAGGCAGAGGAGTCATGGAGCCTAGTGCTGCACTGGTTCGGTCGCTGCTGGCAGACGCCCTGGGCTATCAGCTGCCTCCCGCCCGAGTGACCTTGACTCCTGGGAAGCGAGCTGGGCAGCTGGGACAGCGGTGGGCTTGGGGCTGGAGTAATGAAATTAATCGAGTGGTAAACAGCCTAAATCCCGTGTAACTCTGTCCCGAGCCACACAGCGCCCTCCTGAGCGGCTTGTCTAGGCCTATTTACATGTGATTATAACAGCTAATCGCGGAGTTTTAGTTCTCTGCTCCTGCATTAAACTGATTATCTGCGGAGGGGAAAAAGGCCGGGAAGCACCCTGGATCGGTGAGAGCCTCTTGTGCTGCCTGAGCCGCGGGCCCAGGGCGGGATGATCTCTGCTGGGCTCTCCCTGCCCTCGTGCAGGGTACGGCGACGGCACCGGGGCTGCTGTGGGACACCCCTGGCCACCAGGGCAGTGGGGTGTGGGTGGCACCGCACCTCAGCAGAGTTGGCTGCGGCTGATGTGGCTCTCCCAGCTGTGCTCCGTCCTGGCCGTGGCTCTGTCCCGCTGCCTTCACACCAGCTCTGCTTGTGCCCGGTAGTGCTGGTGCGTGGCTGTGCCTGCCCAGCTGCGGCTCGGTCGGTGTCCAGCTGTGCCTACTTGCTGTGCTGGCGGCTGGCTGTGGCCCTCCCTCTCCAGCTGTGCTGTGCAGGGTCAGGGTGCTGTGCACAATCCGCAGGCGCTTTCCTAGATTACAGCCCCATTATCTAATCAAGCAGATCCACGGTGCTGATTAGGGCTGGAGGAGTCCCGTGGGGACAAGGTTATGGGGCCACTGCGGGGCCGTGGCCAGGGCTGTCCCAGCCAGCAGCACCAGCGTCCTGGCTGGCTTGAGGCTTCCGCACTTGTGGCTGCCCAGAGCACAAGACCAGCCCATGGTGGGATGGATGGGACCAAAGCTCTGGCTGCTGCATGTTGGAAGCTCCAGGTGCTGCTGGGGCTCTGGCCATGGGGTAGCACAGGGGCTTGGGACCTCTGGGCTACTGCACCTCAGCCCTGGGACTGTCTGGACTTCTGCTGTCACCAGGGCCTGCAGGGATCCAGGGATGTGGCCGGGCTCATTAGCACCAGTGACCTTCGCCTTCCTGTCCTGGCCAGCGCTAAGCGGGTTTGTTACATATTTAATATCCTGAGAGCGTTATTAGTCGGTATTTAATGACGGATACAACCTGTGGGATAATCCCAGTCTTAGCAGGGAGGCGTGGCAGCAGGAGCAGGCAGCTCAGGGGGTCGCAGGCTCTCAGGGCCCCTCAAACAGCTGCACACCACTGCCTTGCCCACCCACTGCCCCCACTGTTCCAGCCACAGGAGCCCCCCAGTGCCTGCAGGTATCCCCACCGTCCATGGGGCTGCAGGACCCTTCCCCTTCACCACTGCTGCTGGGAATCCAGGGGCAGGCATGGCAGTGCTGGGGTTTGGGTGGGAACCTGGCCAAGCCAGAGGAGGAGCAGTATGGGTTGCTGTTCTCCCACCAGACTATAGTTCTTCCACCAGCCCGTGGCCCTCCAACTTGCCCTTCCACAGCATCGGAGGCTCTGCCTACCACAGCCCCATGTCAGGGCTGGGGTCATGGATGGGACATAGCTCCCAGAACTGCAGTAAAGCCCCGGGTGTGCTGTGTGCTTGTGGTTGTGAGTGGCCGTGGGGCTCACGGTGGGCACCATGCACCAGCCCCGGGGTTTGTTGTACCCCATCCCTGGAGACTGTGTAGGCTGCGCAGAGCTGGGGGGCTGGGAGGGACAGGGCTCTGACTGGTGGCAGGCAGGCAAGGAGGATGGTCCCTGCCAGTCCCTGCCCAACAGTAGCAGGGAAAGGGGGGGTATCAGGTGCCCCAGATCCTGCTGCCGCTCTCGTGGGTGCTAATACCCCCTAATCAGCTGTCAGTCACTGCGGACCCCAGCAGCTATAAAACACCCGCGAGCAGCTCCCCGGCTCCTCTCCTGCAGTATGGCAGCACCTCGAGGCGAGAGGAGCCCAGGACAAGAGCTGGGGGGCTGCGGGGGGCTGCGGGGGACCCTGCGGGGGCCACCCCAAGCCCTACTGCCCTGCCCCTGCCCCTACTCCTGTCCCTATCCTGTTCTGGCCGGGTACAGCCTCTTACCACCCCCTCTCAGCCTCCTGACGCCCCTGGTAAGTGCCGCGCTGCAGGGGGAGGAATGGGATGTGGGGCTCTCCCGGGACCAGGATGGGACTGTGTGGGGTGGTTGGAATCGGGGCTGGGGACCTGCTGTCCCGAGTCCCCTGCCCGTCCCCAGCATTCCCCTGCCCCCCCACACCCTCCTGCATCTGGCACTTCGGGTGCGCACGGGAGAGGAAGACGATGGGCAGGATACAGCTCTGCCCTCTCCCACACAAGAAGGGCCGAGCCCTGACATCCCACAGCCCCTCTCCTCTGGCTGTGATGCCCCTCTGTCCCACCCTGACACTCCTCTGCCCCTCCAGGTCTCAGCACCGTATGAGGTGCCTCTGGGGCTGCCCACGGAGCCGGGGCGGGCGAAGGCGGCGGCGGCACGGGAGAGTACCGGGGCACTGAAAGCCTGGCTGGCACGACACCCCAGGAATCCCTATCCCAGCAAGGGGGAGAAGGTGATGCTGGCCGTGGTCAGCCGGATGAGCCTCACCCAGGTCTCCACCTGGTTCGCCAATGCCCGCCGGCGCCTCAAGAAGGAGAACAAGGCGAGCTGGGCCACACGCAGCACCTCGGATGGCGAGGACAGCGAGGGCGAGGGGGTCCCATCGGGTGCTGTCCCCATTCCCAGTTCCAGCCCCGTGCAGGATGGGTGTGAGGGCAGCCCCGAGGTGAGGACAGGCCCTGGACAGGGCAAGCAGGCAGAGAAACCCAAGATCTGGAGTGTGGCAGAGATGCTGGAATCTCCCCCTAGCAAAAACAGATGTCCCCTGAAGGTGCCAGTGGTGCTGGAGCAGGTGTAGGGCTGGGACATTGATGTCCTGTCCCCAGGGGCAGGGCAGGAGAGACAGCCACCAGACCCAGCAGCTGCCTTGCCAAGGAGAGTGGGAGATGTGGGTGGGGAGGGACACAGCACAGTAATAAAAATGACTCTATCTTGAGTTTCCTGGTGTTGTCTGTGTGCAGTGGGGATGCTGGCGGGGGATGCTGGCAGGGATGTAGGATATCACTGGGGATGCTGGTAGAGATGCAGGGGTGGGTAGAAATGCGGGTAACTTCACTGCCAGTGCTGCTGTGAGCAGCCCCTGGGGAGCAGGGCAGGTCCAAGGCAGAGATCAAAAATAGACTTTGCTCTTC
>VZRF01004000.1:367082-540153 GCA_013396875.1 Vireo altiloquus | reverse complement strand
CGGTGCCGGTGCCGGTACCGGGGGGGTCCCGCGGTGGGGGACTCACTCACCTGCCGCCTCCTCCTCCGCTTTGTTCACCTTAAAATGGCAGCCGGGAGCGGCGGAGGCGGCGGAGGCGGCGGACCCCGTCAGCGCCGAGCGGAGCCTGGCGTGGGGCCCCGGGCTGGACGCGGGGGTCACCGTGCCCGTGCGGTACTTCTACATCCAGGCGGTCAGCGCGGCCGGACGCAACTTCTCCCGCTCCCCGCCAGGTACCGTGCGTGTACTTCGGGGCGGGCAGGGGCGCGGATGGAGACCCTGCCCCGGGCTGCGGTTTCACCGCAGGAGCTGGCCAGAGCTGCCCACTCCTTCCCGTCTTCCCCTCCTCCTTGCTTCCTTCCTTCCTTCCTTCCGTCCTTCCTTTCCCCGTTCCGTGTGCGTGCTGTGCCATCGCTGTTCCCGGCTGCCCCCCGCGCACGGGCCCGGGACACGCAGGTCCGATGGCAAGCGAAGCACATGGTCAGACCCTCCTTTCTTCTGGTGCTGCCCAGAGCTTCCTCGGCTCTCACCAGTAGTCTGCTCTAAATAGTATGGAATTTACAGCAAAGAACCAGCAAGCTCAAAAGGAACCAATGCTCCTGGAGCTAGTGGACGTAAAATCCCAGCATACCGCTGGGACTGGTAGCGCAATTATTTTTAATGCCGCACACACACCAGTTGCTTAAAATTTCTGTCTCGGTCAGCAGAGCCCTCTGGGCTCTGTTATCCTACTGCTGCTCCGTTAAGGAGTAATTTTCATGTATTGTTTACTCAGCACAAGCACAAACCATCCCATCGCACTTCCCCTGAGGGTGGGAATTGGGTTTGTTCTCGCAGGGCCAGTGGTATATGATGCCAGTCAGCTGTTTGCTGCTCCAAGTTAACTCCACACACTCTATGTTAATAGTTTAAGTTAGGAATAAAAATTACTTTTGTGTCTCAGATTCCATAATGAAGATAACCCTAAGATAGCCCCAGAGGAAATGCTGTGTTGCTGATTTATACAGGGTAGAAGCTACTTACTTTGCCGTGTATTATATACTGTTCACAGAGGTCATACTGAGAGGGCAGCTATGGCCTCTCCATGTCTTGTTAGTTAGACAGCTGCTGCTTCCAGAATCAAAGAGTAGGCATATATTATACAGGGTATGTCTTCAATCTGACAGAACCATGGATACTTCAGATATTTCGGGTCTGGACTTTCTCCATCTGCTATTACAGCTTGATGCTGGATGTCAGCACAGTTTTGTAATTGCAGTCAAGAATGTGACTGCACGCTCCCTGCCAGTGAAGTGGAGGCTGGTATCAACTGCACAGGGAGGGCCTTGGGTTCAAGCAACAGGTTGCTGAAGGTGAAAAGGTGTGAAGTTCAGTTGGATTATCAGGCTAGTTTGAGTCCTCCAAGGTAAACTGGTACGACATGGGTACTAAGAACCTAGTTTTGATTGCACTGTGTTCGTGTGTGTTCATATTTATGTTAATAAATTCAGCATCCCAGGAAAGTTGCCGTGTCCCAATGCCATCTGGCATGGAGTGATCTCCATTCAGCCCATGACCTGCTGTGGCCTCCAGTCAAAGACAGAGCATGCATGCTGCCGACAGGGAAGAGCTGTTGCCTTGGCCTGTGCTAACTGCTGTGCTATGCCAAGAATTGTTTAAGAGTGTGCCAAGGATCCTTTAAAGAATTAACAGTAGAGCTGATCGTATTCCAGTGCGTGAGCACTGTTTAATGTATCCATAGAGACCCTGGCTATAAACTTCCTTTTCTTGAATAATTTAAAATGTTCAAATTCTATCTGTAAAATGTCATTAAGAATTACAAATAACAATATTTATTCAGGCACTGCTCACCAATATAAGCTAAATAGATCTCAAAATATCCCTAATGAGATAGCAAAAAATGCACATTATCACCTCCTTTGCAAAACAGGAACACTGATGAGAGCAGAAGAGCTATGGTTAAGTCTTCACATTTGTGAAATTTGTCCAAATCTACTAAATTGGTTTTTGTGTGCATTAAAACTTCAGTTAAATCGGTCAGTACTTACTGGAGTCCATTATAAAATTTGTATAGCATAATTAGTAGATTTTAAATCCAGATTTGTTTTCTGAATGTCAAGTCTGTTCACCAGAATCGATGTGCACCATTGCACATCACACTGGAATTTCAAGCCAGAGGCTATAAGTCTTTGACCTGCCTTTGTAGGCAGGTGCCAAATTATGTAGAATTCATTCTTTCCCTAGAAAAATTATTTCAAAGATTAAAAAAATCCCTGCTGAAAATACAGAACTTTCTTATAGTGTAAACTGCATAGATTTTTTTTCCTTTGGATACTTGGATACACCTTATCCTTCTTTCCTGCTAGGTTTTACCCTAGGTTGAACAACTGCCACCCATGTCTTTATGTACTATTGACCGTGATAAAATCAGCTGTTAATTGTTGTTCAGATGATCTACACACTGCTAAGAAGTATTTTTCAAGGCCTCCTGGGTAGCCTTGCAGGTTTCACCAAATGCTTTCAAAGAGCAGGGCATGCTTCTTCCAGCTCTGGTTCCAGTGCTGCTAAACAGGGTTGCACACCTTGGTTCACTCACCTTCGTGCCTGGGCACTGCAGCACCTCCCTTCAGGTCTTTGGACAACTGCATAGATTTTGTGAGGGTCACACACAAGACCTGTATTTCTTTGTTCTTGGATATATGCTCTCACATCTGACTCTCTGAAAGTATATGTTAATAATTCGTATGTCTCTTCAGTGACTCCATCGATTTTGTTATTTCTGTCTGTGAAAGTAACCAGCAACGATTTCAGTAAAACAGTTGAATCAAAAGATCTTCAGATCTTTTAATTTCTCTTTAGCATACATGTCAGAAATAGGGTGACTAGGTTTTTTGTTCTTCTTGAGCAATTTTCCTAAATCAGTATCTTGTTATCTTTTCCCTCTTTCTCTATATTTTGTCACTTGTTCTTCCATGCATGGTGTACCTCTTTTGTAAGCTTCACAGGAGGAAAAAGATGCATAAAGCAAGTGTCATTATGTGGATTTCTTAAAGTATCCCATTTTGACTGTGTCAATATTTTAGTCTCTCTTCAGTACTGGGAAATTATTTTATACTTAAAATGCTGTCCCAGACATGTTTTCAAGGTAACAGAGAAGTACTTGTGGTTCTGGTTCAACAAGGACACATTTTTCTTTTATAATTCCTTTGGATTGAGAGAAACAAAAAAACATGAGTGAAAGTACCATGGTAACTTCCTCCACTTAAAAAATAAAAATCAGCAAAATGCTGTTATAGTTAAATACTGCAGTAGAACTTAGAGGCCTTGGCCCCATTACACAATGAATGTTGTAAATTACAAACAAGAAGTCTGTTGCCTCCAATGAATTATTTGTACTTACATGAAATAATCAATCTCATTTTTCTTCCCCTTCCCTTTCAGTGGAGTTAGCTTTTTATCAGTCACTTTTTATCAGTTAGCTTTGTTATCAGTCACTTCCCTTATCAAAGGATTCCTGCATCTAAAGTGCCACCAACTGAAACTAACATATTCTTTGGGTAGATCCAGGGCTCCTCATGTCTAGAGCAGGACGTACAGAACCAGCAGGGAAAAAGACCCACGTAGTTATTTCCTGTAGCTGAGGACAAGGATATAAAATTCAGTAATATTTGACTTGTGATTTCTCAATATTCACTCATGTTTATGAAAGCTGAAAAGTTACTTTTCTCCAGTGGGAAATCACTGTGCCCAGTAAAAATGCTGTTTAATAAAATGGGTACAAGGAGACAAAGACATGATGCCTTCTCTGTGATCCTCATGACATGCCCTGGATTTGAATACTTCTTCATCCAAATAATACTAGGTGATAGCCATAGGGAGAGGATACTTGGTTAAAGTCAGCTACTTTGAAGCAAGTTAAAAATGGTAGTTGTGACTTGCAGGGACCTTTAGAGGCAGAGATGTTCATTCCTTCAGGAGAGTCATTTAATCTGAATACTCTTGCACAGTTGTTGACTTGAATAGAATGTCAAGATCCAGTGATGTAAGGAAGACATGACTGATTGTTAAAAGACTGGTATTTACCACATCAGTGCATTTATCTCTGGATGCAAAGTATAGAATGAGTCATTTAGTACTGCTGGGACACAATCAAATTTTAGTAACAAGTTGATTTTATCTGGATTTTTCCAGTTTCATTTATTTCTAAATACTACCTGGTGGTAAGATTCACTGTATTTGTTTGATTCACAATATTTAGACTGTCACAGTTCAAGAATAATTTGTCCCCCTCCTTTTTTTTTAATGAATAAAATTTACAATGATCGCTTGTGATAGAATTAAAGAACATAACAGATTTATGTTTTTCATACTCATATTGTCCATAAATTACTCCATACCCAGTTAAAAAGTCTTAGTGCATTAATGATGAAATGCTGGTGATCTTTAAGCACAGGTCAGACAGATGTCCAGGGAACATCTCTACTATCATTCTCTTATCCCTGCTTTTCAGTAGCTGGGACTTTAAATGTTCAAGACAGTCAGCAGCAGCCCAAAGCTGAACAGTTTGTATGTGACTCCTGCATGCTGCAACTGCCTTTCCACAAGCTGGCAAGTATTCTTTTCTTCTGTTACTTTAACTTGGTTTCCTGTCTTTCTTACTCTAGAGCAAATTACTGTTCCTCATAACACTAACTTGAAAACTTAGAAGTAAACCTAATCTTAGCTTCAGAATACTGTTAGCCTTTCCTCCTGTCTTGTAATCAAATATTTAACTTTTTATCTCCACCTGCAGGTTTTCCATTTAGAGGTATGCAATGACCAAGAATATTTGGTTGTGTGATATTTCATCACTGGAAATTAATTTTGCCAACTTGGTATAATTTAAAAATCGTAGTGAAAAAATAAAATTCCGTGGTCTTAATTCAGTAGAGTTTGCTCTTACCTTTATTTACTAGATGTGATTCTAATAGCTTAAAGTGCTTTTATCTGGTTTTATTTTCCTCTTTCCAGGGAGAACACAGTTTAAAGTGGTAATTAAAGCAGTTTCTCCAAAAGAAGTCACAAGAATTTACACCCCTCGGCCTTTGGATAGAAACGATGGTACATTCCTTATGCGGTATCGGATGTATGGAAGTGTCACAAAAGGCTTAAAAATTGAGATACTTTATGGTGATCAGCATGTGGCTCAATCACCTTATATTTTGAAAGGTAAGGGTATTTTTTGATGTAATGTAATGTGTCACAGTCCTGAATTAGGCTATATTTGAAAGTGCAATACCTGGACTGTGCTAGCTGTGCTAGCTGTGGACAGCTCAAGCAGTTCTGAATCCCCCATGTGCTGGGCAGGTTCACAGTATTGGAGCTTCAATTAGCAGAATAATTTCACCCTGGTAACACAAAGTCTTGTGTTTCTGAGGAGAGAAAAATGTTGCTGTTTTTTGAGTTACACTGCAAAATTCCAGAAATTATAAGAAGGATGACTTCCCAGGAAAACTGTAGAAAACATGGAATAAAAAATTTCAAGCCACTGTAATGTATAAATTATGTTTGCTGTAGAATCACAAATACAGATTCTGGGTACTTTTTTTTCCACAGAACCAGTTTATCATGAATATTGTGACTGTCCTGAGGAAGACCCTGAAGTCTGGCAGGACATTATGTCCTGTCCATCCCAAGAACCTCAAATTACAGAAGACTTCATTTCATTTCCCACCATTGACCTGCAGCGAATGCTTAAGGAAATCCCAGCAAAGTTCAGCCAAACAAGAGGTGCTATTGTTCATTACACTATTCTCAATAACCACATCTACCGGCGCTCCCTAGGGAAGTACACAGACTTCAAAATGTTCTCCGATGAAATGCTCCTGTCCCTGGCCAGAAAGGTATGGGTTTGGATCATGTCAGACAATTAAGGCAGTATCACAGAATCAGAGAGTGGTTGGGGTGGGAAGGGACCTCCGGAGAACATCTGGTCCAACTTCCCTGCCAAAGCAGGTTCACCCAGAGCAGGTTGCACAGGATCACCTCCGGGGTGAGTTTTGAATATCCACAGCCTGCCTGAGCAGTCTGTTCCATGGCTCCGTCACCCTCACGGTAAGGAAGTTTTTCCGCATATTCAGATGGAGCTTCCTGTGTTTAAGCATATGCCTGTTTCCCCTTGTGCTGTCACTGAGCACCATTGGAAAGAGTCTGGCCCCATCCTCTTGACACCTGCCCTTAAGATATTTGCAAGCATTGATAAGATCCTGTCTCAGTTGTCTCTTCTCCAGGCTAAACATATTTAAATATGGCAGTACTGGAATTGTTGTTGCATCTTCAGGTTTATAATTCCTGAAGTAAGATTCGACTTTAGACAACGCTGTGTGTTAGGGGTGATGTGTGGGGGCTGGCCTTGGCAGTAATGAAAATGCTCAGAAAGCTGCAGGGGCTAAGGCCTGACTGCGAGCTGCTTCCTGGCCTCTGGGTGTTCCTTTTGTACTCTCTTGCAGGGCAGAAACTTGGAATTCGTACCTTAAGCACAGCTAAACCTGTGAACTACCCAGTAGGTGCACTGAGCCTGCGTGACATGAGGGAACTGAGGAATATATGACTAGCAGCTTGTCTGTGTTATTATCCTTTCTTGGGTATGTGTTTAGGTTCGTCTTCCTGATGTGGAGTTTTATCTTAATGTTGGAGACTGGCCAGTTGAGAATCGGAAAGCTAATGATACACCTGGTCCTGTACCTGTCATCTCCTGGTGTGGCTCCGTGGATTCCAGAGATATCATCCTGCCAACGTATGATGTAACCCACTCCACTCTGGAAACCCTACGTGGAGTCACAAATGATCTCCTTTCCATTCAGGGAAATACAGGTGAGTTAGAGACTGTGGATTTAAAAAGAATTTGCAATTTCCATTGAAGAAGCAAGTTGCATTCAAATAATGTATCGAGTCTTCAGTTCGAAGTGCCCTAGGATATCTCTGAATACAAGCAGCTTAGTCTTTACAGACTGAAAACACCTTTCAACACTGCCACTAAGTAGATGTATTATTTAGAAACAAAATTTAAGAAGTCCAGTTTGCAGTAAACGTGAATTTTAACTTAAAGGTATCCAGAATATACCTACTGGGACCTGGCTCAGAAAAACTAAATGTAATTAAAAGGCCTTTCTTCTCAGTAAGGGACTCAAATATATTTCTTCTAATCAAATAGTAACCCTTTTCCTGACTGTTCCAGAGTTCTGTTTACAAAAAATGAATTTGAATCCTGAACAAAGTAAGCTGATACTGTGCTGCAACCTCTTTCAAATGAGAAAACATTGTCTATATTAAAAAATAACTCGGAGTGAGATCTGAATTGCTTTTCTGACTTTGAAAGAAGAGTCAGCTTTACTGACAGATATCTTCCTCCCCCTCAGGAAATTAAAGCATACTTAAGGATCAAACAAATGGCATAAGCAGTACCTAAGGAGTAAAACTGGAGTGGAAAGTTATTTCCTTTTATTTAATTAGTTCTCAGTTCCTCTTTTCTTTTATTAGTTTTTAAATCAAATATTTCAATTAAATAATCAGTTAGAGGTATTGTGTGTTTACTGATTTAGTACAGCTGCTTTTCCAATTAGGAGACAATAAGAGGCTACTCCACTTAGTAAGTCCTTTAGGGAAATTTTCAGCTGAAAGGTGAGGAAGGATATAGTTCATGTTTTTAAAAGCAGGCAGTAAGCAGAGATTAAGTCTTTCAGGCTCTTGCTAAGTATCTAGAGGACACAGCATAGTGATTTATTTTCTTTTTTAAGGCATCATTAAGTGGTTCTTCAAAGACCTAACTAAGTTGCTGGGTAACAGAAGTGGATTTTACTAAAGAAATGTGGTTATTGTGGAAGGCTTTATAGATGGAGAATTACTTTAATTATTAGTATTTTTCTTACATATTTTATTATAATCCCTTATGTAGCTTTCAAGATAGTTGAAGTTATTGAAATAAAAAATCGTTGAGTGACAAAGCAATTCTCTGATTTTCCTTTTATGAGTTCTCATCCCAAAATTCAAACCAGAACTGGCAGTTTAACCCTGTGATTAATAAATGGTTATGGGAAACCATGCCTGTCTTACCATGTCTCTGAGTGTAATGCCACTGTCAAACCAAGTTCCTTATTTGCATTAAATGGATCCTGAACATTTCACTGCTGTTTGCTTTTGCCTTATCACTCACTGCTCATAGGCCCCATCTGGGAAAACAAAACTGAGCGGGCTTTGTTCAGGGGGCGAGACAGCCGAGAAGAACGTCTCCATCTTGTCAAGTTATCCAAGGAAAATCCAGAACTACTAGATGCTGGAATAACAGGATATTTCTTCTTCAGAGAAAAAGAAGAAGAGCTGGGGAAGGCTCAGCTGATGGGCTTCTTTGACTTCTTTAAGGTAGCAGTCAAATTACAGTTTTGGATTAATTTTGCTGTTAAGTTCTTACCAACTGAAAAGACAAGGCTCAGTTTTGTACATTTTTTTTCAGTAAACAAAACAGTTATGCTGCACTGGGAGCATGAGTCTATGCAGGGTAGATAAACCACCTGTAATTAATGTCCTAGTATGACAGAGCTGTGAAGAAAGCCGAGAAAGACCTTTAGAGAGACATCTTGGCTTATTTTTATTTTTTAATAGATTGAGAAATTTGATTTCTCTCCATCAGGCTTTCTTTTATTTGGGGTAAATATGAAAACAACAGACACAACTTGTATCCTTTGCAAGTACATTAGGGATGTCAGAAAGAGTCCTTGTGGTAACAAGTTTGAAAAACAGATGAGTGTTTTCATTGCACTTTAACACACAAACTCCACTGCAACAGAGGTGCAAAAAAGAAGGGGACAGAGTCCTGCATAAAGCCTGTATAATTATAATATATAGCAATTGAAATTCTGTTCCAGAGATGTACATTTCAAAAATGCTGTAACAGCCAAGAACATCTGCCAAAGCAGTACATTCATGGTTACTTTTAGTACACTGTTTCAGCTTATTTTATATAATAATACGTGTTTCAGGTTATTCTACATAATAATGTTAATTTTAAGTCAGAATAAATTTACTGTGTTTGAATTGAAGTATAGATTAGTTTTATTTCCTTCCCTACTGTAGCCCTTGCTTTATCCCAGGACACTTCAATAGGATACCCATCAGGCAGTTCATGTGACAGAAAGGTTCTTGAGTGTCAGCCTGGTGTTGAAAACAAATCCTTTTCCATTATGTTATCCAGAAGACCATGAAACTACACATGCTTAATGCTAAAACGAGTTTGAGGATGAAAATTAATAAACATGATTACTTCTTGCCTGTTAAAACCGTATTTTATACAGTCAGGGTTCCCATTCCAAAACTAAACATTTCACCTTTTTTCCCTCTCTCTTTACGCTGTAGTACAAATACCAAGTGAATGTAGACGGCACCGTAGCAGCTTACAGGTTCCCATACCTCTTGCTGGGTGACAGCCTGGTATTGAAGCAAGATTCCCAGTACTATGAACACTTTTATACTGGATTAAAACCTTGGAAACATTATGTTCCAGTTAAGAGAAACTTAGAGGACTTGCTAGAGAAAATCAAATGGGCTAAGGTAAGTTCCGTTACTGATTCAAGTTCGAAATTATAAACAAACATGTAATTTTTTTTTTTAATAGTCTTTTCTTTTTGTATTTCCACATATGTATTTTGCCTGAACTCTGCTGAGATCCTGGAATAAAGAAAGTACATTTTGTTGTTAGTATAAAATGGGAAGGCCTTAATTGAAGTAACCATCTCTATTTAGGGCAATACTTAAGTGTTCATTTTAGGTATGGGCAGAAGAGTTCATGAGTCAGAGCCTTAGTATACTGCATAAGGTAATTGTGGAAGAAACAACCAGATTCCTAGATACTACTTAATTAATGCTGTAGCTTTTTTAGGCCCTGGCTAGAGCAGAAGTTACTGCATGTTCTGTTTGAATGTACAAAAATTGCTGCTCTGTGTAACATGCTCAGAGTGAGAGGCTGGGATCCTGTAAGCAAACGGATATAACTGTGTGATTGAAAACACCATTTGTGCTTTAAATCAAAGTGCTGTTAAGGTTAAAGGAACACAGGAGAAGTTTCTCTTCTGAGAGTGCTGTAGTTCTGCCTAAGCAATCAGGAGAATACCAAAAGCTTTGAAATACAGACCTTAAAAGCTTGAGAATAATTACATGAATTCATGCAGTTATTTTAGAAAAGAAGACATTGAATTCCATTGCATTGGACACGACAACAGCTGTGCTTTTGTCTTCTGTAAAACTAAGTAAGTCTGGGAGATGTCAGACCTGATTTTGAAGAGGCTTGTGGCTTGGACAAAATGGTAGAGCAGTAATCAACTGAGTTTTCAAAATTGTACAGTTACTTATGAAAGTTGTTATTGATAGCCCTAAGGTACCAGTACCGACAATAAAAGCAATCCAGTGTTTTTAAACAAATCTGCAATTTTAATCATGCCTTTGCAATCTACCAGTAATTGCACATAAATTTGCAGATTTGAATAGCACATTTAATAAAACTTCTAATGCTAGTCAGGCTTTGAGTAACTCACTGATTGCTCTGTTATTCATGTTTCATCTGAATTTTCCAGGAAAATGATGAGGAAGCAAGAAAAATTGCTAAAGAAGGGCAATTAATGGCAAGAGAATTACTTCAGCCTCACAGGTTTTACTGCTACTATTATAAAGTGCTCCAGGTCAGTAGAAGAGATCACTTTATTACTCTCCCCCAGCTGCTACGGCTCCCTATGCTACAGATTTCATATTCACTCCTTACTTAGATCAATAGCAGATATGGTACATATTTTTCACAGGAGATCAGTGTGAAGAGCTTTGCTGAACCCTGCTTCCTCACTAAAGAAGCAACCTGACATACTAGTTACTTTACAGAATCAGCAACTGTGGTTTTTTTGCCCCCATGCCCAGTCAGCCCTGTTTTCATTATCACTTGGTATTTGGTTTCCAGTAGATCTCTGTAAGATATCATCTGTATATCCAGTTTTCTTCCTTTTTCCCTTCGTACTTCTCACACTTACATCATGAGCTACTTCTACAACAGAACAATGAATACATGGAAAAGAAGTTCCAGAAGCGTGACTAGTAGAGTGGTAGGCGGTGAAGCAGGCCCAACAGTAATTTCTTCCTTAGAAAATGCAAATCTCTAGTGAAAGAAGTTCCTCCTCTCTGAAAGTATGGATTTCTTTTTCCTGTTCTGCTGTGCAGTTAGATGTCAGCTTCAGCAGCCATGAGTTAAAACAAAGTTTGGAACTGTTCAGTGTACAAAAATGACATTTTTATGCATTATCCGCATAAGGTGGTTGGGCACAAATAATGACAATATTCAAGTTAGCATAATAATAGGCAAAAACATGAAAGGAGGTTTTCAGAGGCAATGTAGCCTATTAGTAGGTGTGTTACAAAGGCATCTTGTATAGAGGTTGTAAACAATGACATAAGGAGCCTGGATGAAGGTAGGCTTCTGAGTGGAAGGGAGGAGGAAAATTCTGCTTCATGAATTATATGTTGGTGCTTATAGCATTCTTAAATGTTGTTTACATATTTCAGAAATATGCCGAACGCCAAGCCAGCAAACCTGAAATACGGGATGGAATGGAACTTGTACCTCAGCCTGATGACAGGGACTCAGTATGCACTTGCCACAGGAAAAAGCCTTTAAGGGAAGATCTATAACTGTACTGGATGGAGAAAATTACCCACTTAAAATGCAAGAATAGGAATTAAGCTGTGAAATCTAAGACACACAGTAGCAGACGTTCTTAGTTATGTATTCCTGTATTTTCATACAGTTTTTCACACTCATTCTGATGTACAACGTTGGTTCCCACAATTTTGGCTCCATGACCACCACCAGACAGACAGTGAGCCTGCGGTGGGGAGTGTCTCGGGGATTTGTTTGATGTACTGCATCATCAGGAAGAAGAGCACAGAGCCGCTCGTGTTCCAGATGGGACCTATTTACCAAAGTTTTATGAGGAACCAGTCACCACAAAAGATCTTGCCCTGAGTCAGTGCAAATTATTCTAAAGGAGCATTTGTGATACATTGAAACAGTGTTATGATTTCTTCATGAAGTTTACCTCAGTGTTAGATTGTTTCTTGTATACAAAACAATTTTTGAACTCGACAAAGAAAATGAATATTTGAGATTTACAGATACTGGATTCTGGTCGTGCTTCAGATTATTTTGTGGTCTATGACAGGTAACAGAATAGACAACATGATATAATACTCATCAATTTTAGAGGAAAATGGAGAGGAGGCAGAGAGATTAGAAAAATATGTTTATAAGCATCATGGCTGTGAGTCACCAGAATTAAATGCTGCTTTAAAACAGACTGTAGCTATCACAATCACAGTGCTTTGGGTGCCAAGTCACCGCTCTGAAGACCTGTTCCCTGCCAGTGACAGTGTCTGTGAATGTAGGCACAGGTCCACAAAAGGACTTGGGAATTTCAGGCCATAAACACTGGTGTCCTATTTCAACAATACCATCACAGTATTCTAGACTATGTGAAATCTGAAATTTGTTAGCAGAGTTGTAGACCACCTAGGTTGAACTTTTGTGTGATAGTCTAGGGGTTAGAGTCCATGTAAACCAATTGGGAAGTTGATTGTCCTCCTTGGCTTGATTCAAAGCCATTTTTTCCACAGGGTGCCTTAGTTCCAGACTGGACAAGAGGTCTTCAGGTCTTCTACTGAAGTTCATGTCCAGCCAGGAAGCTAGGAATGCAAACTTCACAAGGGCAGAAGGAGCTGGTCATACCTTTGTGATAAAGTGTGCCTTCGGGTGCGGCAGAAGAGGAATCCTAGTCCTGAGCTCCAAGTACCTCTGTTGATTTTTACCCAAGCTTGTCTGCTTCAAAATGCATGAGCAGTGCTGGAAGGAGACACCAATACCAAGACCAGTGCCCACAAGCACCCATTTCTGTGTTTTCATCTTGGCTAATGCAGCCTGCCTGAGCTGCTCCCGACTCACTATAGTCAGATAAAAGCTTTCATGGACACCAAATTCTCCCTACACTAAAAAGAATGGAGATGTCTTAATACAGTGGACTTGTCTGATTGATTTGGTGCACAAAGTTTAATGCTCTGCTCCTCATGTGGGCTTCATTCTTGATTCTATGCTGCAAGTTACATAAAATTTCTGTGTTAGAACAGGAAGAAAGGCTAGATTTTTCAGTATGCTAAATATGGAAAGAACTTAGGGTTTCTAAAGAGGTTAATGCAACTGTCCATCAGTCATTTCTTACATTATGCCCATTAAGAAAAAAACCTGTATCATGTTGCTCTACCCATAATCCTCTTTGTTCTGGTTCTATCACTCATATATATAGTGGTTGTATTTTTATTTAGCATGAAAATCAGTCCTAGAACTTCAGGCTATAAATATATGTTCAACTCATCTGACATAAAATTTTCTACATCTAAATTCAGGAACAGGGTTCCATTGCTGAAGCTGACACTTAAAACTGAGTATGTGCAGCTCTTTCCTTCTATGTGTACGGTCATTTTTACTGTGTTATATGATCTTATTTTGGGATATTACCCATTATACCATGTGCTTTTTATTTTCACCAGTGTTTACAGAGGTGGTGTGCTCAGCAAAGGCAATTAAGCATGACAGATGGTTGAACAACAAAGTTTTCCACATATTTCAAATCCAAAAGCGATCCATTTATATTTTTTAAAAAGGGAGAGAATAGGGGGAGTCATGACACATACTTTATGGTTCTTTGGAAATATATGTGTAGGAAAACTTGCCTGGCTTGAAACGGAAGTCTTTCAAACTGAAAGAAGAATCAGATAAAATTTAAATTATGAATATAAATAAATGTGAATATTTTATCCCTCCTTTATTCCCTCATGAAAAGGGAAAGAAACTATTCTTAATTCTTCTCTGCCAAAAAAGTCCTTGCTTTTGTAATAGGCATCACTTCAAAGCGAAGACTAGTTTGTCAACAGAGTGCCTTACAGATGCTTTTATTGCTTACAGGTAAGAAGTGTCCTGAAAAATGTGACTGCATTCATCTTCTTGCTGTAATTTAAAAAGTGGCAGAGAGATGGGGGAACTTTTACTGCAAGTCCATAGTAATTTGAGAAAATCTGGTTCAGTTTTTAACTATAGCTCTTCCAAAGATAAAAGAAGTCTCTCTTCTTTCCATTGATGCTACTATATACAATTGAAATTGTAATGAAGAACAGTTGTAACAATTGCCCCAGCAGGCCAGAAAAGATGTCAGATCTATTTGAGTTTGATGACAAGATGATACCCATAGGCCTGGCGTGTTACAGGAATTGCTAAATATTGAGTAAAATCTGTTTTTGCAAGTGAAGTGTAATACACACATTAAATAGAATTTTTAAGTGGCATACATAGACTGGACTTTGTATTATTGTATGGTAGTTCTTGAGCAGCAACTGTTCAAAGGTGTAAAAATCTCTTGTTGGTGGTAGTTTTGGAAAACTGTTGCCATACCACAGTACTAAATTTTCCTGTAGTAATTTCAGTTAATAAATATAGAGCAAAACCTGTCCTGTTTTCATCAGTGGTTTACCAGTGATGACAGGTTTGTTTGTATGAAACAGTATGTCCTAAAGCCCAGGGCCAGTGTTTTCTAACATAGGAATCTGCAGAGAAGGGGTTTGACTTCCAGAAATGCTGGGTGGGCACATTCTTTACATAAGGTTCTTTATTTTCAGATTTCTTTAACCTTAACAGTAGCTTCATATAGTGAACATTGCTTTTATGTTATGTCATGTGTATGTCCTAATATATTTAGGCACCCACATGTGGAAATACCCAACCTCAGTTTTATCTTGAAATGAGAACTAGTCTATCCTGATCTGTTGAACATAAAGGAGATACAGTTTCATATATATTTTAGATGTAGTTTTTACATTTACCTCAAGATCACCAATATACTGGTTTCGTGACAGAATTGTGCCAGGCCCGCCTTGTAGATTCATAATTTAAAAAACCCTATAATCAAAGCTTGTCTGATGGAATGTTAGATTCAAGCATCCATGCTGGGAAGCATACGCCCGACATTTATTACATTACAAAGTAAATTATTTAGGTAGGGAGGAGAGCTGACAGGGAAAACATACATCACCTGTTGGAGCACGTTTGAGAAGCTTGCAAAGAAGCTATAATAAGGAAAAGAAGCATTATATAAACCTGTGATATTATCAGCTCCTTCAGCAGTGCAGTTTTACAAAAGTGTTCTCTGTAAGGGCAGTGATGAAGTGCAAGATTTTATATTAAATATTATTGTTTAACCTCACAGGATTTAACGGCTGGAATCTTCTTGCCTATGGAAAGTTTTATGGCATTTTGATGAGGCTGTATGAGTACTAATGCTTGAGTTTTGAGTACAATGCTTCTGTGTTGAGTTGTTAATAGGAAAATCTGTACTGCAGACATTTATGGCACGAATTTGGGGTTTTGCTGTGAGAATAAGGGAAAAAGGATTATTTGCATGTTCATTTGAAGTCATTTTGGACCTCTGTAGCACATTCCATAATTGAGTCCCATCATGTGAGCATGATAAGCAGGAGGTGTACTAGAAGGAGTGTGGCCAGCAGGTCAAGGCAGGTGTTTCTTCCCACCTGTTTGGCAGTTGTGAGACTGCAGCTGCAGTCCTGTGTTCAGTTTTGGACTCCCCTGTACAAGGTGATAAAGGCAATGGGACACATGGTGTATGGGGAGAAGCTAAATGAGCAGGTTTAGGTCAGCCTTAGAAAGAGAAGACTTCTCAGAGGGACACAGCAGAAATCCTAACAACAGACAAGCTGCATCATGGGAAATTCCAATTAGATAAAGGTAAAAAAATCTTAAACTACTGTCCCCAAGGAGATGAAGCTTGGCCTACGTGATCTGCAGATGTTCATTATTCTATGAACTACGTTTCAGTCATACAACAGGGATTTGCCTAGTCACATAGCAAAAGGATGAATCCAGTTCTTGAGCGTCTGCAAGAGGCAGTGTAGCTTTTCTGTGTTGACACTTTGGACACTATTCATGGTTATGTCACCCTTGATAATACTGACAAAGTTTTGCACATATTATCTTGGCTTGTAATATATAAAGTTATATATTAATATAATCATATACCCCACTAATATCACAATATAGCCTACTCGTGCAGTGCACAGATTTGACAGAAGTGAGATACATTGATTTGGCATTACGGGCCTGGACTGAAAGTGCAGAACCTGCTCTTTCAAGAAGCTGAATATATACTTCACAGGTATGAGACAATTGCAAACTGTTGTAAGTACAGTTATGAACCACCAAAGTAATTGATTTTAAGTAGTCAGTGAGAATATTAATGTATTTTATAAGTTGTACATAGGCTTAAATGCCAGCATACTCTGTAGGCCACTGAGGAATGAGCATGACATATTCCCATCCCACTCCCAACATGAAAAAAAATCAGTGAGGATCCATCTGTACCACAGGTTCGCAGTGTAGTGTAGAGAGGCTCAAGACAACTCAGCAAAATGCCAGAAGGGCCTACCTGATATAGACAGGTGAAACATGATAACTTTCCTGCTGCAAATCCACAAAATACATTATCCTGGATGGAGCCTGTCTGAAAGACAATCCCTTCAAGCTATGCTTGTGAGATCTTAACTTCCCCTGTAGCTTATGGGACTCAAAGAGGTTGCTTACCATTAGCAGGTGATTTTGCCAATTTTTGGGTCAACAGTAGCCACACTTTCAGCTGTTCTATGTCTCCTAAAATGCCCAGCCAAGCTGTTTCACCACTCCAGCTGCAGATATCTGCCATCTCGTGACTGATACTCATGATAAACTGAAATGGTTGCTACCACGTTAATATCCTGAGGGTCCAACACCTGATTTCATCTTGCATGTTACTCTCACCAAATTTTTCACTACTGCAACAGAAAGATATTTGAGTACATTACTAACTTTAACATGGAAATCTGCTCTCAGAGTGAAAACAGTTTAGAATGAAAACTGGGTTTCCTTCCAAATAATGATTTTTTTTTTGCTCAGGATCATCATTTTTTACCTCAGGACAAAGGGAGTTTTGTCAGTACAGTTCATTTCATTTAATGAATGAAAAAAAGAAACATTATTATCCCAAACCAAACAAAAAACCACTCTGCAGGTAAAAGCTGTTACTCTTTTTAAAAAAGATGCTTGTTACAGACATTTTGATATTTTCTTTGTGGTAAAGGCAAAGCATGAACTGAACTTTATAAGCAAAGTAAGTTTAAAGGGATACTTTGGGAATAGGCTATCCTATATTACTGTACACTAATAGCAATATCCAAGATTAGATAATTCAAAACAGTGAAAATAAGAGCCTGAGTTGTACAGTTAGATTTTATTTGCTAAAACATAAGATAAAGAAGAATCAAGAAAACATTATACTGCTGACTTAGCACTCAAGCAAAATCCTGTAGAGAAGAGATTAAACTCATTCTGCCAAGTGTCCTTAAGTTTACTTAGGCTTTTTGGCAAGGTGAGTTGTCTAGAAAATGTCAGGAATGTATGTTACTGATAGAAGCTGCATCTCTGCCAATAAATTCTGCTTTCTTCTGCCGTAGGAACAAAGGTACTTTAATGTGGACTAACCCTCACTGACAAACTCCAGCATGCCTTTTCACACTACAGCCATTCCATATTATTTAGGCTTTAGTATTTCCTCTACTGCCTGAAAAATTTATTTGTGTCTGTAAGGTAACCAACAGTCACACTGATCCCAAACTTCCTGTAACTGAACCTGAAATGTAGGTGTAAATTTTAAATACCTGATTTGTATCAAATTAACTTTTCACTCTTTAGAAAACCCAAGCATTTAAAGGCAGGAGAGCTCACATAGATCATGACTTTCTAACAGTCGTAAGTATTTGGCAATACTTAAATGCAAGTAGTATATACATAAGATGAAGAATAATTCTGAGTATTTCTTGTGAAATAGTTTCTCAATTCTGATTACCTGTGGGAAGGCAAATTTCCCAGTGATAAAATGTTGTCTCAAATTGAAATATTCCCAAAGATCCAGAAAAACTGAGACTTTTTCCTGAATATTAATAATTCGATATGTAGAGTGAATTGTTCACTGGAATCATTAANATATATAAATATAAAATATATTTTTTCCTCATTGCAGTTCCATTCCAGTCACAGAAACACACACTATCAATTGGATTTTTTTATATCAAAATGGAGAGAGACATGGGAAAATTGGCTTTTCCATATAAAATCTGAACCGATCTACTCAGAACAGGCAATATGTGCACTCAAGATGCCAATTTGAATGAGGTCTTCTCTAGGTCCCCTCCACCATCATATGCCTGTCCTATGAATCTAATGAAGTAAAATCTTCAGGAAGTCCTTCATGAGCACACAGCTCTGAGTACCATCCATAAACTCAAGCATTTACTTGAATCTGGTGATGATTGAACTACCGTCATATGCAGTAGATGTTTTCTCCATTCCAGTCCCAATGCAGTATTATCCCAAAGCCAAACAAGTCTTCTGCTCAGAAGTCACCACCTTCAACCTTCTCAAGCAGCTATGGTCCACTATCAAATGTGTTTGCTATATTTAATATCAAGTTACACCCTGCCTTGATGACATGCAGTAATGCGTAATTGTTGTCAAACTGGATCTGTTAAGTAGGTTACTAGGTGCAGTTGTCACCCATTCCTTGATGGATTATCTGTTAAGAAGGCCATTAAAAAATCACTTTTGATGGGGAATAAAAATTATGTCCACATAGAAAGGCCAGACTCTGGTTCCATTAGAGTAAAAGGCATTGGGTTTTTGCTGAGTGCATTCAGATTTGTATCAATAGATAAAGCCTTGAAGGTTACCTGATCCAATGAAAAAATTAAGGGAAAAGCACCTACTGTTCATAGATAAATGAAAAATTAGCTTACTTATCTTTAGGGTAAAGACACAGGACATCGAAATCTAGCTAAGAAGTTTCCTATTTCTAAGAACTTGATTAACAATTTGTCCTCTGAATCAATTCCCTTGAACCACTCCATCATTTGTCAAGACCAGCTGAAAACCTAAAGCAAATAAGAAATTGTATGCATAACTGGCAAGGCTTTGGAGATGAAATTTTATTTGTTGTCAGTTAGATTTAATTCTAATGGCTACACCATTAAGTACAATTTCAACAACCTTTGCCCATATATGAAAAGCCCAATGAATGTGGATGATAAATTGTGGCATTTTCAGTGCAAGAGGCAACATCAACACCCACTGAACTCATTCAATTGGCCCTTGAAAATTGCATCGCATCAGATCGAAGTATCCTACTTGTTTCTGAGAAAAAAATGGTTCATTCCTGAGAAATTCTTAATTCTATAGAAAAAAGATAAAATATGTTAAAATACTAGTCACTTAAGTAAACCAATTTAATAAGTAAGAAAAAATTCAGACATTTTCTGGGGCTTCTCACTTAAAATGGTCTGGGTTTTACTGCAAAACTGTGTTAATTAACCATATTAGTAATTTTGGGCTTCTTGAAGTGGATCACTATACTACATTACCCCAAGTTAAAAAATGGTTAAAATTTTCCATACTCGTCAATTGCATGGGAAATAAATATTTTCTGAATGAATAAATATATTCTGATAGTGCTCAAAGACCTAAAGTGGTTGCCTGAAAAGAAGACAGAGTAAAACTAAGCTAAGGCTCTCTTTCATACAAAAATATTGTATATTGTGTTGAATCTAAACTTATAAAGTTTCTCCTTTCCCCTTCTTGAGAAAAAAATCATCAGTTCTTCATTAACTTCATAAGTAGTTCACTGATTGCTGAGACAGATTTTCCTTTGGGAAAGAAAGCAAGCAAAGAAAACCAATCATGAGTTACAAAATGAATGTTTTGACCTCACAGGAGCACTTGCTTCCATCATGGAGCCAGCAGGTATTCCCTTGGCTGCTATCTCAAGGTCTGAGAGCCATGAGAGCTCTCCTGGCATTTCCCCATGATCAAGAAGAATTCATTCACTGCAGGGAAACCAGGCCCTGTATTTTCAGTTAAACCAATTCTTATTACAGGGTCGTCTCTGTTCTTCCATGGAACAATGCCATGTATTTATAGTTATAGCTGCCTATTTGTATAATATTGCACCTACATTTGTATTCTCCCTATATTGTCAGACTAATCGTTGTCTGGATTTAGCTTTGCATTTTAATTTAATATTAAATTACATGTAATTGCTTTCTGTAATAAATCTTAATATGGGGTACTGATGAGGATGAAGGCCTCTGGCAAGAGCTGGCTCTTAAAACTGGCCTGAGTAGTTTCAAAAGCTATCTTGTGAGTATAGCTGGGCCTGCTTTCAAACAGACTTTATATTTCACAGCTTTTTGATCACTATTTCAAAGTCTTTGTCTTTGGATTCAAGTTGCAATATCATCAGCAAATCTAGGGTGTGTTTCCTCTTTGTGCTTTATGTCCTCTTCTTCAATCAAGGATTTTGAAACTCTTTGTTATATAAAAGGCAAAAGGTTTTGTGGAACAGTATCTCCTGGCTTAATCAGTACAGGCATTCTCCTCTTTTATTTATCTGATTTTATCCATCTAGCTGATCTAACAGCACTAACCATATATAAGAGGTTTATTTTAAAATAAAAATCTTTAGGGTTTGGTTTGGGGTTTTTTTTGCCTGTGATAAGGTATATAATACAGGATAATTTGCTGCATTATAAGAAGGATTAATAAATCAAAATTAAATAAAGGTTCTTCTTTCTCTGATACATTTAAAAATTCCCGTTACCTGGGGCTGGATCAACAGTGTGAATATGACAGTGAGAGTCATCCCTCAGATCATCACATAATTGATGAAGAAAGTCGAAGTAGAACACATGCTGCTACCATATTTAACTGGTCACAGGCTATCCAGAAATAAAGGTATTTATTTGGTTATCTGGTAAGCTCTGATTTAAGAAACAGAGATTCTGCTTACTTACCAAACTGATGGACATTACATAAAAATACAAATGGACATCCATATCAATTTTAAAATGGATCCACTGGGAGATTCAATTGCATATCTTCAACTGTCATTGAAATCAGTGACAAAATCTACTTTGTTGGCAGTAATTATTTCCTTCTTCTTCTATTATTCTTTAAGTAATTGGATATTCCAACAGGGAGGATACTCACCAATGCTCTCCTTCCTGAATGTTCTTGATGCAACTCTAATTTAAATTCTAGAACTATTCGGTAGTAGAAGTATCATACTAAATAAATATCAAATTAAAAAAAAAAAGACCGAGAGTCACTCCCTGGCAGCCACCAGACACCCCAGGCCTGGAGCAGACAGGGCTTGCTGTGGGAGTGCCAGCTCCCTGTGAGTCACCCCCTCCTCCTGGCTTGATCCTCAAAGAAAAAGGCAGATTTCTCAGCTCTGGTGGGAAGTGCATTTGTCCTGTCATGACACGAGTTTCTGCTTATGTTGCAGCTTACACCTGAGTGTCAGGCTGGGGGGGGAACAAGCACTGTGGAAAGACACATGGACTCAGAACTCTAAAATGGGGGTGGTTTCATTGCTCAGGGATGGCTTTCTGTGGGCTTGATGAAAGCTGCCAGTTGGAAGGGACCCACGAGGACCATCGAGTCCAGCTCCTGGCCCTGCACAGGACACCCCGAGAGTCACACCGTGTGCCCGAGACCCTGAAACCGTGTGTATCCCAGCCTCAAGGATGATCACAGAATTATTCCAAACTTTCACTGGTATCCTGTTCAGCCTCAGGTTCATCTCTAATCTCCTTTCTGCTCTCTCATGGTACCCAAGTCTGTTTTCTGGACCAGCTCTTGTGAAAGGCCACTCACAAACCTGCTCCCGCCAGCTTTGCCTTTCATTGTTCCTGCTTTTTTCCTTTTGTGCATGTCCTTTGTTTTTAATTCAGGGTCTTGTGCTTACAGAGGTCACTCTTCCAGGAGTAAGGACCTGTCCTATGTGCTTGCTTATCCAACAGATTACTCTAGTAATTAGATTACTCTAATTCATGAATCATACACATATCCTCCGTTACTACTTAAAAAGGAAGAGAAAAAGAATTCTTCAAGGGTGACAAGTAGTTACTTATGGCTAGAAAAGAATTCAAGAAAGGATATGGATATGATGAACTGATTTTATTAAAAAAGAAAGTTGGGTAGGACTAGAACATTATTTTTCAGAGTATCTCTGTAAATTCTAAGCTGGAGAAAAAGAGCTGCGTTTCACTCAGTGATTGTTTTCAGGAAAAATAAATGTAGGGATCTAGATGCTCTATTGCAACCTACTTTCTAAGTAGTGAATGTGGGACTGTACTTTATACTAATACACACTTCTCTCTAAAAGCTTTTTCACTATTAGCTTATTCTAATATAAAAATAAACTATTTCTTCTAAAAATGTGTTCAATTTATCTTACATCAATATGATTTATTAGACCATTTCAAGTTCTTAAATTCTCAAAGGTTGGAACGGGAAAATCTGTTCACAGCTTTTTCCCACAAATGTAAGCTACAAAGGCTTTTGTATATTTGCACTTCTCTACAGGATGCATATATATTCCTTAACAACAGGTTTTAGAGGAACAGATCTTCCTCTTCTGGTGAAGAGCATTCACCCCCAGGGCTGTACAAGTTAGGGAGTACAATGCAAAGTAAGACACATTCTGCTAGTGGCTTGTTGGGTTCTCTAACTGTCTCACTGCTTTATAGTTGTGGCATAGGGTGGTAAAATAAGGCTCATTACAGCAATATAAATCAGACAGTCATTTTTGATTGCCCCCAGTATTTTCTGGGTCCCACAGTTAGGGATGCACCGGGAGGTTGGAAACAACTGAAACTATGATCCAACAGAAAAAAAAGCTGAACATCAAAGTAAAGACAAACAAAACTAAAGAGAAGGAAGAACAGAAGGCAGCTGTCTTTTAGAATTAATTATGATAGACTGGAACTCATTTCTTACAAGCCACTTGAAAGCTGCTTGATAATTATAAAAATATTTATAGGCCAAGTTGACTTCCTTTGCTAATTCTTGGGAGACTGTGGATGGTGTATTCTTTAAGCAGCTTTGCCTGCCTGCTAGAAACCTCACTATGTTTTGGAAGTTTTCAAGTTTCTCTACTAAAGAGACTAAACCTGATCAAGAGCCTGTTTCTGCAAGTACTGCCAAGTAATTGAAACAGAGTATTCACAGTAATATACTTTCTGACCTAATTTCTCTGTAGGATGCAAGCATTACAGATTATTATCTTTCGACTTGCAGACAGAGTTGTTAGGTGTTGCAGCAGATAATGTCATCAAAATAAGGCTAGGCACTGTAAGCATCATTTTACCATATGGGGTATTCTCTGTGGCGTTCATTCTGGATGCACAAAATTGCCACTGCATGAAAGCATTAAGAATATTTGCATTCACTAAATGTGTTCAGCAAAGCAAGTCAAAAGCAGATAAAACTAGATTCCTAAATCCACAATCTCTGCAGTGCTAACCACCTGCCAGTGTTGTTGACTTACAGATTTGTGGGGGCTCTGCTCTTACTTGACCACAGCTTTTTCTCCCCAGCTCAATCTTAGCTTTTCTGTTGGTTTCAGCTGCACCTGATTCTTACGGCAGACTTTTAGTGGCCAGATTTATTCCACCTGTCTGGTTCCTTAACAGAGACACATCAGCAAGGAGTGAGGGTTGTTTATGGTTCTTCTGTCTTCAGCAGGAAGAAACTGGTATCTCTACAGGGCAATTCATATCTTGGCTGTTGTAAAATTGCTCTGGGGAAGTTCCTTTCCAGCTCTGGTAGCTACAGAGTGAGCCAGTGGTGTGTAGGCTTCTGACTTGAGTGCTACAGGGAGACTTGAAAGATGGTATGAAATGCTTAAATGTTCCTTTACTTGAAATATCTTAGTACATGTGTCTGCTTTGATTTAGGCATAAAATGCTTCTGTCTTGATTTTTGGTGTTTAAATACCTTGAAAAATCCTAGTCCTATGTAAATATCTAACGCTTTTGAGGTATTTAACTAAGTATTATGGTTACCTAACCTGAAATTGCTTGAAGCGAGCTAGTTTATTGCACAGCTGCCTGGCATTTTTACTAAATTTCTGCTTTTTGTCTATAATTATTTGATTTCTGTCTCAAACCCTCTCATCCTCATACTAATGACAAAATGTCATTAGTATACCTCAATTAAATTATACAGGAGGATAATGAAGCATTAGGCACTGCTTAGACTTCTGTTCAAGTTGTAATGTAAAGGCCAGGGTGAAAAAGTTACTTATTTTTTCACAAGATGCTCCTTTTCAGTAAGGGTTAGTGCCAAATAAGGAGAGGCTGTGTAGGTAGGAATTACAGAGCCCTTTCATAACTTCCTAGAGAAAAATACACATGCAGCCTGTGCAGTGAGTTGGAGCTCCAGATGAAAGTACTGTGGGAGGCACACGCTCTGTGCCAGACCCATCACTGCCAGTCATGCTTCAGGGTTTATTTCTGAAGTAAATCTTTGAGAAAGTAAAGTAAATACTGTCACTCTTGTCACATAGGCTGACACTGTGGAAGAAAACCTCCCTGTCTGTCCACAGCCATATGCAATGATTGCCATGAACCCTTCTCTGCAGCAGGGTTAGCAGGGCAGTCAGTCAGCTGAGTCCCCAAGCCTTAACAGTCCATTAAAGCCTGGTTTGAAATGTGCAGCTGTTGCAGCCAAGATTTCTGTATATTTCATCTATACTTTTGAATTACTCTAAGGATTTAACTGGTTTTATTGTGTTTTATTGCTGGCATAGGGTTTTGTTAAGCAAGACACCACTGCATGTGCACTTAATTGTTTCAGAATTAAGTTTATTTTGGTTCTGACTGTACTTTTTGAAGAGAAACAATCTCATAAATGGCTGCAAATGCAGCACTTTCTTTCTATTTAACACTTCCAATATCAGGAAATAGTTCCTTCTTGTACAAAACAAAACTGACAAAGGCCACACATCAATACATGGGAGTGGTATCACGAATCTTTCCAAAAAACCAGCTGTATTAATCCACAAGGGTAAATAATTTTCAGATCATAAAAAATTGAGCAACTCTACAACAAGGAAGCCCTAATTTTCTTCTTAGTGGCTGATAAAGCACTTCCAGTAAATTCTAGTTAGCTCATAGAGATACTTGGAAGACCACTATCAAAATAATGAGTTATTCATAAATTGGATATGTTAAATGCATTGTGACAGCTAGCAATAAAAGTAAATTACTTATTTTATATAGAGAACATGTTGTAACAGCCTCCTCCTCCAGTTAAGAAATCCATTAAACTCCTTGGTGTATAGTCAATTGGATCACTTCCCTACTGAGATATTCATATTTCTAATAAAGAGTAATTGGAAAACGCAATAGGATGGAAATGTAAAAATCCTTTTTTACAAAACTATCATATTAGTTTCTTAAAATGGTTTTATAGACGTGCAATTTCTTAAAGCATTATTTAACTTCAAAAGCTTCAAGCATGCCTCTAATTAAGTGATGAGTAGTTCTTTCACACCAACAAGCTATAAAAAGACCCCTCAGCTACAACTGTAATGCAGATGCTGTAATGAAAGCAGAAAACATAAGTGAAGTAAGGGAGGGACAGGCTGAGAGGCACATTCAGTAAGGGCTTTTGAAACTTAAAAAAAAAACCAAACACCTGTACTTTATAACCATTAGAACAAAGACTCAAAAAATGGTGTAGGAGTGAGAAGGAAAGTGGTTGAGAAGGACAGTGAGAAACAGGGAGCCCACAAGCTGACTTCAATGTTTTACATAAAGTAAAATTGCTAATTTGGAACTGAATGATGTCAGGACACTTCTGCTTTAAGTGATTGTTGTATATCCCGAGGAGAAGCAGAGGCTCAAAGGTCTGTGTTTATCTTTCTGTACATAATGTCTGCCTTAACACAATACCTCATGTATTGTCAGTGCTTTACGAGACCTTGTGTGTAAATGACATAATTAAAGTGAACAGATAAGAGATAATTATAATGAGATGTGTGTCACATGGAGGCTTGCACCCACAGTGGTTTTCACAGGCCTAAATAAATTGATTTAAAACTGGCTTTAATTACACTGGTAGGACAGCTGTGTGCTGATAGGGCGTCAGTTTCTGTGTTTTGAAGTAGCCAAGGGGCTTTTAGTGTGTCTGATCTGCTTACACATTATGCAATGCATAGGTGTGTTAACATAATCAACTGATTAAGGTAGTGAGGCAAGTCTAAAAACCAAAACAAAATCATATAAAGAACCAGATTCTCCTCTCCTTTACACTGAGACAATTGAAAAGGTTGGATACAATTTAGGACTCACACTGCTGTCTGGAAAAAAAAAATCTGCCAACAAACTTATTTTATGAGAAATAATTTTGTATTTTAAACAATGGACGAATAGGAAGTAGAAGTTATTAAGTAAAAAGACCCAAACCCCAGAGCACTGATATCAGATATGTCTCTTAATTACAGAAACTACTATATTAGATGTGTCATCTTAGGGAAATTTAATTTGCTTCTACCTCCATTTCTGTAGCACAAATAGAACTGTCTCTAGCTTTGGTTTTATTTGGGTTTTTAAAGGTTTTAAGTTAGTGTTACAATGATTTGTGTAACTCAAGTTTCCACTCTTTTGTTTAGACTTCCAGCTTATTAAGTCACAGCATGATCCATATCCACACTAACTTCAGTGGAACAGAGGCTTTTACTCCTTTTCAAGAAAGAGAAACAGACTTCATATCAGGACCAGATGTAACACCAGTAAGTTCACTTTTTCTCTGAGAAAGACCTTTTTCCAATGGATACAAATCCTAAGTGGTCATTTTGCTAGTATTTGGTTGTATTTTCTCTCCTCCATTGTGATGTGGAGCTGTAATTTCAGCAGAAGATGCTGACTAAACTAGCAGTGCCTGACTGAAAAAGCAAATGTCAACTGCTTTATAGTGGACTCTGCTGTTTATAGACACCAATGTCAATGTTCTGCTCAAAATCCATTTGCAGTAATTTAGTTTTTCAGAATGCATTTCTTCAGAGCACGGCACAAGGCTTCTGCACAGTAATTTGCTGAATTAACGCTCAAAGTTTATACTGAAAGCTGAAAAAGTTGTTACAAAGTGATCCTTTATTTTTAGCTCTTATTACCAGTACTTTTAATCTTTAACCTGTTTCAGTAAAATTTAGTTAATTACCTTTTGCCTGTAAAGTCATCCCCTCTAAACTGTGATTAGTCTCTCTCCCTGTCCAAGGCTGTTTGCTTTACTTCTGACACTTGATGACACAGAAGTTTCTCTGGAGAGGATGTTGTGAGGCCATGTTCTGTCACAGTCAGTACTGCTTTTAGGGAAGATGCAGCCTGACCACAGGGCCTGTCTGATGCATCAGCCCTGAGGAACCATCTAATTCACCTTGGATTTAGCTTAACCAAAGTCTTTGCCTTTACTGCTAAGAAAGAAAGGGGTTGGGGAGCCCGAGGGCCATGGGTCAAGCAAGCTGGATCCACGATTCTCCTCAGTGATCATGGACATTATGGGCTCTGCTTCAGGCAGCACCACTTGGCTTTTTCTCAGCTTCAGTTTGTCAGAGAGCTTGTTTCAGAAAGAGAGTGCAAAAGGGACAGTGGATAGCACTGCACGGGGTTTGGCTCAACAGGGTTTTTATATATATATACATATACCTATAGGTCTGTGGGTGCAGTCAGAGTCTGGTAGAAAAAGGAAATGCAAACCAATGTGAAGACAAGCAGAGAGAGAGATACTAAGTGAGGTTGGCTAGACACATCTTCCTTTTTTTTTTAATGTCTGATTAGAGTAACTTACTTAACTTTTAATTTTTGAGTAAGGTGATTTACTTTCAAATTAAAGACTTACATAATGTGTGAGCTATTTCGGGTATCTTGGCAAACTTGGTGGAATGAAAATATTACCTGAGGAGCACTGGTCTAGTCTTGACCTGCCAGCTGCCTCAACACAGGTCAGAACACTCCACGAGTCTCTCCTCCATGAAAACATTTGTTTTGGGAGCTGCCCATGGAAGTACTCATTTGAGTAAAACAACTACTGTTGATAAGTATTATCCAGAACTGCCATGGCATGTTTAAGGCCCGGAAGCAGGGCTGGAGACTTGAGGATAAAGTGTAACTCTCTGTCTAACAGTGACTGATTGTGTTGATAAAATTTATGATGTGTGACCTTGCTGGTAAGAAGTTAAATTCCCTTAAACAGGAGAGGGGGTTGGGAAGGCATACTGAGGAACGTGCACACCTCAAGCTTCAGCTACTGTACAACTATTAATTACAGGTTTTCCTTTGGCTTGATGGGCCCAAATCCAACAGTAGTGTCCAGGCAAAGGTAAGATCAGGAGCACAATGACTGGAAGGTGTCTGGAAATTCCAAGTGAGTCATGAGAAGTACAACTGCCTTATTGTTTATTTTATATAGTCTGAACTCTGTATGGAGCACTTCTGGATAGAGTTTCCAAAGCCATCATTTTCTCTGCAGTGGCTTGAGAAACACCTGCAACAAAAACGTGATCTAGAAATCAGAATCTGTCTTTCTGGGAAATCTCAAGGACTCTGTACCACACATGCAGGTAGTTTGGGGAAAGTGTATGTGGAAGTAAAGCTGGGTTTTGTATGGAAGTGTTAACAACTTCAATAAGAATCTAAAAGATCTGTATCTAAATGGAAAAAAAAATCACATAAAAGCAGGATCTGCTCTCCCTTTACTGAGGATATCCTGTACAAAAATACTACAGTGATTTATAGTAACAGTAACAATTGTTGGGTACAAATAGATATGGAATACAATAACATTATAGATCACCCCAGGACAGTCTGTGGTGAAGAAAAATACTTCAAGGACTTTTTGTTTAGTCCTTTCCTACCTGCCACTGCTTGGTAGGACTTTTCTCCCTTTCCTAAGCATCCTTTACATTTCACATAAGGAGTGTGTGCTCAGTCAGTTAAGTTTCATTTTCAGAGAACAAACAGATCAGGGTAACCCTGGATGATAGCTCCTTCCCACAAAAAAAGCCAGGACGTGCTTTTGGTTGCAAGGATCAACAGAAATTTTTGTCAGCTTCATGAAAACACAGTACAAAAGACTCATTTTGCTATGTAGACAATATCTTATAAAGATCCAGCATAAAAATTGTGGGAACACCACAAAAATAAAAATCCATGAAATGCTGGTTGGAACAATTGGAACTGATTGAACAAATCAAGAATTGGAGTTCTTGATTTATGCTGCTGTAAAAAATGCATGAAACGTAAACTAAGATAATGCAAGGGTACACCAACCTTTATTCATATTTTTAACTTTCAAGATGATTTGGGAAGATTTATTAACTATGCCAGTTAGACCATTATTTGAATAGATTCTCTGATTATTCATGTTCACTGACTATCCAATTTCTTGTTTTTAAGAAGGAGCAATGTCTTCTGTAAAACCACGTGCACTCAGAATGGGATTCCTGTACTTGGAGTACAACTTCAATGTTTCTGAGAGGTGTTTAGTGCAGATACAGTGACTGTTTGCTTTACCAGCGTTTCTGATAGGCTAAATTTCATTGTATAGTCAATATGTTTTGTCAAGGAAGTCTGAGCAACAAAAGCTAAATTTTTTTTATTGTTTTATACTATTAGAGTAATATAAAAATAAAGTACCAGCATAATTTAATTTACAACAGAAAAAAAAGCAGCCATATTATACTTGACCTAAAGTCTCCATCTATATACAGAAGTGTCCATTTAACTAAGCTTAAAAAACCCCAACCCCAAGAACCCTTGATTCATTACACATGAGGTTCTGTGGTTCTCTTTTCTTTCACTGTGGAATTAAAGCATAACCCCCTTTTGGAAATGTACTTTAGCTAGTTATATCACGAGTCCCGGTTTTTGAATCATCCATTCTACACAGTCATGTTACCACACAGAATTACCAGACACAAGAGTCCAGCATTTTAGCAGATACACAACAGTGATGAATCTCATGCTTTAAGAATACAACAGATCCAGTCTGCCCAAGCAAAGTCCTCGTGTGTCACAAGGAACCTCAAAGTGATGGTCTGTGGTTTAGACTGTATGCTGAATCTAAGCAGAACAAAAAATGTTTCTCAGTAACATGTTATTGAAAAAAACCCCAAACCATCCACCAAATGGCTAGTTAAGGCTTCATGTTTGCTCCTGATATAAATTTCAATTGTGAAATACCAATTTGAAATGTTAAGACACCTGCTGAAAAAAAATAGGTTTCTTCTACAAACATGCTGGATCCTTCCCAGTCACACCCAGGGTTTCCATCCGTGAAAGAGCTGGCTCAGATTTTTAGGGTCCATGGCTTGCTGTATGAGGAGGTTCACCTGCCCTCCCACGCTGAGCACTGTTCCCTCCTCAACACCTTTCAGCTTCTCCTGAAGTCTCATCAGAACACGCTCAGCCACCTTGTTAAAACTCTGGTTGTCACTGCTGGCAGAATAAAAAAAGAAAAACAGGTGCTCTAGGTATGGGTCCTGAACAACATGAGCAACATCCAGTGAGAAAACCATAAAGCAAGGCAACAGTGCAGCAGGAGAAGGGTAAGAAAAAAATGTTGCACCTGGCTTTTCTCTTAGGTTCTTGTGGACCAGTACCGAGTGTAGAGCTCATGTCAGCCTCATCCTCTGGCCTCTGCTGCAAGTACAAAGCTTTCAAGGGGTTCATGGTCCAGTCGAAAAGAGGATCATAGAGCAGCACCTACACAGTAAATAAACCTCTTTTTTAATTTAAACTGTTAATTACAGCTAGTTCAGTGCCCTAGCACTGTTGGAAATGCTCACACTAACTACAGTATTAGGAGGTTGAGTGTTTTTGTTTGGTTTTTTTGTTTTTTTTTTTAACCAATAGAGTTGGGCTAAATTGCTTAGTAAATGTTTACTGCTTACAACAGTTCCTGTTGTAAAGGAATATATATGCATCTTGTAGAGAAGTGCAAATACACAACAAAAAATCTACCTCTGATCACTTGCAGGTATTTGTGTTGTTCATACTTCACAAAGTTTTGCCGTCAGTCCCACCACAGCAGTGAATAGGTAATTTTTTAATACACTGCTAGGCACTAAACAGAGTCATTAGCTTTTAATGCACAGTATAACCTGCTTTCAAAAATCAGTTTCATTCTCTTCTTTGTGTTTTATGCAAAGAGGATTTAATTCAATCAGTATTACTCCTGCTGGGAACGTTGCACTATGGCTAGAAGCATGTAGGTATTGAAGAGGCAAAACTGCCTCAAGGAAACATTTCCCCATAGAAAATGCAAACTGGTTATAATTTTATCAAACATTACATGAATTAACAAATCTGACCAACATCACGGTGTTCTAATTCAGTACAAAACACCCTAAATGAGTATTTAGTGCACTGATGCATATGAAGACAAAGACAAGAAACTGAAGACATTCTGGCAGGGTACTGTCCAAAAGAATGAAAAAATGTTTACCTCTACAATAGTCAACAAAGCTTCTTGAGAATTTCTCATAACAGCCATTGTTTTCTCACAGCATCTACAAAAAATTTTACAGTATTTTAGGTTCTTTCTGGTAAAATGAAACGGTATTTTTTGTAATTTAAATAATGGATATTTGTACTCCAACTATTTTCTAACACAGGAATAAACTCTCTGATATTTTTGCTTCAGAAAAAAAAAATCATACACATAAAAGCAAGAGGAGACTGTGCAGTTCACTAATTATTATTGCTCTGTGGAAAGGGATGAACTGCTTCATTATCTGAAATATTTCCATGTGCAGAATTAACCACTGAGTTAACACAGCCTGTTAGGGTGTGCCATGATGGCAGAATTGCTTGGCTGGATGAAAACATGTGCCAGGGGTGTTCTGGAACACACTGAAGAATCGTGGTAGGGTTGTTTTCCATGAAATGAGCAGAGTCCATAGCCAGACTAAAAGCAATTTCTGAAATCTCTCCAATGACTTTTGATACAGAAGTGGTTACCTACATTCACTCCCAAGCAAACTAAGCTCCTGGAAGGAATGTCAAACCATCCTATGGGACAGCTACTCCTGTGAAAGAGGGATTAGGCCTCCTGTCTACCTCAAGATGAGAATACACAGACCAAAGTTAGCTGAATGTGGTCACAGCCCTTGACTTATTTACCACTTACACCTGCACTGTTAAGTACAAGTCAGGCTGGCTGAGGGAGAAACAGCATCTGCACCAGTGCCCTTTATATTCTTATGTACTTCAGCTGGAGCCAAACAATTCATGTTTTTCTGTATCACGGTTTCAGAAGTAACATAAAACTGAATTTGACAGTATCATTTTTAGACTGGAAGCAGCAGTGACTGCTCCTTCACGGGACAACAGTGTACTAGGAACTACTTATTAACCTTAACTGTTGCCTTAGAAAGACAACACCTACACTGTGCACTTTTTTAAAGACATGAGATTTGGGGGTTTCAAGTACTACATTCACAAACATCATCAAAGTCTGCAACGAGAGAAATGTCCTGCTTTTTAGGAACCCCTTGGGTCATTCACAGAAGATAGGATGGAGGTTAACAGAAACTCAACTCGTTTGGGTTTCTTCTCTTTTGCAGTCCAGATTTTATATTATGGGATATATATTTTGGGCTATTATGGGATTTATATTTTGCACTTGCAAAGTAATATAAAACATATGATCCAAAAGAGGAAAAAGACTCCAAATTACTTGCATAAAACTAAACACAAATTAGAGTAAAAAAAAATTGGTTCAAAGACATTTAACAGCTCCAAATATATAGTATAGCTCTGAAGGAATGCATAATTCTGAAGGAAAGAAATCATTCTGAATCAACAGCTGTGGAGCCTTTGGAAACACTTAGCCCTCTCTGAATTCCACAAGAGGTTGACAACAACCCATTTGCTAGTGAACAGTATGAAACACTGAGCCACAGTAATGAACTTGCAGCTGGTTATATAAATACGAGCCTAAGAGTTAAAGGTCAGCATTTAGGTTTGGGTGTTACCAGCAGAAATCTGAGTCTCCTCTGAAGCATCAGAACTATTTAACATGTAACAATCACAATGCTGGAAGTACTCTGCTGCCTCCTTATCCCTGTGCAATACAGGAGCACTCACCTTCGGAAGACTCCCTCCACACCAGTGATGCCCATCCCGTCCACAATGTCCCTGGTTAACCTAAATGGAACAGTCTCTGGTGTGGGAAGGATCTTGCCTTGCTCAAAAGCAACCCCTAAATGAAAGGACAATAAATGTTAGAAAAAAGTTAAAAGTAAAGAAAAATTAAGGTTCTCTTGCTGTCCCACTTACCCAGATCTATATGCACTAGTTCTGCTGTTTGTTCATCTATCAAGATATTCTGAACATGTCTGTCTCCAAGTCCAAGAATGTAGCCAACTGAAACAGAAATGTAAGTGCTGAAGTCATGTCATAAAAACCACAGAAATCTTAAGAAAGATTATTGGTGTAATTATAGCAGGTGAAAACAAAAGTGAGAATATTTCTTCCCCCATACATAGAGATATTACTCAAGGAAAGAGCAAATGCCATTCCACAAATCCAAAAGGAAAAGGTTGACTGAATCAAATTGCAAATAGGTTATTCTCATACAGATGTGCATTGTTGTATCTACTCCACAGACTTCTTACCCATTTCTAGTTTTAGATTAAAGTTTATAAAACAATATTGCAGCTTGCAAAAAAAATTAAAAATTAGAAGCAAGTGCATAATAAAATCAGGTTTTGTGATTATTACTGTCATTAGCAAAACACTCTCAACAAACCAAACAACTTTTGTCTAAGTCAGTTTTAAACACCTTCAGTGATCCAAAATCATAAGATCTTTAATGTAAGCCTATTTCAGTGCTTTATTGTCCTTAAATGTAGAAAAGCTCCCTTGCTGCAATTTACACCTGTTATAGCTGATAGACATGGACAGCAGTAGTATTTCCTACAAAAATCTTTCATGTGAATTTTACTAAACTGCAGATTTACTTCATTTTTTTTCAGTAAAAAGGGAGTGCACAAACCTGTTAGCTTCTAAAATGGGATCTACTGCAATATATACAATCTGCTAACAAATGTCTTCTAGAGACTCTATAGAACTGAGTCATCCAAAAAAATCCACAGTACTTAAGGTAAGTAAGTACTTCTTTTTTTTTATTGTAACAGGAAAATCAAAGCAAAAATCCCAAAGCTTAAATAACCATTTCAGCCATGGATAATAAGCCAAAGACAGTAAAAGACTGAGCTTTTCAATTCAGCTAAAGCATCAGAGGCTACACATGAAATGAATAAATGTTTAATCAAAACAACGGAAATAAAGCCAGGTACAAAAGACCAAACTACCAGAACCTAAGAAAAACCTAAAAACTATATAAACAAAGAAACACAGAATTTCATTCTTCCTTCTGCAGCAAAAATGGGGGTGGGGAGGAACAAATCAGAAATCTTAATTACAAAAATAATGCTGATGTTTTTGCTGGCCTTTTTTGCCCCCTACTATGCCTTTTCTGACAAAAGCAGGACAGCTACTATGTCTGAAATGGTTTAAACTCTTTGGCTGTGTAACCTAAAAAGCCACTGTAAACAATCCAGTGTAATACCTATAGAAGATGTAGCCACGCTGCGAGTGTATGCCAATCGTTTTTCAAACCACACTGCTGGATCCAGGAATTTCTCCATGCAGAAATACCGGAACACAGGCTGAAAATTCTCACAGACTTCCATGAAGACTCTGTATTTCTCTTCAGAATGTTTCTTTTGGGCATCCTTTAAACACATAAGAAATGTTTTACTAGTGGCTAACTGCTTCAGAAGAAAATTACCTCTTCCTTCCTTTCTACCCACCTCCCCTCCATCAAATGCTGTTGTCTTTCTGAGCTAAGAATTATTGTCTTTTTTTTCTGCAATTAATAATGCACCTATCTATCTGTTTTACTAAACAATTCTATTTTCATACACAACTCAGGGACTAAAAAACATGGGAAAAACCACACTCCTATCTCCTTGATGCAGCAGGTACATGTGTTCCATAGGAGTGTACAAGTAAATGGTCTTTGCACTCTGTTCTGGTACCTCTGCTTATCTGATGGCCTCGTGACACTGTGAGAAAGTAATTCTCACTCATTCCCATGCAAAAGCTGCACAAAACTAAAATTAAATGTACTTTTATCCTGTTACTACTATAGCAATTTGAAAGGAAACAGTTTCTTGCACAATCGTGGGTATATAAAGTAAGAGGTAAACTTGTCCACAATTTTGTAAACTTATGGTGAGGTGATCTGTGGAACTGAACTAAAAGTCTGAATATCTATTTATTTCATGCCACCGGTCATACTCATTATTAGATATACTAAAAGTACAGTACATAGTTCTCTGTAAATTCCACACCCCCCCAGCAAGTATTATGAAGCAGCTATATTTTGGTAGCTTTTCAAGTTATTTGGACTTACCAGCATTATTTTATGACACTGGTAACTGGAGTAATCCTTTGGCCTGTACCTCTTGTGAGCTCCTTCTTCGGCATTCACAAGGAACTCCCCAATGGGAATTGTTCCTGAGCACCACTCCAGAACCCCACTTCTCTGGGAAAGGGGAACCACCTGGAAAAGCAAGGAGGGGAGGTTATACATGGGGGAGGGTTATACACACCAAACTATGAATACTCGCCCTGCAGAGCATGGGTGCACATTTCTGTTTGTTTAAGAAAGATAAAGAAGGCCAAACCATGCAGCTGACCACAATGTATCTTCTAAATACACAAGCATACATATATAAAAATGCACTCAAATTTTTTCTATCAAATAACTGCAATTTTTTCCTAGCCCACAGAACCCTCTACTAGACATGTCAGCACAACTTAATGATTAGCTACTGCCTGTTTCCTTCAATTTTCTTTTCTTATAAAAATCTCTTTATCTCATAATGCAACGCCCATTCTGTTTTTCCCTGCTGTCATTCAATTTTACACACATAAAATCCTGAGTCTTACATAAAAATTATTCAAAAAATGTGACTTTAACTCCATCTGAGGATTCTTAAAACCACGCTAGCAATTCAGACAAGCACCTTTACAGATTCCAGAGTGCACATTTCTCATTTGTCAAAGACAAGAGCTTATACATTGAGAGCACTTATTCAGAGGTCACCTTCACAGGTATTCTTATAATCTTAAGTACATAAAAAGAAAGGAGGAAGGAAAAGTTCCTGTTCAAATACATTTTCTGCATTCACAGTAAGAATTTATTGCTGTATTCCTAATTCCAAAAAAATCAGTTCAAATTCTGCAATAAAGACCCTAGATGGGACTTCTGAATTCAATAGTAAGGAATATTGCAAGACTAAAATTAATTATTAATTAAGGAATATCACAAAGGTTATTAATGAGAATTTATAAACAAACTTGTATGCTCAAGTTTAATAACTGGCAACTTACACTTTAATGACAGTGCATTACCTAATTTCTTTTCAATTAAGTTCATATAAAGACAGCTTTGAAGAGTATTTGAATACATACTGGGCACAAAGAAATTTATTTTAATGATTTGAAAAAAAATAAATTGTAGTAAATATATTGTTTATTCCATACCTTAAGGAGTAGGGACTATTTTAATAACACATAAATAAAAATCCTTTTATATTCTTTTTGGTTAAAAAAGAGGAGAATGAGGAAATTTGCTTTATTTCTCTGCTGCTGCAGCTGTTCAGGGTTACCTTGTATCTTCGGATATTTAATTTCCTCTTTCGTGTTTCAGTGTTTTGCTGGAGCAATGTATTGCACATCTGGAAAACTTGTTGCATGACAGCATCTTGTCTCAGGTCATCACGCCCCTTCAGCATACACAGAAAAAGCAGTTAAAAAACACTTCTCAGCATCCAATTTCTTGCTCAGCAAGTAAAAAAAATATTTTAAAAATTGCACGAAACACAAGTTACTTTTCCACAATAATCACTTGCAATAAAATATTATTAATAGTTGTTTATTTCCTCTGTATTTCTTCTGTTTTCTATTAGTGCTCAGCTGCTTAAACAGAACCATCATTAACTTAATCACCACTCTTTTTTTAACAGATGTTATTTGACTCAGGTTTCTATCAGGTTTCTAAACCTATGTGTTTTATGGTTCTCTTTTTAAAAGCAGGTGTTTCATTCACCTTTATTCAGCAAGCCAGCACACAGGTGAAGCAGCATCAGTTGGCACTGCAGTTCTGATTGCTGGATGCAGATCTAGTGATTCATGCTTCTCTTTAAAGCTTTCAAAACTAACCCATACTTAGCAGCAAAACAGAATTCTCCCAGCAACTGCTCAATGTTTGCAAAGAGAGAATGAAATCAGCTGAGTCTAAGGAGAAATAAATTTTTTTAGAGATTTTTAATTCTGTGTGCATGCTTTTGATTGTCTCTGAATTGCAAATATTTTTTTATATGGGGAAAAAGAAAGGAGGTATTTAACACAGTATGTTGATGGTTTTTAGTTACAGTACACTTCAGGTCACCAGCTGAGACATGACCAGGCAAGTCTGGTAGTTCTCAGGAAAGCTACTCAATATTAATTACATGCACTGCTGAAAAATAATTACGAACTTGTTTAATATCATTACCTATTATTTATATTATATTACTTATTAATATTTTGCAATTTTGTTTATTAAAGCATTCCTCAACTGAGAAAACTGACAGTGAAGTGTGAGAAGTCTGCTCATGGTACAGAAATGATATATGAGAAAACTGACAGAAGAACTTAAAAAAATTCCAGCATGCCAAGTTTCTGTCATTACAACTGAGAGAACCTACCTTAACCAGCTGCCTCCATTCTTTACCATCTGATCCTACACAATCTATTATTTTAGGCAGATTCATGCCTCCTGCTAAACGAAATTCTTGCTTGAAAGAATGTATTGTGACCAAATTTTCATATTGTCCTGTGGGATCCACCTGAAGTTAAAAATAAGGTTAAAATTAGTAAAAATATTACCTCCATTTCACTCAAAGTGGTAATGAGTTGTTTGCAAACCTCATTAGCAGACTATATGCTAAATATTAATATGAACACTCCATCATCTACAAGGATAATACCACAAAGGCTACAAAAATATGCTGAGCAAGGGATTTTTTTTTTATTCCTCCTTGTTCACCTTATTGGTAGAGCTGACATGGTCCTGCAGACTTCCACTGAAGCTGTGACACAATGCCAGCCTGTCCCAGCTAGCACTGCCCCAGGAAAATGTTCACATATGGCTGGGGAGCATCAGTCTTAGGCTAGGCTGCAAAAGGACCCAATCTACAATCCCAAACCTGCTGCAGAGTACAGGATCTGTACCTCAGCCACTCCCTGTATCCTCATGCCTCAGTCAGCTGTAAAGAAATACTGCCCCAGCAGCACAGACCTGCAGCCATTTCAGTCAGTCTGTACTGAAGGAAAAGAAAGGCAAAGAAAAGAATGATGCTGATGCCTTAGGTTTTAACTTTCATGTTTTTCAAATCCTGTACTGCTAGTGTAACTCTGAAGTTTTCTGTACCTTGTTAAGTGCTGCTCTGTCATGCTGACAGACATAACAAAGCCTCTCTAGCTTGCTCTCCAAGGACACCCAGACCGTCCTAGGCCCAAGAGCTGTAAACCTTCATCTTGGGGAGAGGGGCAAGCTTGGGGAAATTCCACCATTGGCTGGGTTCTGGTTGGTGAATTTATGCTGATATAAAAGTGTGAAGAACTCGTGACCTGTCATCCATTTTGGGATCCACTGAGGCAGGACCCTCTGGAGCCCAGAGTGTACCTCTGAAGGCATTTCAAGTAAATCCCTCCTTTATTCCTTTATTCCTGTCTAGTCTCTGTTTCTAGGTAGCCATTTAAGGCATCAATGCAGTTGTACAAAGGATCAACACCTGGGGCCAACTGGAGCCCTACAAACAGGTATTATTTAGGCATGGGTGGCAACTTCTGGCCTCTGAAGTCAAACAGCTTAAAGCAGTCCCTTGACTTATGCAGCTTTATAGACACAGCCTGAAGGATTTCAACACGATGAATTCTGGCTTTGCAACATTTAAATTTAGATGCTGGCCCAAAAAGTAACTCTACATTCCTGAAACTTCGAAGTTTCCCAGGCAGAGCACGTGGCATCAAAAGGTGAGTGCCTATACACCCATCCAGTCAATTGCTTATGCCAATGGGAATCATGCCCCATTACTGAATGGTAAAAGCACAGAAACAGCTGATGAGGCAAGTCTATTAATTCTCACACCTTTTTTGACATTCAGTGCCTCCCTGAAACTCTGAGCTAGCACCTACAACACAGGACATTCAGACTCCCAAATCCCCTGAGTAAGTTAGGTAGTTCACCACGCCTTTTGATAACAAGGGACTACTCAGAGGCAACAGTGGCAAAGCTGTCTTTGTATAATAAACCTCTATCCAGCACACATAAGGCTTGGGATCAAGGTCTTCTAAGGAAACCATCTCACCCTGCACCTCCCACCTGACAAGAAAGTATCCCCGTAAGCTGATCTGTAAAAACCATGGGAAATGGATGAAGAGATGTATGCCCTGACTACCATTACAAGAGTTTGAAGCTGATTCTATGATGTATTATTATAGTGTATTTTTTCAACTTCAGTCACCTTAATTTCCATGGTAGGAACAGCAACATCTTCCAAGTTCTTCAGTTTAATAATTGGCTGGTCAGCTGGAATATTTATTCCTTCTATAATTGAAAGGAATTAGTATTTTTAAATTCAGAGCTATAAAAATACACCTAAATTGACAAAGCCCAGCTTACATTGCTTTTGCAATCCAAAACCTCACTGCATACTTTTATTGAGTTTATGAAGATGACCACAGGACAACTGGTGATTTCTGGAGTTTCATACTAAGAGTCTGAGTAATTAATACGAATTTTAATCCAGACTACATTTTATATCTATCAAAAATAAGACAAGATGCTAATGTAGTTCCCCTTTTAACTAAATACCATTATTTAGAAATACACTTTTTAATCTGAGAAAATAAAACCTATCTTCACTATTAAAAGAAAAATAGTTTTCCCAAGACTTACTTCTTTGAGATTTCCATGGACTAGAATCTAAATTTGCTAATGTGATGTAAGCATCACAAAGTGCTTCAATGTCTCTAACCATACGAGCTCTTCTTTTCCTTACAATATTCATTATAGCGCTAGCAGCTTCCATTCTGTCCTAAAAAAACCCAATGGAATACAAACATTAGATCTTGTAAACTACACTTTTTAAAGGTGCATCATAACATGCAGTCAATTACATACAATTGAGATATGTGCAAAGTTCAGCAATGGACAGCCCTTTGTGACATGACCTGAAATAATTAGAAAAAAAATTCTGTGCTGTCTGAGATAATGAGCAATGTAAAGTATACCTGGGGATGGAGAGGGAGCAAACCTGTCCGGGCAAAGTGCAAAAAACATGCAAAAATTCTTCAGAAAAAAGGACAGGCAGGTTTTCAGATGTTCTTCCATCATCTGCCTGCTTCTGTTATTTGCTCCCAGCTGAAGAAAAAAAAAATCTTGTATGCAAAAGACAGAAATCTGTCCATGCATTCCTTTTAGGCCTGGCTCTGAGAGACTTAGTTGAGTTTAGCACAGTACTGCTCCTAAGAGTGGGATCACAAAACCACTACAAATGTGAGAGAAAGGTAAAAAAAAAGCCACATAAAAATGTGGTGAGAAAATGTATCAGTGTCAGGGGTAAGAGGGCAATGACAACCAACCATGTCAGGCCTACAATGATGGGGGAAAGGAGGGACAATACTTTAGATGCAGGATGAGTCCAAAGACAGTTAAACAAAAATTAAGCAATAACAACATTAACATGAAAGCACAGTACAGTATTACCTATCAGCATAGCTTTTTATCAAGGACCAAAAGATATACTGCACAAGGTTAAATGCTTAGATGGAACACGTTACCACTCAAAGCAGAAAAAATACTCAATTCAATAAGTACTTTCAACAATAGAACTACTCAAATCTTTCTTGCATCTTTACACAATGACAAATCAGGGACTTTTATCACGAAAGTCTGCAATAATCAGGGCTACTTGTTGCACAAAACATTAACCATATTTTGTTCAACCCTATAATGATTTCTTTCAACAATAATTATGTATGCACAAAAGGGAGTTTTAATCATTAAAAATACTCTTTCCCTCCTACTGTTTCTTAACAAAAGTCTGCTGATGAGCTCTATACTAAAACACCCCTTTACATGGTTTTGTTTTTCATTTTTTAACAATATTAAAGGATCGAATGTGATTAATGGAAGTTTTTGTAGTTACCACATCAAGCTGGGAGATCTCTTTCGGCCTATTTTTAATTAACGTATTTCTTCCTATTGCATCTGGTTTTGTGAGGAGTTCATCTTTGTTAGCATTAGCCAAAGCTAATATTATAAACAAAGTATGATGTGGATGATCCAGTGAAATTCGAGCCATTAGCTGCCAACAAAAGAAAAAGGTCCCATTATTGAAAACAGTACAGTAGAATAAAAACAATACTTAATTAACATTATTAATTCTTCTGAACTTCTAAGGTTCCTCACACAAAACAAAAGGTAATACTTAGACAGTATTTCCACAACTGAAAAAACATTCAAAATATATTTCTATAGCTGCATAAGACTGCTTATACTACAAATAAATAAATTAAGTAGAAATGCAAAAAGTCCCCAATCTGTGTTCCTCCACCATACTGATTTGGAATAATTCATTTTTAATACACCCTTATCATCTACATAACTTGTTTAGCTATAGCTGCTCAGAGAAAGGTGGATATTGTTTAGAAATAGGCACTGCCAAGGCAATCAAGATATCTTTAGATTAAAAAAAGCAAAAATTACATTATTCAGAACTTCATGAAATCCTAAACCGTCCATCATCTTAGTTCCCATCCGAGCAGCCAGCTGATACATCAGAGGCAAGAACTTGTATGAAGGGATCTTCTGTGCATTTTTCTGTAGTAGAGAAAATTCAGTTAGAGCTGCTCTAAATGCCTAAAAAAATTGTAATCATAAAATACAGTTTTTTAAAATTAAGAATAATCGTGGCTGTGTGATAAAATAACAATTCAGTGAGTATCACATCACCTTGGCCCATGTCTCCTAAATGCTACAAGTCCTTCATAACAGAGTTACTATCTTCAATTCTATCTTTCATGGCTTTTCACTAAAAAGAATATATAATATGAACAAGAATAATGTACCTAAGGATGTTGAAGATGGGGAGATTCCAAGGTATGTGAAGAACAAGGTGACCACAGTAAAGATCATGAGATATGTTTAATCATAGAGACTTGTCAAAGTAAAATGCTAATTTAAATTAAAATGCATTGAGAACTACAGGTCTCACTGATGAAAAACTGTTGTCATGATAAGCAATGACAACTGAAAAAGGAAGTTACCAGAAAAAGTTAAGGAGCTACATAATTCATCTTCTAGAACTACAGGAGAAGAAGAAGAAAGATATTTATTTGTCAAAGCATTAGGAAAAAAATGGAGCAAGCATATACCTTCATCATTTCGTTGACTCTATCAACTCCAGAATTTTCAAGCCATAGGGAACAGAGTCGGAATATCCACATATCATGTTCTTCTCCACTTAATAAACAGCTGATGTAGTTCTCCACTGCTTTACACAAGAAGCGTTTACGATCCTCAGTCAGGGCTTGTATTGCACCTTCATCCAGCTCAAGTTCTCGCTGAACCTTCACTGTGTATCTACACGAGGAGACGTTATTTTTAAACAGCAAATTATTTCTTAATGAACTTATAGCAAGGCCTTTCCTAGCTCTCTCACTTACTAATTTAACATTTTTAAAGTTGTTTTGTATGTACAAGCACGGTAAAATAAACAACTAAGAAAATGTGGGAGCTACTCCCTTGCTTGTATGTGGCATACAGACCTACTGCTCTAAGAAAACTTCCAGTCACTGGCTTCTTTTAAATTATAAAATCTCAATATCAGTATAAATGTGAATATCCAGTATAGGTCATTTGTGTAAAGACTTCAGTTTCCAACAGCTGAAGTTCATCCTTTTCTGCTCACTTGCTCTTACTAAATCCTTAAGAATTCTGTATTAAATTTAATTCTACTATCTCACTAAATGTGTAATAGAGAAAAACCTCAACTGATTTATTTACACTATGCAACGTTTTGTCAAATAAATTGAACAGATTCAGGAATAAACATGAATTCCAGGCCATGATCATCCATACTGTGTCCTTGGCTTAGTTTTGGCCCACACTGTCCAGCACACACCTAGACCATGTCCAAGCACAGTTGAGAAACCATTCACAACAAGCACTATGGATTTGATCACTGCTTTGTGGAGAAGAGAAAGTGCAGCTGTAGAGATGTGAACCATGCTGCACCTCTTGCCCAGAGAGCAGAGCTGGAGCCTGTGACAGCTCCACAGTAACCAGCCTCCATGTGAATGCTCACCTGTTGATCTGAACTCTGCGTTCCCTGATGAGACCAACCTCCTCCTTGGCCTTCTTCAGCAACGCCTGCTTATTTTCAAACTCCGAGGATTTCATGTAATTCTCAATTCGCTGGTACTGATTATCAGAGAAACGAGCCAAGGAGAGGAAAGCCTTCATCTTTCCTTTCTTCAGCTCATCACTGCCATCTCCACTGTGGCTTGCAGCAATTTCCACAGCCTAAAGGAGAAGTTACAAGGAGGGTAATACCAATAATCAGATAACTAGTGCTGCATAATTCTTGATAAAACTCTACTATCACAGAAAAACAGAATGGTTGAGGCTGCAAGGGACACCTGGAGCTCATCTTGCTCAACTCCCTCCCTGCTCAGGCAGGGTCATCTGCTTGAACAGATTATTTAATATTGTCTGTGATGGAATAAATATGCATACAAAATAAATCTAACAGACTGAATATTCTTCTCCTAAGTGAATGTACTCTTTGAGAAATGTTTTGGTGCAAACAGACAAAAAATTATCCCGTATGAAACAGCTTTAAAATAATCATTAATAAATAAATAATCAAAGGAATTTTCCACACTTATCTATTTTTTACAGTAATGAGGCATGAAGTTTTACAGTAGTCTTACAGTGTTACATCACAAGATGGTGAGAAAAAAATGGAAGATAGTCCAAAACGTACCCAAAGAAAAGGAAACTATGTATGAAAGTCATGGATTCAAATCATCAGAGTGAAGAAAGCATATAGATAGCAACAGAGAAAGGTAACTATGTTGAGTTTCACCAATTAGCATGAAATAAAGAAATGCAGAGCAAATGTTAATACAAACATTTCTATCGCTGGCTAAGAGTTTAAAAGAAAATTACAGGACTTTGAAACACTAGAACAAGATGTTGCAGCACCTCAGGGGTGACATTATTGCTCTCTACAGATGCCTGAAAGGAGGGTGTAGCCAGGTGGGAGTCAGTCTCTTCTCCCATGTAACAAGTGACAGAACAAGAGGAAGTAACCAGGGGAGCAGCACCAGGGGAGGATCAGGTTGGACATGAGGAAGAATTTCTTCACGAAAGGAGTGATTAGACATCGGAATGGCCTGCCCAGGGAGGTGGTGGAGTCACCATCCCTGTAGGTGTTTAAGGAAAGGCTGGATGTGGCATTCAGTGCCATGATCTGGTTGACATGGTGGTGTTGGGTCACAGTTCGGACTCGATGATCTCAGAGACCTTTTCCAACCTAACTGATTCTGTAGGTCTGTGAAATACAATGGCCATACTGAAAACCTGGTGAGTGAATAATCTGTCCTGAGAAGGAAGAGGTAGAGATAGGGAACAGGAAAGGGAAACTAGACTTGTAGTTGTAATCACTTCTAAGCCAATACAAGATGTTTCACTGTGATTTCTGAACATTTTGAAAGATTACAGTGCTCCACAAGACAACGTGAAACCATAGGATTTATAAAAGAAACCATATTTTCAATACAGAAAAATAAAGGCTGCACTGAAAAATCTACTTGACATTTTAATACTATTTTTACACAGCATTATCTCAAAGATTGCACATTTCAAAGACTGGACACACCTTTTCTAAGTATTTCTGCATGATGACTGTAGGGTTTTCCAAGCATGTTTCTGCCAACCAGGTTCCACAGAGCCTCAGGCACTCTGTATACATCAATTTCAGGTGAGGATCATTCTCAACCTTTGAAAAAGCAAGTTTTGGGAAAAAAATTAAAGAGAGGGAGGCATCAAACAAAAATATCTTTTACATATGAAGTAGGCAATTTCTAAAGCTTTTAAACCCTGAACAGGATTTAATCACTGAGGCCTATTACACATAATGCTAATCTACAAAGTCATTTTCCATCCACATCTACAGTAGTCGATAACCTTAAATCACATGCATATTGTAGGTAAGACTAAAGGAGAGCACGTATTTTAAAATACCTGGTAGTTTGAACAGTGAAAAACAGAATAAATCAATGTCAAAATGTAATAAAAATTTTATAAATTCACAACATGTTTTTAGAATTGTATTTTATAACATCCCAATTTAGACTGAAGTACCACAGACAACTCCATAGGTAACAGTCAGGAACCACAATAACCATGTGTGATCATCACATTCTTCACACGGATTTCTACATGGAAACTTGATTAAAAGTGCTCTGAGAAGATGATGGAGCAGGTTTCCAAAGGACTTTTCTCCAGACTGGATGCTCAGCTTTAACTGTGGAAATTGCAAAATACTTCTACTGTAGGGTACATATTAAAGACCATGTGACTAAGATGGGCAACACTGACTGTGAAATACATACGTGAACATCATAGGCTGTGAAAACACAGATACTCCTTATATGGACAAGGTAAATGTAAGGAAGGACTAAATCTTTGGAGGTCCTCATCAACTAATTCATGGAGAAATCATAAAAATCAGAAGAGCAGCAACTCTTGATTTTGCCCTGATATGTATAGAAAACTTGGTCCAAAAGAATCCAGCTTTTCTGAAGTGTGGTATTTTCTAAGAACATACCTGGATTCAAAGCAAATGTCTTTTATCCTCTAGAAATACTCAAAGAAAGCCTTCATAGCTAAATGTAAAGGTGAGGACATGAAGGAATTTTTTTCATGGTGGTATACAAAATTACATTCCATACAAGTATTTGTAGACCCTAGTTCAACAAGTATCATCCTGAGAGATCTGGAAAGGCTGGATTGAGGGCCAAGGCCAACTGCATGAACTTCAACAAGGCAAGTGCCAGATCACAACTCCAGGCAGTGTCTGGAAAGCTGCCCAGCAGAAGAGGACCTGCGAGTGCTGGTCGACAGCAGCTGAACATGATCCAGCTGTGCCCAGGTGGTCAAGAAGGCCAAAGGCATCCTGGTCTGGATCAGCAGTGGTGTGGCCAGCAGCACCAGGGCAGTGACCATCCCCCTGTACTCGGCACTGCTGAGGCCACACCTCGAATCCTGTGTTCAGTTCTGGGCCCCTCACTGCAAGAAAGACATTGAGGGGCTGGAGCGTGTCCAGAGAAGGGCAGCGGAGCTGGGGAAGGCTCTGGAGCACAAGTGCTGTGAGGAGCAGCTGAGGGAGCTGGGGCTGTTTAGCCTGGAGAAAAGGAGGCTCAGGGGAGACCTTCTCACTCTCTGTAACTGCCTGACAGGAGGGTGTAGCCAGGTGGAGGTCAGTTTCCTCTCCCAGGTAACAAGTGCCAGGACAAGAGGAAATGGCCTAAAATTGCACCAGGGGAGGTTTAGATTGGATATTAGGAAAAATTTCTTCACTAAAATGATTGTCAAGCATTGGAACAGGCTGCCCAAGGAAGGGGTGAAGTCACCATTCCTATTTAAAAGGGATTTGAAAGACATGTACATGTGGTGCTTAGGAACACGGTTTAGTCAGGGACTATGAATAATGAATTCTTACATTTGCCACTCTTACAGACTCACTTTGAAAACCCCTAACAAGATTTGCTAGCACAGGCATTTTTGCTTTCAAGCATTTTGAGAGTACAAACCAGATTTAGTAATACTGCAGACGGGCTTTTAAATTTCTTCTATGGGAAATCTTCAAAAAGTGGAATCAGCATCTTAAATAATTTAATTCCCATAAGTTTATGCATTATGTAACACATACCTGAAACCAATTTGCATCTAATTTTTTTATCATAGTTTTAAGTATATTAAGCGCAAGACTCTCTTCCTTTTTAGCCCAGAAAACCTGAGCTTCTTCTAGTTGCCATTCAGAAACTCCATTTCCATTTGGATTGTGTTGTTTGATCTGAAACATAGCTCTTTCCGGAAGCTGAAATTGAAAAAATAATCATAAACAATTCTTTAAGTGAAATATCTGTGTCTCACCACAAGTTTTGTTTTTAGACTCTGTTTTCATTTTCTCTACTTGTGCAGCATAGTCTGCCCATCCAATGCTAAGAATTTATTTGCAGCAAAGATATGAAATTATTTTTCTATGCACTTACATAAAATCCTGATTTGCAACAAAAATAGACTAGAATCAAACCTTACAAACTCTAAAATGAAGTATCTACATTTAAGATTTTAAATTGGAGGCAGAGAAATTCTATAATCAGTACCTACTGAAGTAATGGATTTATAGCTTAGCAATTATTATTACATTATTACATGCATAACATTTTTTATTACAGACCACAGAAAAATAATTTTAAAAATGATAACACCATATACTGATTCTTTTGCATGCCAACACCTTCACACATCACTGGTAAAGTACCATCCTCATTACTTAGTATCACTATCACAGCACAAAATATGTTTTTAACAAACTTGAGGCTCTTACAGGACACTCACTGCCACAGTGTTGGTGGCTGGGCAGGCATGAGACAAAAATATCTGCCATAATTCTCCCAAACAACTCCAGAGGCACTGAGTAAAGCTTGCAAATTCATGAAATCAAAGATTGTTCTACTGATTTCATCATTATTCATAAAAAGAGTTAGAACCTTCCTGAAATCAAAGTTTAATTTAGTTTCACATACATGAAGTGTTAAACACCTTTCTAGGTTCTGTATTGAGCTGAAACTATTTTCTGTAGAGGTCCTTGGAGAATATTGTTGCTCTGTAAATTCTTGTGGAGTTACTCATCCAGACGCACTGCCTAGAACAAGCCAAGGCTGACTCTGGACCTTAAATGCATCAGGAACTGAAAAAAATATTGATACTGCAAATCCCAGTAAGCCATTGTCTTGGTGTGACTTTAGGATGTATCCCATGTCGCCCACTCTATGCCCAGAAAATCAATCTTGTGCCTGTCTGTGACTTTAAACTGAGCCCGAAAGGGGAGAGAAAGAAAAAAACAGCCAGAGGAACTTTTTCAAAGCAGTTCTGTGCTTCAAGGTCACTACTCCTCTCTGTTGTTCTGCTGCTGTTGGGGAGTGATAGCTGCTGCTGCAGCAGAGAGGGGAGGAAGCACCTTCCTTGCTTTCCAGACAGTTCTCGGTTCTGTTTCTTCAAAAGAAGAGAGACAGAGTTTTCCTGGGACTTTGGTTTCTTCTTCTTCTCTTCTGGACTTGTTCAGAGCACCAGAACATCAAAACCTCACTAAGAAACTTTGCACCAGCCTGGAGTGGGATCCCCCAGGCCAACCCAGCTCTGGGGAGGAGAGAGACCACATCCAGAAAAACTTAAAATTCTTCCAAGTTTCTTTCCACAGTGAGAGATTTTATTATTTAGCATTATTATTATTATTATTTTCTTGTATGTTTGTTAAATAAATAGTTTTTTTTCTTCTTCACTTTCCTCCAAAAAAGATTTATTTTCCCAAACCTAGTGGGGGAGGGGTAACTACAACCTACTTTCTATCAAAAACTATTTTTCTCTGAATTTATCTCAAACGGGGACAGTCATTCACAGAAATATATTTACCACAGTGCAATGGTGCTTTGAGAGTATACAACTTTGAAGACAAGACAAAATATAGTGATGCAATGAAATTAACTCTGCAGTTTTACTCTGGAACACTACAACAGTATAATGCCAGTGAAAGCTGGATATATAAAACTGCATCAAAATGAGAAACAGCTAGAAGAGTATTCTTCACTAAAAATGTCATTTTCGTATTATCTACCTCATACAGCAGCTTACACTTACGAACAAAATTCAAAAAACATACACACAAATACAATTTGTTAATAAATTCTACATCATTTAAGTCTGAGATTAACTGATTCATCAAATAAACTCAGAATACAGCTAATCCTTCATGCTGTTAAAAAAAATGAAATTCTTTTATAAACTAAAAAACTAAACATCTGTTCCTGATCTTTCCTGGAATTTTTTACCTGTGTATTTTTAGCAGTTCTTGCTAGTCTAGAGAGCTCCACTAGATGTTTGGTCAGGAGGTCTTTAATACATTCTCTTTTGGTATTTTCACTCTCCTTTTCAAGCAAGATTTCCAAAATTACAGTGCGCAGAGCCATGACAGGTTCCTGGAAATGGAAGTCACTGTCTTTGAGAAGCTGGGACTGTCTCTGCCATTTCAAATAAATGTCATTCAGTTGTTGAGTAGTAACAGATCTGCAGTTGTTACCAAAAGAAAAAAGACCTGTTATTAATTCTCACAAAGTATTAGTGAAATGCAAGATGAGTAAATAGTAAACTGCTGCAGAAGTTCACAATCTATGCTCCAAAACCAAGAAATAGTCCATAAAACCCTACAATGGTTACTACAGGCAGACAGAACCGGAAGCCTTCCAGTTTTAACAAACATGAAGTACAACACCACTCAGGTGAACTACTCCTCTGCAGACATTCTTGATTAAGCATCAAAAACTTGTGTTAAAGGTTCATCAGCAAAGGGAATCACACTCTAACATAGGGCTGGTTAAAAGACTGTAGTGACTATTAACTATCAAACTGACAGAACTACAGCAAAGAAATTCACCGTTAATAGTGCTACAGAGATAAATACCTTCCTGTGATTAAAAAGCAATCTTAAGAATTTAGGAAGAATATTGATGGTAATAGAGGTCCATGAAGAAAATTATTCAAACTGAAACAGCTTTCAGTAAAGCTATGGTTATCATTAAGGAAATGGAAAATGTTTTTAGAAAAGAAACTAGAAGAGGAGGACTCAGTTACTTGAATAAATCAGAAGCTAGGAGATATGACTTGGAGAATGACGGAACTTAATATAAAGGAAACAAAACAATTATTTAAAACACAATATTGACATGATATCAAATAATCCAAACGACTGTGAATAAATTCAGTCTGGAAATAAAGAGAATCTAAAATTTTCTTCACACAGTGAAGCTAAAATCCTTGTAATTTTTAACATGAAGTTTGAGATGTTGATGAATAAAATCTGTTGAGGTAATTTTAAGTTTTGTGCTATGCTTGATTACTAAAAATCCTGAAAACTGAGAAAGTGGTGTGACACAATCTTATGAAATCACCTGGAGAACAGAAGACCAGCATTTTCCAACTCTCCAATTAGCTGTAGTCTGCAAAGGGTTGGATATAATGAATAAACAGACTCAAGACTGCCCTTGCACAGCTCTTCTACTTCATTCACTCTATGGATTTAACAGAAAAAAAGTAATTATTTTTATTTAATATTAGCAAGTAATTGCAAATATCCATCACACAGTTTCCATACAGTGAACAAAATTTAAACAGCAAAACTCTTCTGTCTGGAGTTACTTTGTATTACCATTAAAATTCAGAAAAATTAAGTTTGTCAATAAATGAAAACACAGTAAGCATAGCTCAGCTAATGAAGAGCACTCAGCACTGGAACCCACTTAAGAGGATCACAAAGTAAGGGATGTGTACAGGAAATATATCTTCAATTAGCACACAAATTATATATGCACAGATGACAAACTGAAGTTAAAAAACTTAGAGCTGCAGTCTGGAAGGAGTTTTTTATTTGAGCCCATAAAATCCCACGATAGTCTTTCATACATAACCTGTGATTACAAACACATTCTCTCCATCTCTCTCTGTAACATCACAGCATACAATTTGTTACCTGGCATCTTTAAGACTGTCATGGAAAGCAGAGAATTCCTTATCTCGTAAAGACTGAAGAGCATCATACAGTGATTCATGGTACCCTGGACTTCTTGATTCATCTCTAACAAAACGAAAGTAGCACAAAATAAAATTAAAACCATATTTCTCTACAAAGAAGTCAATTTTGTCTTTGTGACAAATATTTTTAGTTGTACATTTTCTGCAGGTGGATAAGTTGCTGTTTTGCATGATAAAAATAACCATGCAATGCTTTACCTTTTAAATTAATTTTGTGTTTTATAAATTCAAGCTGGTTTGAATTTGAATTTTCCTAAGTCACCTATAGGAAATTTGTTCTGATCATAGCACAACATATATCCTTCAACAGGCTGTTTGTGAAGTCCTCCAGCTATGTCTAAACAATGATCTTAAGACAGGAGAAGAGAACAAGCACACCAAGAGAATGTTTCCCATGCCGCTCTAAGAGTCTTTGGAGAAAAATTCTCCTGACAACTAAAAATTGATGTAGAAGGAGTTACTGAAGATCCCATTGTTGACTTTCTTTTTGCTTTTGCCAAAACATAGTGAGTCTGTATTCTCTATTCCTCCTAAAATGTGCAATGATGCAGCTGTAAGAGGAACAGAGTTCACACTAGATCCTGGTCAGTCATATCAAATAACTGCTGCCAGGCATCCAGCAGTATCCTCTCTTCAGGACTTTACTCCTTATGAGGGAGCAGTCATGAGTCAATACTGGTGTTTGCTTATCCAGGACTTGATAACCTCTTGTGGCTTACTGAGTAATTTTTTCCCTATTTTCTCATAAATTAGATACTAAAAACTATCTATCCCTCTCTTGTACTTAAGATACAGCTACTATGTGAGTCAAAAATGAAAAATTTCAGTTTAGAGTAATGAACAATCAAAAAGAAGAATCACCTGTGTAGTTTTGCAAGAAAGCGAAAAGTGATGTGCATTCAAACCAGACAAATCTAAGTGAAAAATACTGCTTTTCAATTCAATGATTAAGACAAATTAGGTGACCTGCTTCACAGAAACTATAGTCTAATCTTGCCTTTTTTGCTTGGATCTGATCCCATTGCCTTTTACTTAAGGAACTAGCAAAAAGATAAGGTGGTTTACTTGACAGAGGAGATGTGGCTCCACTGCATATTCCTCCATGCTGCCTGGTAGCGTATTTCCTGGAGTTCTGCACACCACTCGGTGTTTTCATGTTCCAGCCCTTTTAAGTACGTGGAAAGAGTGTGGTAAAGCCCAAAATTCTGCAAAGCCTGGAATTAAGAAAATGACTCAAAATTTATTTTCCTCCTTTATTAAACTGAACTGGTATTTTTTTAATGACTTCATTTTACTTTTGGAAACAAAGAACTCTTTGCAGGAAAGACAGGAGCATAATTATTTATAAACTCTACACTACATAGGATGAAAACTTTTTAATAAGACTACCAATCACACTATTGATATCTGCAACTCCAGGAAAATGGTTTTATCAGTACTGCAGCTGGCACTCTTTGAAATAAATTTTCACACTGTGCTTCAGATTAACTATCAGCTCACATTTCTCCATTCCATCATCCCTGGGTGCTAAGTCAAAATGAATTTTACTTCTTAATGAACTGTTTCTCTTGATGCAGATTTGAAAAGTTTTCCTATAATTACTATCTGTTCGAAGACCATAATGTCTTTATAATTGTGACCAATTAATCAGACTATGTGTGAAGCCATTATGAAGGACAAACTCAATGGAATTTTAACGGTGATACTAAATAATTTGTGCTAAGAAAATCAAAGTACCATATGAAAATTAAACGAGGGGAAACCTGTGCTACATTATTATAGAACTGGCATAAACATTTTTAGGCTAAAAAAGGCAACATATTTTAAGGGTTCAAAACAACATCAATTCTTTTTACCTATTGTATCAGAAAAAACATGGTTTCATAATGGAGAGGTTTAATGAATGAGATAGTAAAAATAACCAATTACATTACTTTCTATATCCTGTCATTTTAGGAGCTGGCCAAAATCTGGAAAATATTACATATAATTATTTTTAAGTGTTTCACAAAATTCATTACCCATGATGGTGATTACGGGTGAGTGACAAGAGGACTAGGAACTTTAATGTTTTCAGAACAAATATTGAGTTGTATCATAAATAACACAGTTTGGATGCCTGTGACAATGGGCTAGACTTAATGAACAAAGAGATCGCTTTCAGTCCTAGAACAATTTTGGACTCACTACAAATGACTCAATATGATGAATATCAATTCTTACATTCATTTCCTCTTATAAAAAAAAAAAATTACCTCTATTATTCCTGCCTGGCGAGTAGCTGGAGAGAGGCTTGTCTCAAGGTCATATGTTACAAGGGCTTTCTCCCATACTGCTTCATGCTCATATGTTCTTATCCTGTTTCAAGTGAAAAAGAAGTTTTCAATTTAAGTTCCCCACTAGTAAACGAATGCAATGACCTTAAAGAACATAAGAACATGAAGGAATTATACCGTGCTAATGGCTGTAACATTCTTCCTCCACCACAGCCATAAAGACTGTCAGGTTCCCCAATGCTTCTATAGATGTCCATGAGAAGGTCCTAGAACATGCACCACAAAACAAAGAATTACCTTTTTTGGAATCAGTTCAAGTTAGTTTTACATATATCATATCAGTTTTTAAATGTTTTTACAGGTAACATCATTGCTTAGTTTTCCTTCAGGTAGTATCTGAGCTTGCTATCATGACAGGAAAAAAAAGTTATGCAGTCTAGCCAAACTCTTCAGGACTACCTACTTTCAATGCTAACTTATTTATAAAAAAATCCAGAACTGGGCCTTAGGTGGACTAATCGAAGAGCAAAAGGCAATAGTACTGAATGAGCATCTGACATACCAGCTAAACAATGCATCTTAAAAGTTATACAAGGACAGTTCTGGAATAATGAACTATGGAAAGAAGTAACTTAGACAAGGCTACTGGATCACATTTGATGTATCAAATAAACTTGTGGGAGGTAATACTACTTTGGTTTTTATTATTACAACCTCTACATCTGTGACAAAACAAACTGAAAAATATTTGGCTGGCTATCACCCTGAAGTCAGTTCTTTTGGGGAATAAGGTGCTTTGCTGTGATTTAAAACTTGCCAGTTAGTTAATTAGTGTTTCAGGTGAATAAATGCTCACAATTTAACTTGTCTGGAAGGCCATTGAGTGCACTTTGAATTAAAGCATGAAGAGAACTTTAAAACACAATTTTTGAATTCTACTAGATCTACCTTCAGGATGAAACTTATTGTTAATTGTAATTATAAAAGAAGAAATGCATTCAGATTATGAAGCACACGCAAGTACCTGTAAACTTAAGCCAATTTCTTCTTTACTTTTTTCAATTAAAGTAGTAATAGGTGTTCTTTGACTTTCCTCTTCAAATGTCAAACTCTTAGCTGCTTTAAAAGAAGGTCTAAAAGAAACGTTTTAACCAGTAAAGTTAAATGAAATTTCATATAAAGAACTAAAGAAAACACTCAAGAAACACTGAGACAACACTCAAGAAATAAGGGGCACAAACAATAAATGCAAGACTGTCATAGTCCGAGGTTATTCAAAATGGCTCTCCATCAGAATGATGAAATGATCAATTGAGCAGAGAATATCATCATCAAGAGATTTTAACACCCAGGTGTTCTTTTGGAGAACCTTTCACACACACCTTGTAATTTCTAATATTTCATTAAATCAAATTCCCTTGGTGAATGCCAGAAGTGTTCTTACCTCTGTGAAAGAACAGAAGCAACTAGTTAACGTATGTGCTTACAACCAAACTTCTGTTGTATTTTCACTACTTTACAGTTGTTTGTCACAAAACTTAAACTAGTTCCATAGTTTGATCTTGCTAGACCAGAAAACAAAGATAATTGTCCGTTATAGAAGAAAGCTCCTACAAGGATCATTTGGCTCTATTCACACATTATTCTGGTCATCATTCTGGGGTTTTCTTTCTCCTCTTGATTAACTTCTGGCTGTAATTTAACCAACACCACTAAGAAAAGTTTCTGATTACAATATGATGGCATTTTGCGGCTTGGATCACATTCAAGGACTGGAAATATTTTCAATGTCCATACATACACCTAGAGAATATTTTTAAAGCTTCCTTGACTTTTCACATAAATAAAACAAAAAAAACTGCTGGGACTCACAAAACATGATCCATTTTACCAGAATTGTCAAGAAACAGCACTGTCCTACCTTTCCTGCTGCTTGTCCCTATTTATCTTGTCTGCGTAGATTTCGGCGTAGAGCAAGGCTGTGAAGTGAGCAGCACAAGACTGTGCTGCTATAGCAACCTCCAGATAATTCAGATCTAGCCAGAAACTGTCGTCAAAAACTGTACCTGAAGCAGATCTGATTAAATAAAGACTTTAATACTGCTGTAACAGACCTTTTCTCTAACACTAAACAAAATAAATCCAATATTAACTATAAAGCTTTCCAAAGGCTAATTTTAACTTCGTACCACAAGAAGTTTACCAGACAAAAGGGTTTTAGAAAACTCCTTGAGCATAGTTAGAACCCTTCAAGGGTAGCCATATCACTTCTGTATCAAATGCAAGGTCAGTACTGTATCTTTTCTTTTAACCAATATGTTCTCTACCATGTTCTTTCTCTTTAACCTAGAGCACCAACAGATCTTTAAACAGTCACAATTAAATTAAGGTAACATTTTAAAAAGCTTGAATTCACCTCTTTTGTCTTCTCAAGTAATCGACAACAGCAAGCATGGCTCGTCGAGATACTTTATCCAAACTTCTAAAATTATGGATTTCTTGCTCTGGGATGTATATTTCAAAGGAAAGAATATAATGAATTTTTGTCATAACATATCCATTTACAAAATATAAAGGTCTATTTTGTAGTCAAGAAAATAACTAAAAACTTCTCTGAATTGCATTTGCAAAATTAAATTAAAAGTTTGCCACAAAATGTATTTCTTCTCCTTACATGATGTCAGTGATATCATATAGTTTACACTACAAATTATCTTTGTATTATTAGCTTATGGATTCTATTTTTTCTTACAGCATTCAGAGATGAACTAATATTGCAAAAAGCTTCAATTAGGCTTCTGTCATATAAGTTATTCCAAAGTCACAGAAATACTTCTTCTTATATTATTGCAGCTTTTAGAGTGTGTATGGCTACACAGAACCCCCTACTTTCCACACGCAGGCACATACTTTGAAAGTATCTATGTTTCCATGTGCTGCTTCTGGATTAAAATAAAAACCAGACAGCTATAGGTTGTGTTCTGGTGATTGGGTTAATAATTTCTTCATTCCTCTGGTCACTTCTGAATTACCAATTAGGAGAAGCAAGAAATAGGGAGCACACAAGCAAAGGTTTGATTACTAGTACATGACAGTAAGATGCAGAAGTAGCAACTTCCCCTAAAGAAAGCAAAAGCCACATTTAAAAAGTATCTGGGCATTCCAACAAACAGGAATAAATCTCTTCAGAAGTATTTAACTCTCCCATGCTTGTTTTTTTCCAGTTTAGAACTTGATGGATTGGAATGGAATTTATCTAGATTTTCTAGGAAGAGTTTCTTCCTTGTTTTCACAGGGTAACAGTTCCTCCTTAAAGAAACTGGGAGTTACTAGATGATTAAAGTTTTTGCTTCAAATACTGATGTTCTATCACTCCAATTTTGGAATTAATATATCTTTGCTCTGTTGGTACTGCACCTCTGGTTTATCTACAAACAATCACTCATACAATGAGCAGTGTGCTACTTCATGTTTGGATTTTTTTCTGTTACCTGGACAGTTTTTCATCTACAGAACTTGATTTAAAGCTTCTAAATGTCCTTCCTTTTTTTTTTTTTTCCACTTATTGCCTCAGTAAGTATCCCTTACATAGAATTCTTTTTAGGGAGAATTTCTGCACAGAAAGGGTGACTAGACATTGGAATAGGCTGCTCAGGGAGGTGGTGGAGTCAGGGTCCCTGGAGGTGTTTGAGGAAAGTCTGGACATGGCACTCAGTGCCATGGTGTACTTGACATGGTGGTGCTGGGCCACAGGTCGGACTTGATGATCTCAGAGGTCTTTTCCAAACTAAGTAACTGTGATTCTATGAATCACAATGTTTGAAGGGGTCTCCACCATTTGTTCACTGGTATCATTGAACTAACTGCAAGTTTATAAAACTTGGAAAAATTCCTTCAAATTTTTCTTAGAATATTTTGGGTCACTCTGTACATCTGAGCATAAATTTGTGCAGTATTTTCCCTGGCTGCTTACATGAAAGAAATATAAAATTGTTAATCATTCTCTATCTTACAAAGTGAGACAATTATGAAAATATCTGAGTCATAGAAACAGCTTGTCACCTGAATTCACAAATGTGAAAGAATACTGTTCTAGTATTTCAGTTCAGGCTAGTGAGCATCCAAAAAAGTACTTAAAAATACACTCAGCATCATTTGGGTTATTTACACCACTCTTATGAACAAGTGCAATACTGAGGGTTCCTCTTCCTCTCTGACAACCTGAAGCTTGCATGACTAGCCTGTAAAGAGACTGCAAGACATTGTACAGACTCACACCTTTGGTGATTTGCCACTGAAGAAGGAAGATACAGCACAGTAGCTACTGCACAAAAAAAAGAAAAACAACCCAAACCAAAACAAAAAACCACCCTAACCTGAAGTTACTGGTTTTATTTCAGCTCCTGAAAAAAAGTGCATGTACCATTCCCACTGTCTAAAAACAAATATCTTATTTTTACACAGATTTCTGCTAACTTCAACCATAATCTAACTGGAAAGGACACGAACAGTTTGATTAAACGGTGCTTTTCTTTAAAATGAACTTACTGCCTTTCTCATACTCTGTTGCAGTTCTTTTGGTTACAACTTCCTTTAATTTTGCTGGAATGGAACAGGTCTTTTTAATGTAGAGGAAGACCATTATTGATATTCGGCAGTAGTTAAAGCTACTAAAGTTAAAAAGGGTTAGTCTTCTGCAAGGGGAAAATTCAGGTGAAAACTGCTTTTTATTGCTCTTGTTTGAGTAAGAGAGGAATTTAACTGCCAATGAGTCATTTTAAAAGGCAGTCCATGACTCAGTCTTGCAGCACAAGACATTGGATAGCATCTAAATTCAGCAAGTACTAAATATTATCCAGTTTTGAGTAAGAAATGTTATACAGAAGAATCTTCTCGGATGCTGCCAATGAATAGCTTCAAAATTACAGGTATCTCCACTGAAAAAGATCAGTTGGGCAGAACCTTCTAAATTCTGCCTGCCTACAAGTGCACATGATATGTTTGATAGTAGAAGATAGTTTTTTCACAACCAGAATGCCTCTTTTAGCTGAAATAAAAATATTATGGCATTACCTGAATCAGAATTTGGAGTAGATCTATTAGATGAGGCAAATTTGCAACAGGCTGTAAAAAACTTCTGGATATGAAGCGACAAAAGATTTCTCCAAGATTCATCTGAGTCATGAAGAAGGATATCATGAATCAGATATGGAAGCAAAGTTTGACACAAGTCTGTTTTCACCTAGAAAACAATAATGCACAGCAGCTGCTAAGAAAGAAATGCTTTTTGGTTGTCTTTCTCAGGTTACAACCAAACTCACAATAACTCAAACTTGAGAAAGAACAGGTACACCACTCAACAGGGCTATGCTGGCATTCATTTTATGTAGCCATATAAAGTTCACCAATGTTTGCAATTATCTTTTAAATTCTCTATTTCAAGAGTATATTTTATGGGTACAGGCAATATATGACTACAAAGGACCTGAATTACTTAAGAGCAGAAATTACTACTTGCTATCAAGGCGAGTAATTGTATTTTTTGTGCATCACAGCACACACGCATGTACAAATGTATGATTTAGCTCACCTCACACAGTGGCTTCATTAACTGCAGAACTTCATTTTTCACACCTCCACTGTCCAATATTGAACTAGTTAGGTGCTTGATCCAGGTCTCATGACTTTCTCCCTGAGGAACCCACAGGTTCATGTCATCCAATCCTTCTAAAGGAGCCTCTGTATCACTAGTAGGTACTACAAGAAACTACAAGGAAAATATACATATTGCAAATATAAAGAAATTCTATAGCATTTAAAAATGCCATACTGCAGTGCACACATTACAATATATTAAACTGGTCCTCCAATTGATTAACAATATCAATTTTGTTCACGTAAATGTAAAGTTTTCCAAGGAAATCTGAAAGCATCAAAAATAAAATTTTACTGGTAACATCAACAAGGTCACACAAGGCATCACAGTTAATTTACAAATAAAAAGACTGAAAATTAGAAAATATCTGATTTATGGTTAATCATGCATTTTTTCTGACTTATTTTCTACCATTTCTTGCACCAAATAACACTGGAATCCTGAGAAAGAATGTATTACATAGATCAGGTAATCAAAATTATCTGTCTAAATGAAAGCACGCAGGTTCCTAATGTTGAATTAGTAATTTCTTACATGAAGAGAAAGCTGCAACTGGTAAAACAAAAAGGAGAAGGAGATGTACAAAAACAATCAGATTTGCAATTATATTGATGCCAAATTTGGCATTTATCAAAGCCTATCTCAAATATATTTTCAAATTCACTTTTTAAAAAAGATATGTATTTCTTTTTTCTCTACTCCATATGCCACATATATAAGGTGTATCAGAAATACCTTTTTCGTAGATGTTCTGAAAGGCTGTAGATAGATTAACATGGGATCAGCTTTACTTTTATAAACTTCCCAAAATTCATTTCCAGACTTGGTGGCCAATATGTTTTTCAAACAGGAAACAGCAGCAGCTCTAACATCAATACTGAAAAAATTACATTCAGAACATCGTTATACATTTCATTCAGGTATTTGATTTTCAAAATCATCTTTGTAAGTATACAAGATCAATAATTTCACTATCGAAATAATTGCATGTTTTATTACAAAACAAAGCCTGAGTATTTACTCCACAGCATTGCTACCCTCTCCAACAAAGAGGAGACTCTCTGCATCCTATTACAGAATTTGTAGGAAACATCTGAGGCTGACTGGGCAAATAATCTGAGCCTTGGAGAAGCACATGGTTGGACACTAATGGGTATTATTAAGAACACTTTCAGAGTGTTACTCTGAGGTGATCTGAACAACGTACAACTTAATGGTTATTATTTTGCTTTGAGCTAACTAAATAAGTAAGTATACTCACCAATTATCTGTTAAAGCAGTGTTTATTTGAATTAACATTATGAAGACCCACTGAAGTTTTCTATCTTCCAGTAAATCTGCTGCTCTAGAATCCAGTGCGTTTTCAGCACGCTGAAGAGCTGTGGTGGAGAAATCCATGGGACCTATTTCTCCCAAGCAACTTCCAACAGCCTCTGCAAATGCATGTAATTTTATAGTCTTTTTGTTGTCTTAAGCACACTAAAACAAGGTCTCACCCTACTTTTAGAACTGAAACTGTTACGGGTATAAAGCAGCAACCATTTGTAAATTATCACTTAAGGAGCTTTATGATTAAAATTACATACAGCTAAAGACTCAAATATTACAGTTATGCTTTTAAACTCAATTTTCTAGGAGAGCCTATGGCTCTGGATTTTCCAACTTATATAAGATATATATTTTATGTTTAATTCTGTCAGAAACTGGCAAATGGAAAAGGTCAGAATCACTCATTTTCAGTCCCTAAAGGGGCATGGTAAGTACAAACAGTAGCCCAAACAGTAGACTGTAAACTCAGTAAGAATTAATCTACATTTTCCATAAAAATGTGTATCAATGTGTCCCTCCAATTTGCTCTCCAGTCAAAATATTTTATTAAAACACACAACTACTGGAAAAAGATAAAATGAAACCAAACAAAACTGACCTTGAAAATAATTTTTAACAAGGGATGTTAAATGTTCATCAGAAAGAAAACAAAATCTATTTCCCTACTCTTTGCTTCATACTCTGCAGGTGTGAAGCACAGTGGGAAGTAACACAGAACAACCACAGTTTCAGTCTGGTGTTTGCAATGACAGCCCAAACTTGTCTGCGGGACTAATTAACTTACCCAGCACTGCTTTTTCTCCTGTATGGTTAACTGCCATCTTGGACAGCTGCAGTAAGCTCACCACCAACTTCACTACTACAGAATCTTCTGGCTTTTCTATCATTCAAAAAGAAAAAGAGATGCCAAGCATGTCAGTATATTTGTAATGTGAAGTTATTAGAAGAAAAAACTGTCTTTTACCTACAAATGTCAATATGCATTACTAATGTTGAAGCAAGTTGGTATTAAACAGTACATAAACTAAATTACTGACTTTTCTTACTCATCATGGCTTGGAAAAATGTCTGTGCACTTGAATAAGCCAAAGAATCCCCCAAACTAGAATGCACATATCCTATTATTTTCAGTGTTTTGATGCAAAAATGGTAATTAAATACATCAAATATTACTATAAGTCGGTGTAAGAATGTTATTCGAAAAAATGAAGTCACATTATGTGCCTCCACTGACAGCCCTTAAGCTAATGTCATTATTCTGTTCTAGATCTGAATCCAAGGAATACCTCAAAATTAGGCTTTCTGCTAGGAATTTCTAAGAATTTTATTATCTTCCAGTCACCAAATTAACTTTGCCAAATTATAAACTCTCAAGGTGAGTATTTCCTTACATATTTGCTCCCTGCCTGAGATCTTTTTTTAAAATAAACATTCCAAACAAAATGGTCTAGTAAAAAGTATGATGATTTGTCAGCGTAAGGAAGAAAAAACACCAAGAAAGCAGTACTTTTAAAAAAAGTACTGATTAGAATGCAAACCTGGAATTGGGCTTTATGCTCGCTAACATCTTTATAAAAATGAATACATATAATAATGTATTTTTAAGTGCTTAACAGAACTTTATTATAAGGCAACAGGTCCATCAAGCTTGCCAGCCTGTCTCCAGCAAAGCAAGACAAAGTACTTCTCAGGTTTTACCTGAGCAGATCTTCATAATCTTCATACCTAATAATCTGTATAAAATATGTCCAACTCCTTTTAAGGTCAGTTATTTTGTTTATCTCCACAGTTAGCAGTAGTAAGTTCCATGGTGAATATATTTTGAAAATATTGCATGGTTTCTCTTGTATAACTACTCCCAGATAATTTAATCTGTTCTTGTACTGTGAAAGAAGTGGTAAGTACTGCCTACTATACTTCATTATTCCATTCACCAGTTCATCAACCTCTCTCTATTCCTATTCAATCTCTTTTTCAATCTCACAAGGCTCTCCTCTGATGCAAGTTGTTCCACACAAGCTTGCTGCCCTTTCACTAACTGTTCAAACAGAGTTTGGAAATTGAACTTGTAAATGATATATAGGATGTGGGGGCCAAAATGCACTTGCACCGTGGCCTTAGAACATTACAATTCTTATCCAAATTTTACTTTGCACTTATTTACAATTAATTACATCATCTCTTTTTATCTTCCTGTCATGCACACAAGCTGATAAAGACTTGATGTAGAAAAGAAAAGTGAAATGGTCTGGTACAATTATCTGAAAATGAAAATAGGAAGGAACTGAGTCTAGACTGAGGGATGAAACACAATCCTGGCATGTGTCATAATTCAACTAAACCAAATCCTGTCACTTATTCTCAGAGTTTTACTTCCCAACATGCCTTTAATAAATTGAAACTTCATAACATTTAGAAGAGTAGAGAGATTCATATACAAGAAAACTCATTAAGCAATGATAAATCAATATCATTCTACATGATCCTGGTCACTCACAAGCATACATGCCCCATGCTAAAAGCTCAAAGGGTATTTTATTCTCTCTGACGTGTAACACCTCATCTAGTAGTTATAATGCACTTTGCTAAAGATAATTCTGATGCTGCATGAATCATAAATGTCATTCTACTCTGTGTATGAAATAATAATATTATTACATTGTTCAATATACAAAAATCAAGACAAAAAAATAAAACAGTCAATATCACATTAGAATAGGGTACATCACGAAACACCTAAAACCAGGTAGAAAAGAAATAAAACACATAATCAGATGTCAGTACCCTGGAAAATTTTCAGGAGATCCTTCATCTGATCTTTATATTGTTCCAACTTTTTGCGTAAATCATACAGTCCTTCAAGCCGTGTTAAGGGCAGCGAATCACAAACCCCAACTGAGAGAAAGTGATTAATTTCCTGCAAAACAAGACTGTATTAAGCACATATAGCATACAAACAAAGGCTTCAGGTAAAGAAGTGGCTCTTAGCAGTTCACAATGTGGATGCAAAATAAAAATGGAGACCTACAAGGAACTCCATGGTTGAAACCAGCAATAAAAAGACTCCATATGTCTCATTTAAACTTTATAAAGTATAGTTAGAAAATTTTTCTTCTATGGAAAGTTTGCATTACAAAAACCACAATGCCATGAGATGCATTTTAAAATGTAATTACCTCCAAAAGAGAATATGGTCCTTTACTGTATTTTATTTTCTGTTGAGTTGCTCGCAAATCTTTAAAAGTTGGATGTTCAGGAAAAGGATCTAAGCATTTGATTGCTTGGTACAGGCTTTCATTATCCTTATTGTCTATCACCAGATACTTCAACAAGCCTAGGACCTGAATATCAAAAGTAAATGAAAACCAAAAAAGACAAAGGAACAATTTTGAGCCATATTTCTTATTCAGGTTGTAAACTTTCTATTCCTCTAAGTTCCATTAAACTGGTAAGATGATTTATTTATACTGTTGAAAGTTGTAAGATGTTTAGAGGCTTGGGGAAATCACAGATATATTCTAAAATGGTGGGGCACTTTTGCTCTTCCTCCCCCCAAAATGCAATCAAAGCTTTTACTATCCCAGCCTGCAGTTTTATTGTCTTTTGATGAAGCTGATTTCAAATGCTGAGATTCAATATCATCTCTATGATATTCTCAATGAATAGAGATATCACTTAACAACACACTGCACCCAAGCAGTTCTGGTGTTATTACTATTCTCACCAAAGTGCTGGTAATTTGAAATTTAGACAAATGCCTATATGTCATCATTTACTACCCAAATCACTGAACTCTGGCAGAATTTGTATAACAACATATCTATGACTTGAATAAATGCTTGTCCAAGAGGTATCATACTTCCTTTGGAAAAACATTGCTGTTATGCTTTACTTAAAAAATCAATGCAATTGGATATTTAATCCAAGCACCTCTGAGGAGTTTTAAATCTAAATGATGAGGGTTTTATTTGAAGACTTGTATTTCCTTCAAATTAATCAACCAGCTAGAAGAAAAACTAAAAAAGAAGAATTTGAAAAGTGATCCCTAGAAGGTGGGCATCCCTGCAGGAGTATGATACGAGAAGGTTTTATATTTGACATCAGTTCCAATTCAGAGAAATTAGTCCTCCCCACTTTGTTCCTGCCCAGGGATGCCCTGACACATTGCCTTTGCAGATGTGCACATGAAACTGTTTACACAGACCTACTGTAAATCTGATCACAGTCACAAAGCTGTGAAACAAGATTGCCAGGTTATTTTCAGCTGGACCAGCACAGCCCTCCAGCGCAGGGCTACAGTGCAACCATAGGGATGCATATGGTACAAGGGAATCAGATTAAGCCAGAAGGCAACTTGGGGACTGAAGTGCAACAAGCACACTCTTCTCGCCTACAGCGACTAATTGTAAGTCTCTGAATGGTCTTATATTTTCACCCCCAGCAGAATGCACATAAAAAGCAACACCAGAGGGGAAACAATGCTTGTCACATTCCCTTTTAAGGCCTATGTGTTGCATTTATTTGTAAACATCACTTGTTAAATAAATAGCTGAACTACTGAAATCTATTCCCTGCACACATTTTCTCTTTGTCCTTTAGACATCTTCTTGTACCAAAGCTCTTCATCACGTTTCCCATGAAATCATCCACAGAGTTTTTTAAGGAATTGCTTAGCTACTTGATGGGCTATTTGGCAAAACAGAAGTACCAAAAGTGAAGTTGCACTTAAAAAAATTAAAGGTATAGTATTAAGTCTCAAATAATAGCTTTTATAAATCTCCAAAGCTTAGGAAAAACGAATTAAAATTGAACATGAGTATAGATAGAACCTTAGGAATAGTGAACATGAACTGGAAAGCTAAGAGATAAGGAATAAACAGCAACACAAAACCACCTGTTCCTGAATCTGAGACTGGTCCATGGCAAGAGGTATTAGCGTTCCTACAATAACATGAAGGTGGGTCTCCAGAGCATCACTGCAACATGTAACTGCTGTGTGGCAAACATGATGCAGAAGATCACAGCAGAGTGAAAAGCTGCGCATGGATATGTCTCTGATTATGACGGGTCTGTCACGGGAAACAAAGTGAAATTAAAGAAATACAAATTGTCACTGTCTCAAGTATCAACATTTTATACATCGGGGAAAAGGAATATAGTAAGGGAAAAGGAAATCAGGAAGAATTGATTCCAAACTTTGAAATTTATAAACTCAATATATCAGCTCTAAAGACTTAGCTCAGGAGACACAGAAAAACTGAAACACATTGAATTTGACTGATCACTTCAGAAAATGGAACAAAATCTTGTAGAAAAATATATATCAAAGAGAAAGAAAATCCCCAAAAGGGTTTTAGATTATTATTTGTCAGGAAAATCTTGACAGAAGCAGAACAAAGTGGAAAACATGCTCTCTGAATCCTCCTCTATCTAAAATGACCATTAGTTTTTAAAACATTAGGTTATAAAGGACACCTGGAGATTATCTACTCCAGCTTCCTTCCTGAAGCAGGGCCAGCTTCAAATTCAGATCAGTTTCTCAGAGTTTTGTTGAGCTGAATTCTGACATATTCCTTGGATGGAGAATCAATAGCTTTCCTGAGAAACTGGCTCCACTGTTCGACTATTCTCACTGTAAAAATCCTTTCCCTTATATCCAACCACTCCCATATTGCAGCTTGCTGGGTGCTACCCCTTGTCCTTTCACTGTAAACTTCTAAGAAAAATCTGGCTCTACCTTTCCTGTAAGGTATTTTTCCCTCCAGAAATAGGAGAAGAGAAATTAGATCAACTCAGTTTTTCCCCTCTGGGGTCTTCCACTCAACCCATCCTGGTTTGTTGTTCATTATCTCTCATAATACTCAAGGGGGAAATGGCTGCTTCCTTCAACTTGCAGGCCATGCTCCTGCCAGCACAGCTGAGTTCATGGTCAGCCTTCAGTGAGAAAAGGTGAGCTGCTGACTCGTTCAGTTCCTCTTCCTAGACAGACTCCAAGTCTGAAGTCATGATGGGCTATCCTGGTGATATAGTGGGATATCACCTGGGATATTCCACCCCAGGTGAGAGACTTAGGGGTTGCTTTTGTTCATCCCCACAAGGACCTGCTGTTCCACCCCTGGAGCTAGGTGAGGTCCCTCTGAAAGGCAGCGTTGCTCTCCAGTGCCTCAGCAGCCCTCACCCCAGCTCAGTGCTCAACACAACAGTAAGTCCCATAATAATGCAATTACCATAAAATTCTCACATCTCTTCAATATCTCAGGGTATGAAATGCTTCAAACGAGCCAAGCAATCAATTTATACATATACTCAGAGACATTTAGGCAAGTAACTATCTGTGAAACCCAGAGTTAAAGCTCAAGTAAGAAAATATCTTTAGTGTTCTTTGTAAAAGGTAAGAATCCTACTTAAATTTTAACCTGATGAAGGACCAGTTTCCTCAGTCTGAAGGCAAGCTAAGATAACATGTAGCAGTTCTCACTTTGCTAGGTACTTACTGGTAAGAATGTAAATGTCAACACTTATAAACTCAATAAGAACATTTTATTTGACTTGTGCTCACTCTGCCCTTGACTCCACATTTTAAATTTTTCTCCCATATGCTTTAAATTCCTAAACACCCTGTCATCAAAATCTCCCAACATTGCTTATTTCTACAATTTGATAGCCTATTACAGATACAAAACCTGCAGTATGGCAAACATCTAAACACAAGGCTAGCACAAATCACTCCATATTTTACTGAGTCCTATGTTTAAATTCTGAAATTATAAAAGAACAGCAATTTAATTTTTAATTTTAGCAAATTTTAATTAATTTTACAGATTAATTAACATCTGCTAGCAATATTAAAATGTAGGGTTACAGGAGCAAGGGAGCACAGACAGAAAGATCTAATTACTTTGTTTACCTGCTATTGATGTGGTGAATCAGGGTGTAAATTACATCTCGGAGGACAAAAGCCCAGGCTCCTCCTAAACTGTCTTTGATCTCTTTAAGTAACAGACCAACAAACAAGTGATAAATTACAAGAACTCTGTGTTTCTTATACATATTTTTTGTATCTGATGCATGCTTACAAAGAGCTAGAAGGATTTTCTGGAACGAATCCTGAAGATGAATAAAATATGAATAAAAAAATTATTCATAACGTCAATACCATCAAGAAAAAATGTTAAAAATCTAAAACTTAACATGGGCAAAAAAAGCTTCATTATTTTTACTGCTTTAAACTAACAAAAGACCTGCAGAGAAACCAATTCTCCAAACAGGACAATAAGCCAAATACCTCCTCATTTTTCTTTATTCTATTCCCCCCACATGAGAAATGTTATGCACATTTCTCAGAAAACCAAACAGTTCTGGCAATTTTTACCAAGAGGAGAAACATCAAATAAAAACCATTAGAGCATCGGGTAAGGATTCAACCCATATTTTTTCAAACATAATGTTCATGTGTGCAAAATGCACTATTTCACAGAACACAGCACAATAGATCGCAATTGTTAAAACTGTAAACTTTAAAAAAAAGCCATTTAAAAACACAAGGCAGGTTGTGCAACATTTTAAAAAACTTATTCCATGGGCTGGCAATACTAATTTTAACACTCAAAAGATTTACCTAAAACATGGTTCAGTAAAGTCTTTTTCTTATTTTCAGATTATTTATAGGTAGACAAAGTTAAGTTGCTGACAACATATGCAGTAACACAGCATAATTTTAAACAGATACATTTCTAAGGAACAAATTTAAATGACAATAATATGTTTATGATTTATTGCAAGGCTGTATAATTTCCAATGTCTTCATATTTGCCTTTAACAAATGAAAACAAGGGTCAAAAAATATCACTGAGTATAAAATTTCACACTGTCAGTAAAACTAAGAAAACTTACATTTTAATTGTAGGCTGTATTTACTTAAAATTACCCAAATATAATTATTTCAGAATGTTCTTTAGACAGATGACAAATATGCCACATTCTAAACTGTGTCTGGCACACAGAGATTTCCCCAACCTTTAAAATAATCCTCTCTACTTTTTATTTATTATATAATGCATATAATTACATAATTTACGCACTTATATAAGACATATTGTATAACACATAGAATAATTAGTAAAATAATATTATACAATGCACATAACTCTGTCCCTGAATTTAGGACATCTTCCATTTCAGAAGGCAAACAAATGAATAGAAAAGGGTCTAAGGTTGTTTATTTTCCTCACATAGAAATGATGAAAATGTCAAATTTAACCACTCAGAAATTTTGCATTTTACAGAAGAAGAAAATCATCATTACATACTTACAGGGCTTTTAGAAAGAACTGCTACAATACTTTTTAATTTGCTTTTATGACAGTTGCTAATATAGTCCAAGGTTGCCTTAATCACATAAGACGGAAAATGAGGAGGATTAGGAGCCGGATCCAGTTCCCTAAAAAAATGAAAAAGAGGCGTATTTTTCTTCTCAAAAATCAAAACACTTGTATTTAATACAGTAAGTCTTAATGAATAAACACATTAATTTCTAGAAAATATTTTTTGCTTTCAGTAAGAAGCCCCAAAAGCATCCAGAAAAGTGACATGTACCCTATTTTGTAGCTGCTTGTTGTCCTTCTATGGCAGCTTTCTAAACTGTACTTTCTTAACTTTATTTTTTTTGAAAGATCATATTGTTAAAACCGCGAAGAGCTTTTTTTACAAGCAGACACCACAGTCTCTTAAAAAGCTCACTGCAAAAAACTTCTTTAAAGAGTTCTTAAATCCTCACCCATTTAACTTTTGGCAGATTTTTCCAGAAATGCTTTGGTTTCCTTCAACTTATATTTTTACAATAAAGGTATCTTCATCAATAAAAAATGCAATGTTTTTCAAAAAATTTGCATCTGAACATAAAAATCTGGAAAATTATTATACAAATTGGGATATTTTAGGACAATAAAGACCGAAAAGCCAATAAACATGAAGATATTTGTGGCACTAGACTATTCTATTAATTAGGAATTTGTTTATTTGGCATTGCTTAACTAATCTCCTTACCAAAGACAAGAGCTGCCACGGCAAGAACTGCTAAGAAACAGTTCTGTTTACCTCTCCATGACTTCTAGTTTTTAAAGACCATTAAAAGAATCACTTTAGAGACTAAAATCTGACCCATTTAACAGAGAGGGCAGTTCATCCAAATTTGAGCTAACCTAAACAGGCAGTCCATAACAGTCCAGCTCATCAACACACAACAGCATTCTCTTGCACACCATTCATTCCTCCCTTCAGCTGCAGAATTGCAGAGCTTCTCCTTCCCAATCTCAGGGAGTAACTATGTGAGAAGGCATGACTGTGATATATCACTACTAGTGACAATAAACCCCTTCAATTCTCAACTTCAGGGTTACCTCTTCTTATGCCTGAAGGGCACATTCTAATGCACAATGTTATACAAACACACTCAGCATTCAGAAAATCTACAAGTACATACCTGATGTATTTACTCAGGTGAGACCCTCCTTCGGCCGTGGTACCAGCTGGTTCATGTAAAGTCATCAACAGTTCAACCACAACCTCTGGCAAGTTACTATGAGATAAATTGTCAATCTGCTACAAGAAGAAAAACAGCATTTTAATATGAAAAAAGTATTTCAGCCAGAATTATTTCTTTGGCTTCTGAGAAAGCCTACTTTTCCTTGTCTAGATTCTCTATTTGTTCCATTTTCCATGACATACAATTCATTCATTAATAAAGCCTGGTTAAGCTTCTCTATGGCAGTCGTAGGTAGAACAATTTGCTTTCCTGCAGTATATGGAAAAAAAAAATCATGTTTCATTTTACTACTAGTTCTAAACACAGAGTCTGCCTCTGGAGAAGATGGCTCCCCATAAAGCATTAAAAAATATTTTAAGAGGAAAATGTGACAAAGAAACTCAGGGCTGTATAATGAATGGGAAAAAAATTTTATTGCATTCAGAAAAAAATTATACTTAAATCAACTGTCTGCCTCAAAATTTCTACTGAATAGCTACTTGAAATCCTTGGGATAAAAATTCGGCTATTTTGAATTAAAATACTAATTTTGTACCTATAAATTAGAACTATTTCTGTTTACATAATAAATAAATGTTTCTTTCTGGTCTGTTAAACACCATAGAACTCAATTCACACATTTTAAATGGATACCTGTTTTCCTAAGCAGTTTTCATCTTTAAGCATGTCATAGACTTTAGAAGCCATTTCTCTTTGCTCTGCTACTTCACTCTTTCCATGGCTTTGATAGGCAAAGTACGGGAGGATGTTCACAAGTAACTTTGGAAAACAGTCTGCCAGAACTTGTGTCCAGTCTTTTTCAATCCTGCTGGCAAGGGATTTCACATCTTCAAACTGACTTCTAATCACCAGGTGTGGAACCAGAACTTTGTAACAAGACCTACACATAAAAAATACATTTCCAAAATGTCCTTAAATAAAAAAAAACCTTATTAAATTAAAATTAAAATACCATTTCTCTACTGTACAACTAAACTTACAACCATTGTTTAGCTATTGCTACACAAAAAAAAAATCTTACCTGCATAAATATAATACATATGATGCTTGGAATGCATTTTGAAAGTTCTCAATACATCACCTTACAACAAACTCCTGATGAATTACTCTCTTTAGCAATTTGAGGCCCTGTGTCATAACTGTAAATAAAATCTAAGTAATGCTTTCATATAGGAAACTTACCTGTAGAACTCCTCAAGGCTAGTATAGTTCAGAAGAACATAAGGAAAAGCAGACAGGCTATATCCACTGTCATTTATTTTCAGCCACTCCATCACCAAATAGTCTAAATGTGATGTCATGAAGTCTTCTATACTTTTATAGCCAAAAATGTCAGATACTTTTTTCAAAACCTGAAATGCATGAATTAAAATTGTGAAAATAGCATAGAGAATACATGGTACTATGGCAAACTGACAATATTGCACCTCCAAGTGTACCCTCCAGCCTTTTAATGAATATTTTGTGTAACTCGGCTCCTGTTTAGCATAAGCCATTTTACTATTTGTATTGCCATACCTTAGAAGACTGAAATCAAGGAACTACAACTAATCCATGTGAGCTAAGAAAGGATGGCCAGTATCCCTTTTGCAGGGTACAGACTGTGTGCAAAACCAGGAAGCAGTGAAGAGAAAGAAAGGATAAAAGGAATATGTGGACTTAAAAAATGACCAGCATGATAGGCTGAAGTATAAACAGCACTCATTTCAGTACATTCCTGTGAACTTCAAAATAGAGTTCTACAAGACACACACCATCTTCCAGTACTTGACATTTATTTTACACATTTTCCACGTACGAAAACTTGCTTCTGCTGTGTAGAGTGATTTTTCTAAATGAGATCTGCAATATTCAGTGTATGTCAATGTACAAATGTCTATTTGTATTTCGGATCTGTGCTTTGAACATACAAGATTTACCATTAAAATTGCCTTTCATGATTTCATTATTTCTGTGTAAGTCATTAAAGACAAATTAATTCAGTTATGTAAGTACGACACTAATCAAACCTTTACAATATTTAACAAATTTCAATGCAGAGAAAAACATTTTATAATCTTTCAATTTTAACCTAACCTTAATTTATAACCTAAATATCACATGAAATGTCAGACTTGCCTTTTTCACAAGGTGAGGTTCTAATCCATTCTCTTTCACAGACTGGCAAATAGCAAACAGAGCTTGCTTTTCACAGACCGGACTGCAGCACAGAACCATGGTTATAAGCATCAGCAGAACTGCCTTTCCATTACCCTGCTTGTCCAAAAGATCTTCAGGACTTGCATCACCTCTGACCTTCAATAAGAAATGATGAAGAACTTGAGCAAATATTCTGTTACAGCAATTTCCTAGTTAATAAATCAGCATAAATAGTTTAAAATTAGGGGCACTGACATAAATACTGCTGAATATGTCTAGTCTCCTTTTTTTACTCCTTGATCCACATAGGGAAGAACTACCTTGCCATGCAAATGCAATTCTCCCCCAATTAAGGCACAGTGTTGACTAGTAATGAATTTAAATAAAAAACAACAAGAAACTGCAATGAAAGGGGAGAAGCTAACAGACACCACCATGCCGAGGGGACAGAACAAGGACTCAAAGCAACACAGAAACAAGATGATGACAAAGAGCTAGAGGTGGCATTACAGAGGGATGAAATAAGATGTCAGAGATGAGGCCTCAGCAGCAAGACCAGGCTACAACACAGCAGGCAAAGGGAACAGAGGAAAATGCAGCACAGAGAAGACAGGCAGACAGGTAAAGCATGACAGAAAAAAGGGAAAAATGTAGATGAAGTAGATGACGTAGCATGGTAGCAAGGAAGGAGGAAAAGTGAAAGACACTAAAGAGAAATTCCACAGTACAATACCACACCATTGTATTTCCAGTCACTGCACTAAAGTGTAAATTTTCCTTCACTTCAAGCTTCTGAAAAGTTCAAATTTTTAAGCAAATATCAATTTTGTGAAAACGATTGCTCTAATATCACTGGAAACAAGATCTGAAATTTACAAATCTGGGCTTATGCTGTGTAAACACAAAATTTAATTTATTTAATTTAATTTATTTAATTATTGCCTGTTATTCATTATTTATATGTGTTCTAGATTATTCTGGCTACATTTTTCTATGATTCTTAACTGTTACAGCACTGAACCTGCAACAACAAATAGTATGATACAGAAGAGCAGTCTGGAACACACAGTAAAAAAATTTACAAATTCCTAATGTGGGCAAAACAGTGAGTGACTGGATGTGAAAGGAATTTCCTGATTTATCACTTTGTTTCACCAGCTCAGATTACCTGAAGTCCAGAAGAATTGATATTTCAGAAAATTAAACACAATCATGTTAAAAGTAACTTCATTCAGAAGATCAAAACTAGGCAAAACGAATGACTAGATGTTGGTACCAGATTGCTCATTCCTTCCTGAACTCTGAGATACACATTCTCAAAAGCCTTTTGCTGGAGCTTCAGGGGAAGAGGTTTAGACATTCCAGAAGACGCATCTCTCTGTTTCACATCTTGAAACAAACTTCAAAAAAAAAAAGAATAATCATTAGCATAACACAATGGAATTACTATATGTTGTGCATATCAATAAGGTTCTGATTTTCTGAATATAATTATTTTTGTCTTTATTTCCTTATATTGATTTTTCTTTATTTTCTTATAGAGCAGTTTCTCTCCATATATCAATCTCTCGCATCACAGAATAATTGAAATATAGACAAAGTTCGAACGCTTCAACAAAATTTGGTAGGTTTTTATATAGTCAAGATTGATGTTCCAGAAGTATTGAAAAGAGCAGCTATGCAGTACCCCAAGTGACATCCAGTTAAGTGAAATTAAGTATTATTCTTATAAACAGAAAAAAATATCTACATTATCACCTGGTAATTGACTTTGCAGCAAGAATGCGAACTTGATGGCGACTGTCTGCAAGGAAATGTGGGAAAGCATTGCTCACAGGTAGGTCTTCATTTTTCACATTAAGAATGGCCCACTTGCAATGAGGATCAACCTGAAGAAAGTAATACTGTGATTTAAAACGTACAGAAGATACACTGAAATATGCAAAAGATCTTTAGACACTGTTTTTAAGTATCTCTTAAGTAAATACTTTGCATGCTAATGAACGTCAGAAAATCTGGGATTACCTCAAGCAAGGCTTTCATGCAGTTTAAAAGGGCCACTCTTACTGATGCTGTGCATTTCCCTCCTTGAGATAATTGCCTGAAACAAAGAATACTCGATTAAAGGAAAAAGTTGCCCACAATCTTGAGAAACAGCTTCTTGCAGATGATTCTTTTGTGCTCCGTAGGCATGTTTGGGAGAATTTGACATTTTTATTTTAATTGCAAACCATTTGTATTTTTGGTATTTATTATTCTAATACTATGCCTAAGGATGAATTTTTTGCTATAAATATAGCACGACACAGAAAATCTGAAAAGTTAAATGCTGGATAAAGATTCCACAGTACACACAAACAGCAAGACACACAGCAGCACTACTGTCTTCTTACTGATAGCAAAGATAAAAACTAAAAATCAAAAATTTAATGTCCAACAGACTTCTGCAATAAATAACATACCAAAAGGCTCCAACAACTGTCAAAAACTGTCCTTTGGTTTTCCCTGTCTCTTCTGCATGTTCATCCAACTGGGCCAACCCTACTGCTATAGGGAGCAAATTATTTAGGATTACTTTACAAACTTCTTGATCTCGACGATACAAAGAACAAACAGCACTGTGAAAGAAAGAAAAAAAAACCATCTTGAAAAAGCCACCAAAACCCCTGAAATAGATGTAAAACATGCTGAATAGTTTCTTTCTTACGAAAGAGGCTTAAGAAGCATATCAACATCAACTGCAGGCAAGACATGTTCTTCTGTAGGGAGCTCCTTCAACAGGATCAAGTACTGTGGAATAAAAAAAACAAACAGAATAAAAAAATCCAAACAAAACCAAAATGGAAAACAGTACTTAAGAAAATAAGTAGACAAAAACAAAAATTAGCAAACTTTTTTGTTAAGTCTTACACAAAACCATGCAGCAAAGACACCTATTGTCAGCTACGGCATGTTAGACTCATCATCTTTTCATGTAAACACTGTAAAACAGTAATGTGAAATTTTTAGTTCTGGCAGTAAAAAATATTTCCTTTGTAAAATAAGGCACATATATTGTTCTAACTACTGAGACTACTTCTTGTTCTTTAACAAACAATTAACAATAAAGGTAAGATATTTGTATTTCTCAACTCTTTATTTTCTGGCTTAAAAATTTGAACTGCTGTTTTCCTGACAAAAATACACTTCAAAAACATCAAATGTAGCCATTTTAAGTGTTCTCAGGGGACTGATGACAAGAGAAAGACAAAGCATAATTGAGAAGACTATGCAAATTTAGTCACAGTACAATTACAGAAGTGGGCCTGCTGTAACACCCCTCACACTCACCATGTGCAGATGCAGTGGCTTAGTGCTGTCAAAGACATTGCCTTCAGCCAGCATTAACAGCCTCCTCCGAATATCAGAGGCTCGGAAGCTCACTGTCTCAACTCGGACTGTAGTCGCACAGATACATAAGAACCTCACAATTTCAAGGAGAAGTAAATCCTGCTTCGTCAACTGTTCTTCAGCTAATGGGCTCAAAGTACCTAGAAATAAGATTTTCATGTAAGAAATACTTCTCCAAAGACAACAGAAGAGGTGGTAATATTTTAAGTCTTTACAAAACTAATGTAAGTTCTCAAAAATGAGAGAGTACAAGCAACCTTTATGTTCATTTGTTATTGACCAGTTAGGGCATTTGAATAAGAATTTAAAACAAAAGATAACATCAGTACTTGTAGCTCCTAACAGGAATAAACAGACAGATTCATGCTCCTGTCCCTCTGAAGGTCCAGATATAGTGTCAGAATTATTAATCACCAAAAGGAGGAAAGTTAAATAGGACTGTTTTTTGGAGAACGACGTACAATCTACAAGAGACAAATATTGTACAGACTCATTTTCTAGTATTTTCTTTGCCAAAACTTCTGTCTGGCTTTAAAAAGTTAGTTTCTCTTCTTGCATTATTTTATTTATAAAATAAAAAAATAAAGTTCTCTTTTTTAAATGAGTTAGAACACTTCATTAACATCTTTAAAACACTGATGAAAATTATTCTTGCTTAGATACCTGCTTCAACTACTAATAAAGCAGCTCAATTTTGAACACCACTACTTTTCAAGCAAAGAGATATTTGCAAAAACAAGTTTTTGGAAGTAGTTTTGGACAGAGGGAAGACTTACCTGTTACAGCTTGCACATCACAAGATTCATTTGTATCACAGATGTCAGTCACTGAACGATTATCAAAGAGATCATCAGATACCTGGTTATCTACTTCCATTATACTCTCCTCAGGATCATTCCTGAGATCCACTTCTCCCAGTACACTTGGCTTCCCAGTAACTGTCATCTGACAAAAAACACCACATCCTTTTAAAGTTGGCTTTTAGGAACAGAAGAAACACCACAGACATAGCACAAGGAGAGACATGACAGTTTCCTAGTGAACTATAACAGGAGAAGATGTAAGGGTGGCACAGAATTGATGAATTTCATCATTTGATAAACCTGTTTCCTATATATTATCTAAACTATTCTCTTCAGGATAGAAGCTTCCTCAGACAGATACTGATCTCTGCATTTTAGATTCTGCCAAGGCTGGCGTTAAGTTTTTTAAAAACACTTCTCTTTGTAAGATTCACCAACTTCTCACCACACTTCATCGTTACAGAGGAATAAAAAAAAGGCATGTGACTTTTTGAGGGAACACTAACTACTTCTTTCCCTACCAGATGACAACACAAGGGGAAAAACATCCAGCTCTTCTTCATCTGAATAAAAAAAGGAATTTTCCTACCTAGACCTGACTACAGCACAATGTGCCAAAAAGAGAAGTTTTAAGAATTGTGCTAGACACAGTGATGTGCCACACTTCCACTTTTCCCAGCAAGAAAAGTCATTTAAAGTTAGACTTAATACTCACATAATAAACACAAAAAACCTCCTCTTTTGCAAGTGCATTAAAGCTAAATGTTATGTGTTATAGAATTCTTTTATACATATTTCTACTGTAACAAAGTATTAAAAAAATGAAAAATAGCATAAATTTGTTTTTTAATGTGAGCTGGAATGCTAACCTTGATCAAATGTTATCCATCAGCTCTTCTCTTTACCCTAAGTCTGTGTTCAAATGCTAAATAGAAATGTTTCTGGTTAGGAATTCTCTATAAAAGTCAATGTATTTCAATTTATGTTCTTCAGTAATATGTATCTCGTTTGATTTGCCTCCAGATTATTGTGCTGTAAAAACAATCCTCTCACAGAAGAGTACTGCATTCAGGAACAGACAGAATGTACTTACCAGATTCTTGCAAGTATCTATGAGATCGTTCATAAATTTTGATGTTAACAAACGCAGGAAGATATTAGACAGCATCTTACTAGCACTGTTCTGTAACGAAGCAAGATGTACAGATAGATTATTTTTTTCAGGAATTACAGGTATGATACTAAATTTTCTGATCTCATTAACGAAGAAAGAAATTTAAATTCCTTTATAAACTTTACCTTGGTACAGTTGCACAAACATTTTGTACATTGCATTATCAAAGTCCTCAGCATGTTGATATGGGTATCTTCATTTAGCTTGTTCTTAGAGTTAGAAATGCTTTCTCCAGCATAATGAATGAGAGACTAATAAAAATACAACACAGTTAGAAACCTCAGTGAAATACACTGGCACTTGTACAAAAGACAAAAGGATATGATTCCCATCCATACATTCTCATTCATACAGCTTTGACGTTCATAGTGTGCATCCATGAATCCACATTTTTCTGTGATTCTTGTTCTACTTGTTTAGCTCAGGAAGTGACAAAACCATGGCCTGGACATGCTTGAAACATTAATATATTCATCACAAAAGAAAAATACAGCATATCTTCATAAAGTCAAAGTTTTGGGTTTCTGAACAAGAAACCACCTTGGATAGTAGTAATAGTAAAAATAATAGCAATAGCTGTCTTCATACTGGTTTGAACCATCAAATTATCTTAAATTCCGGAACAAAAGACCTATAAATGAAAGGACTTGTTATCTTATAATTAGTCCTTTGTCTACATGTCCATGACTTTCATTTTTTTGAAAGGTGTGACTCAGAAATATATCAATATTTAGAATAATCTCCACTGCAAAACTTGTGCGTTGGTGTACTGACAGAATTTCAGTGACTCCTCTCTTTCAGCAGCAGTGGCATATTTAATCCTCTCTAAGCTGCTTTTTTCTGAGGAGATACCTGCGCTCTGAAAAGGTGTCAATGAGAACAAAATTTTATGAATTAATTTCTATTCAATGCTTTATTTAATTTTTAACAGGTCCCAAATGCATTACTGCTCACCTTTGCATTCTGGAACAACGCTGACTTACAGGCATCCTCCTCTTCAAAAACACCAGTGTAGCAATAGCAACCCAGAACACCAACCAGGACACTGACACATCGGACAAGGTGCTCAGCAGCAACAACCTTAGACTAAATCAGATACACTGTATAAATACCAGCGGCACATCACCACAAAACACAGAATCCCTACACTTTGCCTTCAAAATAGATTGTTTGGGAGCACAAATACAAGGATGTAACAGTAATTTCTAACTTACCTTAGGACCACCACAACTGCTTAAAAGCTTTTCTGACATTGCTAAAAGGCAGTTCTCCAGTGTTTCCCTAAGATTTTGGTTGATGGCAAGTCTTGAAACAGTCACATTTTTATCTGCAACATTTACTGCAAAGTTAGTGAAAATATCCATTTCATCAAATGTTGTCTGTAGGTACAGCTCTTCCACATCAGAAAAATTGTTTTCTTCTTTCCCTTGCACATGTTGCTCGCTGGAAGAAGAGACACAGTTTTTACTTTAGCACCCAGCATATAACTTACAAGTCTTAAAAGCTATTACTTAAATACAAGAAATATACAAAAGCAAAATAAAATATTTTGTCTTTTTGTGCTTCCAAACCCTGGCTGACCTTTACTTTCTGACATGACTTTCACTGTGGAATGGACAATACCATTCTAGCTCTACTGTAAGGAAACATGAAGCCTGCACACTGATCATACCTTCTCCTGCAGATATGGAGCAGCACCTGTGCTGTGTTAGGATCCCTGACCTCAGCATGCTTTACACAGTCGGAGCAGAAATCCACGACACCCCTGAAACTAGTGTTTTTAACTTCTAGTAGGTAAGTCTTGCATCAGAACAAGTTATTCACATTTAAATTTCATTAAGGGGAAATTTAATATAATATATAATATTTAATATATCTTTAATAAATATATAAGGATGTAGTCCAAAGGCCGGGATAGAAGATATGCATTGGTGAAAGGTGCAGCAGCATTTGTAACTTAAGCTTCTCTAATGATTGATTTAAAAACATACCATTTTGCATCATTTTGGAAAAAGTTCATGGCAGCTCTGCAGTTTTTCATTGTAAGGCTCACAAGAATTTTTTGTAATACAAGATGAGGAAAATCACTGAAAAAAAGAATATTTTTTTTATTTTCTTGCACTTAGACAAGCTCTTGGGATTTCTGAAGTACACCTAAACATTATCCAGATTACAGTGTATCTTCTAAGAAATAGAAGTTTCCACTGAAGATTTCTAATGCATAGGTCACATATCTGCTATGATATGGACAGATAACCAAATTATATCCCCAGAACGACATTCTACAGGAAACTTAAAAACCCAACAGACTCTGCCTAAGCTTTAATATAACAGAATTCTGCATTAATATAATACATTTTTCCCTGAAGAATTTTCTGTGTTACAGGGTGAGCTTACATGTAAAATTATGGCACAAAAACTTTACCTGCAGAGCACAGGAGGCAACTCAGTACATTCTTCTATTTCTTCCTCCAAATAGCTGGATAGGAGCCATTTCATTATTGCCTCCCTTAACACAGAACCCAGATTTCTTTCAGAATTATTCTGTTCTATTCCTATGTCCAAATTTTCTGGCACCGAGCAGGCAGACATCACTAATGATAAACAACATACAGCAGAACTGCAACAAAAATGGAACAGGGGATTTGTGAGAAACCACATGGTATTTGTTGATCAGCACTCTAAAACAAAGCCAGTATTTCTGCATGCACAGGAAGCATCAAGTATGTAAGCAAGTTAACAAGCATGCATGCTGGTCAACTTCTTCATTAAAATCTTTGCATTTTCATTTTTCTTGGCTGTTATAGACATTTCCTATCTATCTTAAAGATTATTTCAGCATATTTATTTCCAAATAAAAATTTAGAAGACAACATACTTCTTAACTTCAAAAAAAAAAATCAACATTTATCTGTTAGTCAGATTTTAAAGTTTTTCATCCATTTTAAATTTTACTATATTCTAAATGTGAGTATGCTTGCCTCTCCTCTTCTGCTTCTGCTTTCAGTCTTATTATGTATTTATGATCATTTCAAAAGCTTAGAGCATAAATGTGTGCGGTTCTTAAATAAAAACACAGTCACAACAAAAATAATATTGATTAACAGTGGTTTTGGTTGCACAGTATGTGAATCAGAATGTGAATCAGACACAGAACACTACCCTTGCTTCCATTTTACCTTGAAGGTTTGCATGCAGTTCCTGAAAATATCTTCCAAAGCTCTTTATCTATTACAACAAGGTTTCCTTGAATCATAGCTCCAAGCAGCCCAAAGCTCTCCACTTCAATTTGCTGAAGGCTTACGCTGCGAACGGTAAGAGCCCAGATCTTTGCCCAGGTTCTCTGGAGCTCCAGCTTGAGGGTGCTTTTCAAATCAGTTTTCTGGTTTTGACACAAAGCTAGCTCTCTGAGACACTTCAGCACGTATGGGGTCCTTTCTCCTCGGCGCTGCTGAGGCAGTAACTGGTGAAGGACACTGAGCAAGGCAGGCAACTCACTGTTAGGAAGACTCATGGGATACTTTGATATTAACTGACTTGTAATCTGTAACCTTGAAAACACAAAGTGAAGCAATTACTTCAAATATACCAAATATACAGAAATTTGCATTTTCAGAAGTAAAGGAACACACAAACAAAGCTTTCTCCAATTGCCATTTCTCATTTATACTTTCCAGTATTGAGTTGACTCATTTACTACCAGAAGTTAAAGATTCAGTAGATCTACCACTTTTACTTGTAAAGACTGCTCATCTAGCCTCGCTATCACTAACAATTTCTTACAGTTCAGAAGTCCTTTGTGTCAAACAAATTACCCCTCGATCAAGGTCCCAGGTAAGAAGCCAGGCCTTGGAACAGTGTTCAGGACAGGTATTACAGAAAACTGGGTGAACTAGTCCAAAATGGCCAAACTCTTAATGGTTACTCCACTATGACACAGCCAGCTTAAAGCAGGTTTCCAAACGCTCTGACAATCTAATTCACTGCCTAGATATATAATCACACCATGTGCAGACACCCAACTTAAATGCACAACATATTCAGGAGAATGCTAAATATAGAAAGATGTCTGGAGTGATACTTTTTTCATGCAAAGATGTTATTACCAAGGTATGACATCAAAATCCTTCTGGGATCTTGGCAAGTTGTCTCGAATGACTCCCCAGCCAAGCTCAATCCTCCTGCGCTTGTTTGGCATAGTGAACTCACTGGACTCTCTTTGTGAAACAGCATATGACTGGCTAATTTCAAGGACTTTGGTATCCTCTGTAAAAACCTTTCAGAAAGAGGAATTAAAAGAATGCAAATTAAAAAAAGAAAAAGTAGCAGTTTTTACAAGAAAACTGAAATGCTTAGAGCCTAACAAGAAACACTAGTGAAATACTGTACATTTCTAAACTGCACAGAATTAACAGAACATAACAGAATACAGATAAAAGTATGAATACTTCAGCAAAACATAAAACTTAGTAATTATATAGTCAACCTTATATTCAAAGAAAAATGTTACCTGATGACAAATATCAGCCATTAACTCAATTAAATTTTCCTTTACAGCAACGTTACGTGAGCCTGAAGAATACTTCCCTCTGCTGCTGATGAGATTTATTTCATTCACCAGCAGATCATACAGGTTATGTAAGATGCTTTGCCACTTTGCTAAGTCATATGCACCTGTACATGCAAAATACAGCCAAAATCTGAGTAAGGCACACAAAAGTTCAACAAATGCAGGCCTGAAAAGCAAATTCTCTAATGAAGAATGAATAAAGCAAAAAAGTGAAAAAATTAAGAGAGAACATAATCATTATATACAAATAATCAGGGTAGGAATTAAGTTTCTAATAAACAATTCTTCATCTAACTAGAAAGAATACAGTTAAAGGTAATGGATAGATTTGTACAAAGTATAAAAAAAAATTATGCTAGAACTAAAATAGGCCATGACAGACAAACATAATTACTGAGTTCTATTCTCTGAGCAGTTTTATAGTGTAAGTCAGACTTAACTGACAGTAGTAATTTCTAGGCTTAAATAGACCTGGTAAGAAACCAATACATGTGGCAATCTAAACCAAATCTAAATTATAATTTCCTTTCCCCAAAGACATTATATTTTCATTTAGCAATTAAAACTGCCTTTTGATTAAAAGATGCTCAGACCTTTAAAGGACTTAACACAATTAATATGCTCTTAGTGGATAAAATTTGAAAACTCCTTTTCACTTTCACTCAGTATTAACCTTTAGCATAAAACTAATGACAAATAATCATCACTACCATTAATGTTCCCAAGACTCAGTATCAAAATTCAGAGTTGGTACAGTAATTTAAACAATCCCATGCAGCAATTAAAAAAAAAAAAAAGACGTTTTTCACTGTACCTCTTCCCTGAGTTTTTGCACCCTTCGGATGATGAATATGAACTTGGAGACGAAATAACTCAATTATTGATTCTTTCAGGGAATCCTTTGGTCTATACTGAGTCCATATGTAAAGCAACACAGGCAAAATTTCTTCCCCTACTTTGCAAATCCGTATGCGACAGTTGTCAGCAAACTTGTGGCAGAAAACATTCATAGCTCCAACAATATGATCCAGGCCTGCAGTATTCTTCTCCTGCCTGTAACACAAAGGTAACACTCAAACTTCCAAAATATATAATCATATTTCTTTTCCTAAGAATTGTTTAAACGGAAATACTAGTGAGTAACAACATTCAGAATATAAATGCAGAAGTTATTAGTATTTTAGAGAAGTTATGCAATTGATATTCAAAGACGGAAGAAAATATGTCTGAAGAAGTATTACCTGTTATTACTCAAGTCTAATCTCAAATACTTAAAATAAGTTATCTTCTAGCATACAAAAAGAACACTTGCAACATACCTTGCAGACTGCATTGCTTTTGAAAAGAAGAGAAGCACATCAGAACTCAACCCATCAGTCTGGAAGCAGTACCCTCTCATAAGCGTGTGAATTATCCTAGCCACTAAGGCTCTGTTAATGTTCCCAGAAGATTTGAAGTATAAATGGCCATACAGGGTCAACAACTCTGCAAATGTATTTTAAAAAATACAAATATAAACATATATGTTACATGGAGGATTACATTAAAAAAATCTTGACACAAAATACTGCATTAAAGATACGGAGACCACCCCTCTGTGGCCAACAGCTGGAATCCATGTTCTCACTTTCAACAGCAACAGATTCCTGATTTCATATCAGAAATATATTCATGTTTTTAAATAAAAAACTGACTTCTCTATTGTAGCCCAAGAGTTACAAGCAAGCATTAAGATGGAATCACTAGAAAAGGTTATAGTAACTTTTACAAAGATTATACACCCCTCCTTTAATAAAAGCAACTTGCTTCACTTAATGGATTAAAGTGTGACTTCCTCTAGATTTATGGCCTTTAGCCCTGCCTCATCTCAGTAACTGAATTCCACTGTGCTCCTCATGATCTAATGTCAACATTTCTTCTGTCACACTTGAAGCTTTTGCCCCATACACAGACTCAGCTAACTTCCATGTTCCTAAAGAAACTCATCACCTCAGAGCAACACCCACTGGCTCCCCATGCTTGTGGTCTCTTCCAGTGACACTCAGCCTCAGTTTTCCTTCTCAAAATCCTTGAATATCTGTCTTCAACCTCCCTGGCTTCTTGACCCCATTCCTTCTGTCCTGTTGACTGCTCTGAACTCCAGCTTCCAACCTCCTGACCTGATCAATCCCTGCCTTCGCTTTCTGTTCCAGCTGCAGGCTGACAGCACTTTTGTCATCTACTCGCCTCACTGGTTCCTAGTGTCAGGCAGGGCTCCCATGCAGTTCCAGCTTCCTCCTCAATCATCCAGTTCTATCTCCACAGCCAAGCTGTATCGTTCTTTAATTTTGGAGATCTCAACCTCAGGCTCTTTCATTATCCAACCACATAGAACCACAGCATCACAGAATGGTTTGGATTGGAAAGAACCTGAAAGATCATCCAGTTCCAATCTCCCTGCTGTGGGGACAGGGACACCTTTCACTAGACCAGGTTCCTCAGGATCCCATCCTACCTGGCCTTAGACATTCCCAGGAATCTCTCAACCTAAATTACTCCATTTCAGTCACTCTGTTTTGCCAACCTTCAGCAGTTTTTCTTGCCTTCCCTTTTACTCCCAGTATCATGAGACTCCTCTTCCAAGTTCTTTGGCAGGTTTATTTCTATTCTGTAGTTAATGACTAATTAATTAAGTCCCTCTACACAAGTTGCAGAGCCAATTTTCAGAAATCCAAACTCTGACTTCAAAGCACTACACTATGCAAATAAAGACAGTACTCCTAAAGTTTCTCCATACTTTCACACACAACACTAAACAAACTGGACTGTAAAACTTCTAATACCCTCTTCTTCTCTTCAAAACACTTTCCTGTTACATCAGTAAATGAAAATGGGTGAGTTGAGAGCTTAGTGCATGTCAGATAATTCAGAATACATAAATATTCTTCTCCATGCTGAATAAATTAACTGTCTTGGAGTCAAATCAAATCCTCTGAAAAGTGAAAAATTATCTTTGCATTTCCACTTAGTTCGGCTTGCATGCTAAATCATTATTCAACTCTTACATCTGATTTTCCCTATTTAAATCTTAAGCTTTTCAGTTTTTCTCTGTGTATGATATGTGCATATAGTGACTCAATGTTTTTTTAGGACTTCACAAGCCAACAAAACTCAGATAATAAAATTTAGCAGTAATATATTAATTATATCAAAACTACACCAGCCTGTTCTTAATAACTTGCAAACAATTGCAGAACAACACCAGTTCCACTGAGGTTTTCTCCAGCTCACACATTCCATGGATTTGTTATACATGTTAAGCCCTGTGCAGACCATGCATACATAACCTGGACTGCAAATAAATATGTACATTTCAGCAAGCAATAGACAAACAGTACACAGAAAGAAAAAAAAAATCAATTCCTAATCTCTGTTGCTTTATTTATTTCAACTGTAAGCCTTCAAGGCTGACACTGCTTTACTCCATATTTTGTACACTACCTCACACAACAAGGCATCAAACAAATTAAAATGCATCCAAAACATGCTTCTATAAAAGGAAAAGACATTTTCCTAAGCCTAAGTAGGCTCAAAAATGTTACCTGACCATTGCTGCTGGGATATCTCACACCAGTATTTCCTTACTGAGAGGATATCCTTTAGGAGTATACTACTACAGTCAGAACCATAAGCAGCACAACTTGTTGGATCTCTTATAATTTCCATGACATAAATCAGAAGTTCCTGACATTTCAGCCTGGGTCCTCCTACATGAAAAAACAACATGAGACTGTTCAATTAACCCAAATTCTACCAAATAAATCTGATTAATTGTTTGTAAACGTTACTTAATTTAAAAAAAAAACCAACAAAACCCCAAAACCTACAGTTCTGAAACATTTCTATTAGGAAATATCTCATTAAACTGTTTCTAAAATATAAATTACCTATGGGAGGATATATCAGTTACAGACACATTCAGTAATTAGAAAAAGGCACTGTGAACATCAATAAGGGCAGACAAGGAGCACAAAGGACTGATTCACATTAAGATATTTAAATCGTAAACATCTGGAAGTAAGTAAGATGAACCCTACATTGGAAACTTAACTTCAAAGTAAAAATTCAAAGTTGAAAGCAAAGTATCAAACCAAACCAGTAACTATACATGATAATGCATATTACTGACTTTTATTAGCGCATCTGATGAAATATTTGACCAAGCTTCCAACTTCTTGAATCTTTTTCTGTCTGGTAGTTTGGGTTGAAGCAGATGCATTTGGTTTTGTCAGCTGCAGGTTTTTAAGTTCTTTCTGAAAATATTTCTGCAAGACACTTTAAAAATTAAAGAGATATTAACCAAGGATCTCCTAACTTATGACTGAAGTAAAATAGGAAAATATTGTTTTAGCCTAAAATGCCAGTTACTGTTCTTCTCACAACTTTAATTATCAAAGACTAAAACCAATTTATTACAGTCCAAGCATGACAAAAACAGTCTATAAAATGAGAGGTAAGTTTTAAAGATAACCCAGAAGCAACTTGGAGAAGCAACTTTCCTTTAAACCTTGCATAATGCTAAACATATAATTAGGGAAAAAATCAATACTAAGACTTTTTATTTTTGCTAAAACATTATAAAACAAATTAGTGAGAAGTACTTATTACTGTTTTTATTGGGGAAAGCCTTCAAGTCCTATTTCTTTATCATTCAAAGTTAATATACGTATTATATTTTAGATTTATTAATATATTTTTCACTGTATTTGTCCCTGTAATTGCTATAGATTTTCTATATAGCTACTATTTGAATTCAGTTTAGAGTCTCTATTTTTGTATTCCTCCTGTGTGTTTCTAATATATTACTGTCTCTAAAGCAACATACAAAATTTATCAAATACTGTTTATGAAACTTTTGGTTCATCTCTGAAATAAAAACTATTCCAATGCTCTCCAACTAAAACAACATAATGGAAAGCTGACCAGACACCATTCTATGAAAAGTAATAATTCACATAAACTTTTAACATGAAATTTAACACTGGTTGAAGCTGCTGTAAGAACTTATCACACTCATGCTTAGTCCAATCTTATACTACACCTGAAGATTGTATCAAACAAACCTCTACAAACCACAGCACATCTTTGTTCCACATGTTGCAGTCTTTCTACTGTGTCTTGAGGAATTCAGCAACACAAGAACCTTTAACAAAGTTATCTGTAATCTACATAAGAACTATACATCGAAAATTAGATGCAAAGGATAGTTTTCAATAAAAGAAACTAACTATTATTTTTGCAAGGAAAGGAATCTACCCAATTAACGATCAGTTTCCTAGCAGTTTCCTGTAAGTGATAAGTGTGGCACTTTTGTCCATTTTAAATTTACTTCCTTTAGAGACTAAGTTAAGAAATGTCTTGTTTACAGACTGCCAAGGAGTCTAAATCAATATCCAGAAAGATAAGCATTAAAATAGGCCTGACAAACAAAAGAATGATGTCCCATTTAAGAAAATTGTAATAATTCACAAACAAAAACAAGACACTACCTAAATAGAGCATCCCAGTTGAGTTGCTTTCCGTCTTTAGAATCAGAATTCCTGTCCAGCTGGAGAACTGTTTCAGAATCACGGAGAAGTCGTTTGAAATTTTCAATTTCCTTCTGAAAACGTATTACAAGAAGAATAATTTTTTAATATCCCCTTCATTGCTAATTGAGGTATACACCCCAAAAGAAAGCTTGTTACCCTTCGCTCCACAGCTTTCTCATTTTCAAGGCGACGACAACAAGCAAACAGATCGTGTAATGCAAAATTCATGGTTCAACTTAAAGAAGAGTCATTTGTATCTGCAGACAGAAGAAATTGATAAAACAGTAATTTTTGAACACACAGCCAAGTAAAAAAAAAATGGGATTGCAGTATACTGAAAGTCCAGTATCAAACAGAAGCACAATGCTCAGTGTTTCACTGAAAAGCTCATTTGTGTCTGGGTCCATCTTACTGGTTGCAAAACTGAAGCAGTTTCACGTCACGAATAGAATCTTTTCCCACAGACAATAGTCACAGAATAACTGCAGAGAACTACTTCACATAGCTCTGATTTCCTCCCTTTTTATGAGTGCTAACTGAGTAGAGCTGGGGAGACAATTGGGAGTGCCATTTCAGTAAGAATGACAGAGCTGAATACATTCTGGCAAGCAGCACTAACTTGCAGTAGCTCTCTAAACCTGACGCTGCAAGAAGGCAGCACTTGGAAAATGCTCTTCCTCTCTCACATTGTACATTTTCATAGGAATGCACTATCTATTGACAAATCCCCAGGGATTCAACATGTCAAAGGACGATTAACTATCAGTCATATGAAAAAAGAACTTTTTCCCTTTGTAATTACATAAAATTACGCCTCTTCTTCTTCAGCAGAGGTTGGAATTTGCTAGACCTTGCCTTACATAAAATAATGCTTCTGCAGATCACAATCATGACATTCTATTTAACTTCCATGCTTCTACTTTTACACCTTTAAAGCAGACCCAAGAGAAACCCTGTTTGGAAAAGACAGATCACACAAGCTGGAAGTAACTCTAAGCATATGCTGTTGCTGTAATAAGCAATGGAGAACAGGCATTCATGATGCACAGCACTGCATCTTGACTGCTTATGCGAGAATATAAAAACAGCCATTTAGACAAGCAAAACTTTAAATATCTACTGTCTTAGACTGCATTTATTTCCTTTGGCTTCAATCAAGATCAGGCTGAAACTAAGTGTGATCGGAGGTTTGGTGATCGATAGATGTGTATGAAAAAGAAAACATTTTAAGTGTGAAGGCTGCCTGTACAGTACAACTGCACTCATTTAAATTAAGTGTTCCTTTACTAATTTCATAGAGTCATGGAATAGCCTGAGTTGGAAGGGGCACACAAGGATCCCGAAAGTCCAATTCCTGGCCCTGTGCAGGACACAAGAATCACACCATAGGCCTGAGAGTGTTGTTTAAACAGCTCTTGATCTCAGGCAGGTTGGTTCTGTGACCATTTCCCTGGGGAGCCTGTGCCAACGCTCAACCATCCTCTGTCCCTCTGGTGGTTGGGCACGGCAACAAAAAAACCCCAACCCAGCAAACTTGCTGCTTTTGCAGGAAACGAAACAGAAAGAAACTTCTGAGGTGCTTGATGGAAAATTGTGGCAACAGGTGTCGTCTGCTGTAGGGCCTGGGTATTCAAGGAGAAGGCAGTCCTCTCGTTTGTACTTATTGGTATTTCAACGGCAGCAGTGAAAAATTCCCAAGAATGAATGCACCTACTACTTCTCTTACTAGTTACACGGTTTTCCAACTACCACATGACGGCCACCTTCACTCTCTACATAAATTACGCATGGGAAGGAAGGCGCCCCAAACGACACGAAATCACGGAGAGAGGAGCAGGCTAAGGCACTGCGAGGTGCCCCGGCACAGGCGGACACGCAGAGCCGTGCAGCAGCTCCGGTCCCCGGCAACCACAGCCCGCCGCCCCCGCGCCGGCACCCGCGGCCCGCGAGCCGCCCCTCAGCACCCGCAGCCGGGGCCGCGACCGCCCCGCCCGGGCCCCTCACCTCGGCCGGGACGCACGCAGCCCCGCTCCCGGCGGCGCGCAGCGGAGCGGGGCTCACGTGTGGAAGCAGCGGCTGCGGGCGGACCTGGAAGCGGATGAGCGGCCGCGGCGGGGTCCGGCGGGAGGGGCCGGGCGCGGGGGCGGGCGGGGGGGGNTCCGCGCCTTCGCCTGGGTGGAGGGGCGGCCGGCTGCGCTCGGGGAGCTGCGCCCGCCCGTGCCCCGCTCCGCCTCGGGCCATGCTGCTGCCGTCCGACGTGGCCCGGCTGGTGCTGGGTGAGTGAGCCGGGGAGGGGCGGAACGAGGGATGGGTGAAGCGCGGACCCTCGGCCGCACCGGGAAGGGTCTGCCGGGCATTGTCAGCCGCCCGAGGCGCGGCGGGACACAGAGCCGGCTTCGCCCTTGACCCTGGGCAGCGTCTCTTGGTCCCTCCCGGGCTGGGATTGTCACTGCCGGGGCTTATCCCGGGCCTGGCAGCCCCCGGGCTGGCCCCCGCCGCCCTCCGGCCCGGCCTCTGTCGGGGAGCGAACGCTCCTGAGAGAGTCGGGTCCCGAGGGACCAGGCCGCTCCCCGGCCGTGCCTTGGGCTCGGGCTCTTCACGGGTCCTAGAAACGCGGTGGTCTCCTGCAGACTGAGAGCTGCTGAGTGGTGCTTGAACAGTTGTTGGTTACAGGAAGAGTTCAAGGGTGACCCGAAATCCAGGGAAGGCTGCGTTAAGGGTCAGATGGTGTTTCTTTCCGGCCGCGTTTCGCCCACCTTTGAGGGTGCACTAAAAGTTTAGGCGTGGTAAGTCTGAAAAGCACAACGTAAGTGTGTTCAGGACACTGGTTGCAGACAGTGAGTTTTTAAAACGATTTTATGCTTTGAGTTATTTGGATACTGCCAAAGGTGAGAACAAATGGATGGTAAGCAAAAATGTGACCCACATATTTAGGTCCCACACATAAATACCTATTGGCCCAGGTTGCCAAGATTTCCTGGCAGCTTGCCCTGTGACATTCAGTTTTCAGTTGTTCATAGGTTTTTTTTAATCCAAAGCCGTTAAAGCTGAATCTCTTCTTCAGTGTCCCTCCAGCACAATTTATTTTTAAATACTACCTGAAATGTTCCTTGCTATTGTCTTGAGAAAAAAGGGTAGTAAGAGATGCAGTTTGTTTGGTTTTTTTTACTGTGAAGTAATAGAGGATTTTTAGAAACTTCATTCACTGTAAAAGATTTGAAATCGTACAAGGGACGTCTCTCATTGCAGTCTTCCAAACAAGTGAAGTTACAAGTTTCCAGGTGAATGCTTATTTTGTGTACTTACCAGAGACTTGCAGATGTACACAGTCTCGACAACATCCTATGTGCTGAGAATGATCCATCCTATCTTGTGTCCATTGTGGTGTGGAGCGTGTATTATGTCTGGAAAACCTCTGAGCAGACTAAGGTTGTAGAACAGGATATGCTTTGTAACTATATCTGTTGTCTAATAGGGATTCCTCTTCTGTGAGGCATGTGTGCATTTCAGTAGATAAACAGACTTCCCAGTGCAGCTCTTCCACCTTTCTCCCCCAGCCCCCTTCCAAATATTTTTCTGGTACTGTGAAGGTTGATGAATATTTGTTTAAGAAACAAAACTAAAATGATAAACTGAGCTTACGTTTCGAAAAATGCATAAGAACATTTATCTTTTCTTAACTGATAGAGTGAATGTGTAGTATGAGTGACATTTCTTAAGACAGAACAAAATATTGAGTAATTTCTGTATGTCCAAAACGTACGGCAAGTTTTGTGCCTTTAATTTGATTTTGGTGACCGTAAGACCACGTACTCTTATGTCATTGTACAGTGTGTGCACAAGCAGTTTGGGTCAGCTGCACAGGCAGTTTTAACCTTTGGAATGCTTTATAACCAGGAAATTGGTGTATGTAAAACATGCCTGTACACAAGCATTCAGTCATCCCTTGGGATACTGTAGTAGTAGGTTAAAGAAAAAAAAATTGCAACTTTTTGAGTAAATGGTCAGGTGAATTTGATTGTAAGACCAGTCATATCAGCACAGACCAGAGCTCCACCTAGCCTAAAAGCCCATCTTACAGCCTGGACAACAGGGAGGTATAATCCTGTTTGCCAGAAATGTGGTTTCAGCTTCAAGCAATCTGTGGCTTGAGATTTTTCTAGAAAAATGTATTTGAAAAATTAAATAAAACAGTCCTTTCCACCGGCACTGCTAGTGTTTTCTGTCAGATAGGCCTGCTCATACATAGTGATTAAATTCACAGGGGTTATTCCCAAACTGCTTAACTTTCAAGTCTGCCTACTTGTTGAAGACCTGAACGAGGGCTTGCATGTTGAGAATATGATTTGTGATCTTCACCTATACTCAGATCTGCTGGAAGACATTTGTCTTCATTTAAACATAAAGGCCACATTTTTCTGCAGGTATTCATGAACTGAGGTGGAGCATTTTGGAGGTCCATTGAAATAGATAATGTATATATGCATCCTGCATTGTATAACTTAGGCACATGTTTTATCCTTTCTTTAAAACATTCCATGTTAAGCTCTGCTTAGAGCAAGAAAGAAGAAGCATTTTCTTTGTGGTTCTTTGCTCTAGAATCCTTCTTTCAGATTAGTCTATTTCTATGTCTTAGTGTTTAAGGTGTTTGAAAATTAAAACAGGGTTAAAAAGTTTGATTAAAGTAGAACATACTTGGTGAGGAATGGAATTTTGGAAAAGAAAACTTTGTCAGTACATTTCCTGTGATGGTAACTACTGAGTCTTAGGGTGTGTATGGAGCACAAGCTGCATATAATACAACTATCCTGTGAGGGAGGAAAAAACTTTTTTCTGTTATTAATGTTTGTACAATGCTAACATTTTTAATAAATCTTACACACTTTGTCAGCAGCTGTACAGGTTTTACTTATTTTGAAACAGTACAATGTGTGGAGAATTACTGTTACATAGCAATGCATTTTATTAACAAAATGTTGTAGATTTCCATTGAAGTATCAAATTTCAGCCCATATGAGGGTATGTTTGTCAGCCTTCTGAGCCAAGAACTTTTATTTTCTACTAAAATAAAAGGTACTAAAGATAAACCAAATTTTGTTCGTATTGCCTCACTGCCAGTCTTTGAATACTTTGTAAATACAGTGTAATTTCAATATATATTTTTTGCTCTTTTGGGTTTTAACTATTAAATATCTAGTAGGAACATATGTTTTGTGAAAATAACTTCACATACAAATTTTTATCTGATTATTTCAACACTGTATGCAAGTTTTATACATATTGAGCAGAAGTAATGAATGAAATAGCAAAATTTTCCATCTGATTTGTTGCAGGCTATTTGCAACAGGAAAATCTTCAAGCTACCTGCCACCAATTTATTCTGGAAAGCTCAGATTTGAAAGAATATGCGGAGCACTGTACAGAAGATGGTTTTATTCCAGCCTGCCTGCTGGTGAGTTTGTATTTTCACAGCAGAAAGTTACACTGTCTTGCATCCGTGGAAATTGGGAATTTCTCAGTGTAGTAATTGCTTCTCAAATGCTGCCTAAAATGTGTGGTTAGGTCGTCTCCTCTGCTTTTGGGGTTGTTTGGTTTTTCGTTTGATTTGTTGGGTGTTTTTAGCAAACATCCCTGTGATATTAGCAGTTATTGGGTTTCTAGTATTTAATCTTGCTAAGAAACATTTAAGTGTGAAATAAGCAAATTGGTTTCAGCATATTATGCTTAGTCTGCCTTACAGCTTTGAGGTTGATTTATGGAAGGGTGTTGTCACAAGGGTTTTATTGATTTCAGGGCTGCTTTTGTAATTTACTGAAGATGGCTTTCCTATTCTAGACATGGCAGCCAATAATGTTTCATTTCAGGTACATATGAAATATTTAGGTAAGACACCTCAGATCTATCTAAGTCTACCAAATTTTATTGACAATAACTTTGTTCAGCTTCCTCTCTGTTCAGTATCATTGTTCAGTATCAACATTCAGCATTGTTCTGGGTGATGGGTGGAAGTTTGGGTGTGCATAAATAGTGTGTAGCCACTTCTGTAGATATGGGTGTAGAGCTGGAGCATAATCAGATAGTTTGCCTTTTTAACATATGTACAAAATGGGATTTTTACTATACTGTGTAAATTACAGGGTTTAGGTATTGCTGTGTATCAGCTTTTTAGTGTTTATGTGTGTGTCCTCTTCCTGTTTTCTGTTTCATTCTTCAAGTATATTAGTTAATTTCATGGTCTGGGGTTTTGTCCACAGTATTCAAAATTCATGGAAGTCTTTTCTGAAATGCAAGGTGCACCTTCTTGATGCACCTATTTGAAACAAACTATTGAATTTATTTTTTTTACAGGTGTTTAGTCATCTGTACGTTGATGGTAGGGAGTTGAAAATGAGGCTATGGCCAGCAAAAATTAGAAAACCCAAATGTAAATAGATTATCCAGATTAATAAAGCTTTTTTAATTTTCATCCTTTTCTCAATAGAAACTGTGTGAAGTAGAAACTGTGAAGTAGAAACTTCATTTTTCCTGTTATTCACAAAAAAGTGATATCATAATATCTAAGACACAATTCTTACTGCAGCTCAGATACTTGCAATAAAGGGCTATACTTGCCGTGTCTTGTAGAGTTCCCACTGGTGAACAAGACAGAAGCAAATGAGTGTCTTTGTGTCACCTAAAATAACAGGACAAGTAAACAGGATAAAAAAGTTAATTCTCTGTTAAAAATTTTGCTTCAGACAGGTTCTCTTCACGTTTGCATCTTAGTGCATGTTGTTTTCAAGCATGATACATACTCATTAGTCTGTTACAGCTGTTCATCATCTAATTTTTATGCTTTTATTCTGTAATAAGAAAGGTGAGTGAAGGTCATACAGCTCTGACTACTATGCCAGTGTTGTGCATTCAGATCAAGCATTTCAGATTTTGGGTACATAATAGCATTTTGTTCCATTGATTACTCTCTACCAAGTACAGTTCCTTGTGCTGAGGGTCAGCATGGTGTAGACTTCTAAAGAACTCCTTAAATATGATGTACAGCAGTAGAAGTTGAAGTTATTAGTGAAGATTCTAAGATCAATACTTTTTTTTCCAGTCACTGTGTGGAAAAAACTTGACAACTATTCTTAATGAATACGTAGCTATGAAAACAAAAGGTAAGCCTTCAGAATGCAGTGTTGTTTTATTTTTATTTATCTGTTGTGGACTCCTTGAGGAAGAGGTATGTGGTCTTTGAGTAATCCCCAGGCTACAGTTTGAAGGTTACCATATTGCACAGGCAACAGCCACTACATCTAGTGAGCAAAAGTAATTGATTATCTTAGTTTGCATATGCCAGCAGGTATTTTCACTTCAAATGTGAGCATTTTTATATCTCAAAAGCATAGAAATATAATAAAGTGTGCGAAATGTATAGGTTTATGCTTGTAAAATTATGTAAATATGTAAAATTATATGTTTGTTGTTTGTACTATCAATAGGAGAGGGAGGTGCTTATCTCTCTCTGGTGACTGGCAATAGAACATGAGAAAATGGAGTGCTGTGGCAGGGGAAGTTCAGATTGGACCTTAGGAAAAGGTTCTTCACTAAAAGGGTCACTGGTACAGGCTAATCCATGGAAGTGGTCAGGGCACTGAGCCCTGTCAGAATTCAAGGAGGGTCTGGACAATGCTTTTAGTCACATGGTTTAGAGTTAGGAGTCCTGTGAGGAGCAGGGAGTTGGACTCAGTCATCCCTATGAATCTCTTCCAACCTAACGTATTCTATGATTCTACAAAATAATCAGGAGGAGTCCTTTGGTATGAAATATTTCTTGTTTTGATTTAAGACTAACTAAAATAATTTAAGAATTACTTAATATTTTTTAGGACTATTGTAGACACAGAGCATGTGCTGTTTTTGAATGTTGCCAAATCTTACAGGTTTTTGATATGTATTGTATGATTGTATTTTAGTGGTGCTTGGTTTTAAAATTTGCAATTTAAGACATAACGTATATGGATCATTTCTGAACATGTTTTTCCTTTCACACCAGGTTTGATAGTAATGGTAACTAAGACACATACTTCCTTCAAAAGGCTTTTTACTTGGCACCTTGAAATACTTAGCAAATTGAACTGTTTACTTCTCTTTTCCATCACACTTGTAATGTTCTGTGCTTCAAAAAGACCAAATGGTTTTGCCTGTTTGGGTAAACATAAACATTGTAAAATAAACTATTACTTTTAAAGATCTGTCTGCCAAGTTATAATTTTCAAAGGCACAAAAGTGACTTGGGAATATGAATACCATTTCCAGAAGTGAGTTGGGGGAGGATGTGTTAGCATGTGTTAGGCTAACATGTGTTTGCTGAGGAGTCAGCACCATGTGCAAATTCCACTGAGAATTATAATTGTTAATGTATTTGCTTGAGGTTCATCTGAGCTTCTAAAACTGAGAATTGTATCCATATCAATCAAAGTTCTTTAAATTAGGAGTTGTGGCTCTCTAATTAATAGAATATTAAGAAGGCAACTAGACACATAAATTAGATGATGCCTGAAACACTCCATAATAATGATTTTGCTTGTGATTTTACTTTTTTCTTAACCTATATTAGGTTTTTTTATTTTTTTTATGGTTCATTTTAGAAACAACAAATGAAGTTCCAGCAATGATGTCATCTTTGTGGAAAAAATTAGACTATACACTTTCTCAAATCAGGTAATGTAGTTTTGAAATCAAAAAAATAATACTTCACTCTAAGAGTGAGTCCCTGTGTTGATCAGCTTCCCTTATCATTGTATAAGAATGGTTTAGTTCTCTGTTTCCTCTGAGAGACTGCAGAGGATGGGTATGTGAGAGCTGATAGTTGAGCAGACATTTGAAGATTTTAAGGTGAGACTAGCAGATAAGGAGGGCATTAGTGTGAGCATGTGGCCTTCCTCTAATAAAACAATATACTATGAGTCATTTAGAATCTCTGCTTTTGTGGTTACTTGATCAAAAACGAAAAAGTAAGCTTCATTTGAATGATCTGTGACCATTGTTAGAAAGAATAAAAATAGCAACCAATGGATTTTTCTGAAGGACTGTGTGGTTAGGACCAAACTGACATTAACCACATGATAGGTACTGTCACACTGTGTAGCTGAGTGCTTCCATTATGCTCCATTAATTTATGTCACTTGCTTTATTTTTTAGGAGCATGCAGAATTCAGATTTCAGATTTTCTTCTAATCAGAGGAGTAAGTAACTGAGTCAATTCCATGGGATCAGTAGGTTTTATGTTAAAATTATCTTTTTGCAGCCATCAGTAATGCATGTCTATTGTTTTCAGTGTGGTCTGTGGATTACTGTAATAGTCAGGAAAGGAAAATAAAAGCTGAGCTTTTTGTCAGAGACTTAAATTCTCTATATAGCATTTTCTCTGCTGAAAACCTTTTAGAAGTTTACACAGATAAAAGGTAATAAAGTTTAAAAACTGCTGACACAGCATCTTCACATCTGAAGCTGTCACCTTAATTTGTGGTTCATAGAGGAACTAACAACATAGCCAATCTAATGCAGTTGGATTTCTGTAGAAGTGGAACATAAAAATGTTACAGTCTTGTAGCATTTATTATGCATACAAACAAAATGTGAAAACATACTTGTTCTGTCTGGAGTTGTTTCTTTCATTACAAAAGCTGAAAATTAACTCTCAAAAAGAAGAATTGTTTCACTTAAAAATAATTTCTTCTGTGTAGTATTTTTACTGAGTAATCTGCATAAGAAAAGAGAATGTGAGATATAAATAGTGATTGTTCTCAGATCTGAGAGTCACTGGATTGGGTAGTGTTCTGTTTAAATTTGTCAGATTTTGTGTGAATATCAGCAGCCTTTTAAAATTCCTTTATCATATATTTTCATCTTGTCTTTATTTCCAGTACGTACAAGAAGTGGAATTGCAGAAATGAAAAGACAGAGAATGCTTCAGCAGTCAGCTCCTGCAAACTCAGGATTGTTGTCAATAGCCCATCCATCAGGGCCACAGAATTCCTCTTCTGTTGTACCTCCTCAAGTAATTCACAGGCCAACAATAAATCAAAGCATGCCACAGGCAAGACTGAATACTCTGTTTGTGAACCAGTCACAGGCTCAAGAAAACAAGATCAACAGTAAGTTGCAAAAATTTTTAAATCTTTTTTTGTGTGAAAAATCTGTGGCTGTAGATGGAAGTTTTCTAAAATCAGGGCTAATTATCTTCCACCAAAAAGTTCCAGAAAATTCATTCTTTGTTCCCCTAGTTCTTGAGACTGGTTCAGGTGATAAAAGAAAAGAAGTGCCCAGAAGAGCGATGGCTCTTGCATACTTGCTTGCCAATGTGAGTTCAGAGATCAGAAATGCATTAATTTGTTGTTATTCTGTTCTGTGTTCTCACCCTCACCCAAATGAGTTGTTTCATCAGATAGGGATGATCCACATTAAGTGGATGTTTATTTCAGGATATGTTTAAAAGGAATTGTCCTCATTTTCATGATAGTACCAAACTATTTTGTATGACTTTCCAGGAACTGATTGGAACATAGTAAGTAATGTGTAGATCTTGTAGTGCTTTAACAGTGTCACTGGAAAAGGTATTGGCATCATGACTTCCTGTTTTTTGTTTGTGTCCCTCTATGAAGCAGGAGGTCTCATACACATTCAAGTTCCAACATCACAAGAACGAAAGCTTCATTCAAACTTGCTTTCTCCAGGAAGGCGAAAAAGGTAAACAGGGATGTGGGTTTGGGTTTTTTTTAATTGTTTAGAAATTACACAGTGATCTAACTTTTGGTATATATTTTCTTAAATGGTGGAGTGTTTGAAATATAAGATCCACAGAGGGGGGTCAGCATGTGATGTTTCACAAAGGAAAGTCAAAGACCTTCACATTAAACTGATAGGAGGCTACTCATGCTTCTTTGTGTACAATCTGTCTTTTTGCCTATGTCTAATACTGGAGTAGTATAAATCTTGGAGCTGGGACTTGGTATTCCTCCCAAAATGTCCTTTTCAATTGTGAAACTTCTTAATACTGATAAAAAGATGCATTTAATTTTGCCAAACTATTGACTTGAGTAAATTTTGACTGAAAAAATACTGATGTTTGCACTAGAAGTCATGTAAAAAACTGTTCTTACACTGGTTTTGCATTTCTTATTTTGATTCAAATGTCTTTTTTTTTTTTTCTTGCCAAGTCTTTCTATTCCTTCATGATTTTTTTAAAGTGATTTTTTGTGCCACTGCTCATTTATGTTTTCAGAAGAGCCTACACCATGGTCTCATAAGAACATTGCATTTCCTATTGATGATCTAAATTCTTATGGAACCTAACATTTGTTTTCTTCTTTGAAAACAACTGCTTCTTGAGAGGTCTTTGTTTTCAGTGGTAATGCCCAAATCTGAATTTGAGTTGCAGTTAATTAGGATCCATTAACTGGTACCACCAGTTAAAGTAAGGTATAGTGAAGGGGCAGTAAATACTGAATAGTGGGCATGGAATTCAGTTTGCCATTGTGCTGTTTACCCACAGTCTCTATATTTGTAACTTCTGTGAAGTCAGACACAATAGATGCATAAAAGTTAATAAATCAGGTACCAGCTTTTACTGCATTTTCAATATGTAGTTAATTTTCTGATGATTAAGACCTTTTGTTTCCTAAGAAGGAAGAGAAGCACTTGATTTACTCCCCATTAGGTCTACTGTTTGCAATTTCCTCATGAACTACGTCATAAATTTCCTGGAATGTTTCAGTGAATCTCAGAAGAGGAAGAGTATTGCAACACCTGGACCTCTCTCAGCAACTAGAAGTTCTCAAGACTCTGATGAAGCAGTAATAGAAAAAGAAAGTGAGCCCCTAGAAGAATTAATTGATGGTAACTTCCCAGTGAGTATATGTCTACAGAAGGTATTTACGTTTAAGAAACAAATTCAAACGCAAGAGAACTAGTCTTTAACATGTTGTTCATCTTGGTTATTACAGAAATTACCTTTAGAAGATAAATGTATTTTTTTGTATTTGAGCTAGCTCTCGTGTGTATGTGTAAACTCATAAAGCTGACATGGCTATGTAGAGTTTTTTCTTGCTTTATTTGCTTTGCTAAGATACCTGTAGGCTGTCAAAATACAGTATTTCTTTAGAGAATGGAAACCAGAAGGCACAATAAGCCTTGCTGTCCTTTAGGAGAGTAGAAGTACAGGAATGTTTTGGGTTGATTTTCATAGCAATGTCATGCAGTCACAGATGACTCTCTGTTGTAAAAGTCTTCTATCTTTTAATTGATTTTTGTAATTAATTTTACTGGTCAGTCAGAAATTCATGCTCCTTTTCTAGTGAAGTTAAAAATAGAAACCTGACCACTTCAAAACTGTTTTCCAGCAACTGGTTATTGAAAATGCCAGAGAAAAAATCTTGAGCAACAAATCTCTTCAGGAGAAGCTCGCTGAAAACATTAACAAAATCCTGGGGAGGTAATAAAAGGAACCTCTAAACTTTACATATGTATTCTTACTTGATATATTTTCAAGTTTTAAACTAATGACTTACGTGTTGCAGTGATGGCAGCGTTGCTCAGGCCCCCAAACAGACAGACAGTGGTCCCACGGAACAGGAGACTTCAATTGATGAAATCCTTGGGCTTCAGGTAGGTGTAGATTGCCCTGTTCACATTGTTTTTAAGACCAGGCATGTGAGAATGATCAGTTATGGGAGCTATGTTGAACCTCTGACATCTGAGGATATTCTCTCCTCTTCCCATCCTTTCTTTTTATTACTTTCTGTTTGCCAGTACAGCTGAGGCTCCCTGATGCTCCCCTCATGCAGGGGCAGCTCTGCAGCTTCCCTTGCAGAGGTGAGAGGTCTGACCTTGTGTGGTGCTGGGCAGGTTTGAGGAGCTGAGCTGACAGCACACTGATGTTCTGCAGGAGCTCCTTCTGTGCCAGCAGCATTCTGAATTCATTCCCAGTGCCTGTCCAAGGCAGCATAAGCATGCAGCAGGGTTGAAAGCCAAGGGAGTGGGATTGCTTCTGGCAGTAATTAGCTGGTAACCTCACACTCAGACTGGATATAAGAACACTGTCCCAGGCACCAGTTGCCTGCTTCTCACTCAATCTTTCATACCAGTGATTGCCTACCAGCTTCTGACTGGTGATCTAATCAATAGCCTTAGAGAAGAAAAAAAAAATTTAAAATACCTTGCTGTCTCCAAATATGTTTAATCTGATCTGATTTTGTGATTTGCTCCAAGATAAGTATGCATCATTTAGTATAGCAAGAGAAGTTAATTTTGGAGCCTAAATAATGATGCTTTTTCTTCAAATTTAGTATTTTCTTGCTCTTGGAGGAAATGTGCATTCTGCTTCTGCAAACTAAGCATAATTATAGTGTTCTCCCTTCATACTTCTACAAGCCTGAAGCTGACAATCTCAGAATTAAAAAGGACTTTTAATGAGGGAAATTACAATCTTCACAGCCCTCATGAAAAGGACAGAAGAGTAGAGGTAGTTCCCTGTTTATGAAACAGAGGTATCTGGTTTGCAAGTTCTGTTCTTCTGTTGCTTTGGTGGTTTTAGGTCAGTTGTCAAAGTACAGAGCTAAAAAGCTGTATTCCATTTTCCTGGGCAGAAATAAATCAAAGCAGCTTCTTGGTTTGGTTGGAGCAGCTGAGACAAAATCGAGGATATGACATGGAATATCCACCCTTAAAACCACCATATCAAAAGTCTTAGAGTGCTTAATAGGTCTCCAGAAAGGCAGGAGAAACTTTGTATTTAAGCACTTGAGTATGTACTGGATCTCCTACTCGTTTTCTTCCTGGGCTGCCACGGAACAAGCCAGCTTGAAACAGGAACCTTAGAGCTGTCCCATCGCTGTGCTTTCCAAACGCCTCCCACAAAAAAGTTGTTGGAGGCTATATTATAGAATATGTAATGGGTATATGAAATAAAACTTCAGTGTGCTTAGTGTTGGCTTCTAGATACATTCACACCTAAGAAATTAGGGTTAATTTGGGGATTTTTTTTACCAGGGGTTTGCTTGTACAGGCTCACAGCATCCATACCACGTGCATAAGCTTCAAGTGTAGCCTGAGATTTAGTCCTCCTTTTTGGTTAGTGCTGACCATTATGTGGAGAATACTGCAATACACACGTGGTGGGGGTAATGTCTGACAGACACGTTTGGGTTTTCGGGAAGTTTATTTCTTAAACTTCAATCACTAAGATTTTTTTAACAGACATTAAATTTGTGGCAGAAATGTTCCCAGCATTAGTCTTTACGTTTCTGTGCTGAGCAGAAGTAATAGTACTAAAAACAATCTGAAAAGAAAACAATGCATTGTTTTTCTTTTTAAGTTATGTAACTGGCTAACAGTTCTGTGTATCATATCTTTTATCAGGGTGAAATTCATATGTCAGAAGAGGCTATCCAGGACATTCTGGAACAGACAGAATCAGACCCTGCTTTCCAGGCTCTCTTTGACTGGTTTGATTATGGTAGGCTACATGGTACTCAGTTGTACTGTTACTCTAAAGCATCCTGAGTGATGAACTTTCCCAAGCATTGCTTGAAAAAGCAAAGTAATTCAGCAGGCCTCTTGCAAGGAAATGACATTGATATCCCTCAATACAGAATTAGACTCTTAGGTACATTTATACACAGCTATGGAGTACAGCATTTTCCTGTTGCTGATATTCTGGGTTTGTGTTGGCTCAGGGATTGTTTTATTGCTGTTATTTTAGACTCTCCAGATCTAAAGGATGATAGTCTATACTTGTTTGGTGTTGTAAAATTTTCTGATTGTCTGATCAGAGGTATCCTCACATTAGCCATAAGGAGATTTTTACACTATGGTTCATTTAAAATGTAGTGATGACATGTATATGTAAAATGACATTTTTAACCATTCTTCATGCTTTATTTTGCAAATAGGAAAGAGCAAAGTAAACAAGAACTTACCTGCTGGTATTTCTGGTCAGAATGGAGTAGAAAACGAAATGCTGGTGGGTGAGGATAGCCTGGAAACATTGGAAAGTTCTTTAGGAACAGAAGAAAGTAACGGATGTAGGTGGTTTTTTATTTTCTCTAAGATTTCTCTGTTAACTTTTCCTTATGAAAATATTTTGAGACAAATTATACATTTCAAATTTTTCTTTTTTCACTGGTAATATCCATGTGGACATTTACATTGCATGAACATACTCATACACCTGGTCTGTTAAAAAGCTGTAGTCTGTTAAATTTAACAGTAGTTCCATCAGTGTACTTAAAAGTTGTACTTGATAAGCTCCTTAATGCAACCAGACTATAAATAAATGGATACTTTGTAGTATCCATTGTGGAACACATTAAGAGAATATTTTACATCTAACCATATTAATCTTTTATTTCTGTTCTGTAATGTATCTGTTAATTAATACATGAAGAGTCTTATGCTGCACAAAAGGGATGTTAGTCTGTCTCACTGTTCTTAACAATAGTCCATGAGTAGCAGGTATTTAGTGAAAATGTATGAGAAACAGAAAGAAGAGGTTTTTATCATGAGATGGTTTTTGTACTTCTGGAAATCTGATGTAGTGACCTGAGCTATTTACATGTGTGTACTTATTAGGAATGTACAAACTGATTTTCCAGATAATCTAGTGTATGTAACTGTATGTTTTATATATATATTCCACCCAACTTGAATGTAAGGATGAGTAACATTATTCCCACTTAGTTTTCATGTGAAATGGTTTTCCATTAAACTGATGAGTTATTTCTAAAATGCTGTAAAAGGATCATCTGTTCTAATAATTAAGGAGCTAGTTTATTCTATGTTTTCCAGGTGATACTTCTAGAGAACTACTACCCTGTAAAGGTTTTCAGTTAGGAGAAGCATCATGTGCCTTGAAGACCAACATTAATGATGATGATATGGCTAAGAAAAATACAGCCAGTGAACAGCTGCATGGAAATTGTAGACCAAGGAAGCAGCCTGAAGTGCTTACAGCCATTACCCCTGAACATATTGGAGAGCTTGAAATTGCTTTTGACTCTGTGCCTGGTTTGACTGAACCTAATAAGAGACAAAGTTCTGATAGCAAATGTAATGAACACTGTGCAGATACGTATGTTACAAAAGAGTCATCTGCTTTAGTATCTGAAAGTGAGAGTGCTATGGAAATAGAAAAAGGCCCACCAAGTCATAGTTCTCAAAGTAGTCCTAATTTAGAATTTGTTCATTCTGGTACTCCACAGATCCCTTTGATCTCAGTGGCAGAGGATACTGTAGCTGGTGAAAACAAAACTTACTCTGGAAGTAAATGTCCATTATCACCAGATACCTCACTGTCTGAAAAAGCACTTCCTGGAAGCCCTTCTGATGGGAGCCCTGGCCACAGTGCACTGCCGAGAAAAAACAACTCATCCATTTCTAGCCCATCAGCTGATGCAGGAAAAGAACAGACCATAACCAGTGATCCAGCTACCTTGCCTGGTGTTTCACAGGAGAACTCCAGCCACCCCTCTAACCATCAGGACCAGAGCACAAAGGCAGACTGTGCAGCGAGATCTGCAGCAGACATCACAGATCTTGACAAAACGGAGTTGCAGCTTGAAGTTGTTGATACTTCTAATAAAAACTCGAATGATCAGCACACACTTGATAAGCCTTGTAAGAAAGATTTTAACCTTCCTTCAGGACTGTCAAACACAGAGGCTACACAAGGGGAGATGCAAGAACCTTCATCTTCTACAAAAGTAGACACTGATAATTTAGATTTCTCTTCTAGTGATAGTGCATGTACAGAACTTTCTGTAGTTTCCACGGAAAACAATCTTACTACCTCTGAAATATGCCCCTCTCCTCTCCCTGAAACTGCATCCTCAACAGATGAGTCAGGTACTGAGGCCAAAAGCATAAGCAGTGTATCTTCTAGTAGTCAGCCAATGGATGTTGATCCTTCTAATATAATGTCCCTCAAGATCATCATCAGTGACGATCCATTTATTGCATCGGACACGGAGTTAAATAATGCTGTTTCCAGCATCACAGGAGAAAATTTGCCTACTATAATACTGTCATCTCCAGCCAAATCCCCAACCAAAACTGCGGACATGCCCAAATGTCTGACGTCAGAAGACGCAGAAAAAAATGTGGATTCAGCTCTGGCAGAGCAGAATCTTCTTGTGGTTAGACCTAAGGATCCTGTGGTCACCTCTGTTAACACTCAGAGTGAAGATTGCACTGGTTTTTCAGTTGCAGGTTCAACTCATCTTTCCAGCGAAAGGGGATTTATACAATTGATGCCAGCCACAAGCACAGCTTTTGGGAATTCAAGCAACCTTTACATAGCCACCTGTATGACTGATCCAGCAGCCCTGGGCGCAGCTGTAACACCATCAAATGTAGTTGTATTGCCTGGCAGTTCCATGCCACTGGCTTCCCAAGCTCCAGCTGTTCAACAGTTGCGGACTCCCCCCAGATCCAGCAACACGTTTCCAGCAAACCAGACTGTCTCCCCAAACTTCCCACAGGGTAATCTCATTTTAAGAAAAGTACTGAAAATTCGGTGTTTATATGGTGGTTTTGTTATATTTTTTTCCCTAAATGCATTAAAAGTGAACAATTTTTAAACTGCTCAGTCTGCCACTTGAAGTTATCCAGGAGTTACTCTTTATTTTAGTGCATTAGTTGCTACCAGAAATTAAATAAAAACTACCAGAAGTCATTGATCAGGCTGCTTTGAATGAAAGAACAAAAAAGCCTCATATTTCAGAAGCCTAAATTATATAATTTTAGCAGCATTATACTTAGGAAGCATATTTTCATTTACACTGGAAAGGATTCCATTACTTTGGCTAAATAAAAGTTTTTTATTTTAATAAGATTACTGTTATAAATGGAATGCTTTGTGGTATAGGTATCCATATTTAGTTTAGATAACTAGGTGGATATATCTAGTCCTTCCCAAATTACTGCCTTGGTTTTGTTTCATTTTTCAAAACCTAGTCTGCATTAGAAGTACTTTTAAGTAAATATGAAGGTATAACATTATTTCTATTAGCTAAAATCTGTCACAAGCATTTTTATTACTACAGCAATAAAAATTTTGAATGCTATCTGAAATGTTAAAAACAGCTGTAATTACCACATTTAGATTTCTTTCAAAAACTAAGAAATTTTTGCAGTTGCCATTGAATTTCTGTGTGTAGTCATTTCATGGAGGTCAGAGAGCAGTGCAGTCAGAGACGTGTAAGGTCTTAGGCTGGCAGCCTTTTCTGTCATTGGGTTTCTTTATGCAACTGTTACCTTCAGTGCTTTTTACAGAGAGGAACAGTTTTTTTACATTTTTCAATTAATGTGCTATGATAGTTTCCATATTTTATAATTCCTATATATCTGGCAGCTAAATAAGCTATTTAATGTTACTTTTTCTGTTTTTTAAAAATCATTTTAATATAAAGTTTAAAAACCATAAGATAGGTTTATCGTACTTTAAGCTTTAACAGACTTTAACTAAAGAATTCCTTATAAACTAAAAATAACACTGGTACTCACCCTGTTTTCTGGTAGTGAACTGTAGCAAGAATAGTGAAGTTTATCTGAAAATGCAGAGCTTTTCTTGCCACAGGTTTTGACCACGCATAATTTTAAAGAATCCTGTCTTGAAGCTTTTCTCTGAAGTGTTTTTAGTTTCTGTACAATCTTAACACTTTGGTATTTTTTAGGTTCTGCTATTATAATTGCATCTCCGGTGCAGCCAGTTTTGCAAGGAATGGTGGGAATGATACCTCTCTCTGTAGTGGGACAAAACGGAAATACATTCTCAGCGCCTGCCTGCCAGGTAGCACATCTCAAATAAAGACTTTCAGCATTAAAGCTGGAGGGCTGAGAAGTGCATTGGTAAATTGTAATAGGATATTCTGATTCTTTCAAGGTTCTTCATATGCCTGTGGCTAATCCAGTGTGCAACGGAAGTGTCCCAAAGCTTCCCATCCCTCCCAAATCACAGAAGATCCCTGGAGCAAGAAACAAGACTAATACAGGTACCTGCCTTGCACTCTTGAGAAGGGCAGAAGAAAAGCAGGGGGTTCTAAGGGCAAGTCAGTTCTAAGTAAAAAAGTTTTATAAATATCTCTGCTTCTATTCCTGGCAACTGCTGAGCTGGCTTGAGAGTGGTTGGTGCAGTTAGTGCCTCTGGTTTGCTCAGGTTCCTAAGAACTTCTGGTGTATAACATAATTGCAGTTTTGGCATCAAGCTTATTTCCAAAATTTAATGCTTCAAGGCTCTCATGCAGTTTTAAAAGTTTATTTTTCTTTATGTTTCTGGTTATTTTTCATCTTGTTGGTTTTAAGTAGTTCACTGCTGCCATTGGAACCAAGCCACATAGTAATGAAGATATTAGAAGAGTCAGCAGTTCTAAAAATTTATTAAGGAAAAATATTTAATAGAAGTGCATTTTAATAGAAAAACACATTCTGCCGTTTTCCTTTTGCCCTTTCAGGTATATGCTGTATATTCTTTTCATTGAGACTTTGCTTCTTTATACAGTTAATTGTAGCAAGACTGGAGTTATATTCATTTCTCAGTGTTGGAAAGGGGTAAAGAAAAATAATTGAAAATAGAAACATTGAGTTATAAGGACAACTTGTGCTTTAGCCTATCTTCCTTTTTAAAAAAGAGTAGGCTTACACATCAAAATGAAAATAGAATGAAATTTCAAATTAAGACAAAAGCTAGGATCATATAGTAGTTTGCATTCTGGCTTGCTGATGGATAACTGAGAGTTCCCAATATTATTTCCCTTCTTGAAAATCCCTACTGTGCATTTTTAAGTTCAGGATAGTTTGTTTTGTCTTGCCAGGGCTATGTATTATCTAAGTGTAGACAGCAAGCTTCCTGTTTGTTCTTAGCTGAGGACCTTTGCTAGTCTACTAATTTGTAAATTTAAAGTTACAAAATATTGCAGAGTTTGTTGCTGGGTTTTTCTTTATTGGTTCTCTGTCAGGTGAAATGTCATTGTACTAACTGTGAAATTATTTACCTGTCATTCATTAATACTTGTTAATACATTAATACTTCATCTGTTGTTCCAGGAAAACTGGTACCAAATGTAGCTGAGCCTTTGAACCATACAAATCCTCGAACACAGAGGTCAGTAGTGCTAGGTATTGAAACTTGCTTGCTTTTTCCTGTCACAAATTTCTTCATTCAGTATTGGTGAAGGGAGCAGCTTTTTTTAATAGTGGCATAAGCAGTACCCCCTTTCCTGCTGCCTGTCTGCTAGGACTAGTGATACACATGTGTGCTGGGACTGGTGCAGCCTGTGCTGGAATTGTGTTGTTACTGTTCCTATGTTAATTTTGTATGGCTTTGTCTTCATTTTCTCCTGTCTCAGTTGTCAAATAAAAGTTGTTTGAGAGGAGTCTGAGCTAGGAGAATTGCCTGTTAGATTTACTGGGAGATTTAAATGACTAAAACCTTAGCTTTCTCTTTTCAGATGAGTGGTACCCATGGTTTTGTAGTGTAGCCTCATTGCCTTTACCATTCTCTGACCCAACAGTAGAGTTTATTAGATTGGGTTCTGCATATGTGTTTCAGCTGTGTGCATTAGAACACTGCTTGGTCATTTCAAAAGTGAGAACTGAATGCAAAATGGCAAGGACAAGAGCATGCTAACTTTATATTGGTGAACGTAATTTCTAATTGGGGTAGGTACTAGTTTTCTGTTGGGCAAATGAGAGAAGGAAGCAAGGCTGCAGTAGTAACTCTCCTTATCATTAATGGACTTCCAAAACAAAAGGATGTTGGAATGAGCAAAAGAGTGTAGGAGATCAGAAGTTCAATTTAAATATTGGAGGCTAAATGATCTTTTATTGTAAAAATAGCACATACTTTAAAAAAAAATCTACCTATTCAGAACTCACTTAAAATGTTGGAAAAGTGGAGATGAAACAGGAATATGAAAGTCAGCTTATTAAAAAATTCCAACCCTATATCAAGTTATACTATATACACGCATGCAAAAAATACTGATTTTTAAGAAACCACAGAAGCGACATCTTAGATAATACCACTTCAATAATTCAGCTTTCTGTTAACTTTAATTGAACTCTAGATGTATGTTTTGCATAGCAAAGAGAGCAAACTGTTCCCTGCAAAGAGGTGTAATTTCTTATTTCTGCTTTCTACCCTCTGTGTTATCTCCAACTTCATGGAAGTGAAACAAACTGCTACCACTCAGATCTTTTTTACCATGTCAGAGGTACCCAAGATACTATCCCAAAAATGTGACTTCTCCTCTTAGAAGTTACAGTGGTTTATCTGCAAGGAGAGAGTCTTACAGGCATAGGCGAATGATGCTGAAGCTTCTCTTGGAAATGCACCATAAGCTAGTCAGAGGACACAGACACAAGAGTAGTGTGAGCTGACAGAGCAGAAGCATTTTTCTTTCCACATCACTACAGTGCAGTGGTGGCTTTTTCACTTGATTGAGGCTGGTTGTCAGGTGGAGACCATACCCCAGGGAGTTTGGATGTTGTTCAGATGGCCACTGGAAGCTCTTTGTCTTGCTCAGTATCCCATCACCCACAGCAAGTGCAGTAGGGGAGAATACAAGGCACGTGCATGATTACGTTGTCCAAAATTTTCTGGCAGCCTTTTAGGAATTTCAGCTTCAAGGACTTCCAGAGCCATAAGTAGTATTCTTGGATGGACTGTCCTGTGATGAATGCACTCAGTTTGGTTTTGAAGTCAAGTAAACTACCAGCATCCACAAATATCCCAAAGTAAAAAAGTTCCCAGGCTTAGTTACATGCCGTGTCCAGACCTCCTTGCTGTGTTTTGAACCTAATACCTGTGTTACTTGGTGCCCCTAGTTTTTCTACTGGAAGGTACAGAAGATAGTTTCCTTTTTGTGGGCCTTCTTCACAGAGCTCTTCTCCATTTCCCCTCAGTGATCAGTCTTTCCAGACTGAAGAGCACCAGTCCACCTGATTGTTCAGTGCACACAGACTGTTTCATACCTTTTTGCCAAGAATGCCTTCTCTGAGCTTTCTGCAGTTGTCATTTCTTACTCTTGGTCTTTGTTGATACTTGTATTTAGGATGGAGAGAGCTTTTTTGAGGTGTGGGTGGGGACTTTCAGCCAGCTGAAAGTAACTTGCTTAGTAAGAATAAACATGTCAATGAAATGTTTTCATCTCGTTTTCAGGACTGGAAATTGGGACAAGCTTACCAATGCAGAAGTGGGAAGGAAAGTGGAAGAGAACTTACCTGTTGTACCAGCAGAGAGCACAAGCTCAAATTCGAGACAGAGTGAGAGTCACAGGAGAGTGCTTTGCTTTGATAACTTCCTACCCATTCAAGGAGGAAACACCCAAATTCAGACTACTAAGAGTTCATCCCAGAAAGGAAGAAATGAAAACCCTTTACTTGCTGGTGACTCTGCATCCTCCTCTGCTAAGGCACAGGTACCAAAGAGAGAGAAAGACAAAACATTGCCCAGAATTTTGTGTAAGCCAGAAGTTGGTAGCAACAGAAGCGCATCTGCAAAGGAGCCACAGCCCGAGCGGAAGGTGGCAACTGCAGGGCTTTCATTAGATCCCTTCCACAAGACAACAGCAAACAAAGAAAATGAGTTACGAAGGGACACTGATGAAAAGCAGAAGAACCAGGACACTGCCAGACTCTCAAATGGCCAACAGAGTGTTGGCTTATGGAATGAGAAAACTGTTCCTTCGGTGCAGGAGCTGAACAAAAAGCAGGGCTCGCTGTCGAATGGGGCTGGCAATGGCAAATCATCAGTGTCCGTTTCTTTGTCCTCGAAGGAGCAGAAGCGAGAACCTGCTAAAGCTTCTGGCCAAGGCCTCGGCCTGTCCAGCCCATTCAGTAAACAGTGTGTGGAGATCCCACACAGAATCGGGCACAGATCCCACACAGAATCGGAGATGCTGCAAGACATTCAGTGGCAAAGCCCCACTGGAAAGACAGTTGAAAACGGAGAGCTGCCAGTACCCCGGACGCCGTCTGGAGTTGGGGACAGGCACACAGATGACACTACGGACAGCGTCCGCACCCCGACCTGCCGGCGCTTCAACGAGGACAACACCACCCCGCGCATCATGGTGCCTCCTGCCACGCCAGACCTGCCCGCCTGCAGCCCGGCCAGCGAGACGGGCAGCGAGAACAGCATCAGCATGGCCGCCCACACCCTCATGATCCTGTCGCGGGCGGCCATCGCAAGGACTAGCACTGCTACCCCCCTCAAGGACAACACCCAGCAGTTCAGGGCCTTGAGGAGCACCGTAAAGAAAAGGAAACTGGAGGACTTGAATGAGGGGGAGAGAAATTCTCGTTCTGCGAATAGAAAAGATCTTCAAAGCTCTCCAACCCCAGCAAAAAAAAAGAAAATAAAGGCAAGTACAAACGTCTACTTCTTTTATATAAATTTCTAAAAATATATATCTACGTATATACTATTTTTAATTGAATGGTTCGGAGATGCTAGTGCAAGTCCCTGACATCCTATTTAGATTAGCCAGTTTTTCCAACTTTGCCTCTTGAGCATACTCTGAACGGAGTTTTCTTAAGATTGGTTTAATTTTCAGATACACACAAGTAACTCCTACTAACTCTCTAAACATGCACCTATGAAAATTACATAATTTCTCCTAAAACATGAATGAGTGTTTAAATTCTAACTAAGTTACTAAGTGGAACGTAGGAATTAAGCCAAACTCAAAGGAGACCTTACTAGAATTCAGGCTGTTTCTTGCATCCTCATTTATCACCATGAGTGATCCTCCCAGTCTCTATAGTGTGCAGCGCTGTGCCTTTGACTTGAGGATTTAAGGGCAAATAGCCAAAGTGTGAGACACAAATAGGTGTCTTTTGGGTGTAAATGGATGTAAATTACCAAAAAGGAGTATAACTGTGTAATTCCCATACTTAGTTCTCGCATGCTCCTGAAACAGCATGACTGAAAAACACTCTGTTCTGTACATGTCAAGGGCACATGGCAGTGTCTGAGTGCAGGAACAGCTACAAGGTGGATGGAAGGATGAGGGAGAAAGGAATGCTTACAGGCTCTTCAATTCCCCCACGTTCTTTGTATTTAACACAGTTGTTACTTTCCTCTTCAACAGAAAAAGAAGCTCCCAAATTCTTTTCCAGCAGGCATGGATGTGGACAAGTTCTTGTTGTCTTTGCATTATGATGAATGAACAAAAAGAAGTTGAAGTGGGACCATCTGAAGCTCAGTGGAGATGTGCTGAAGTTTTGCATGGGAAGAGAAGTTAACTCTAAAGGGCAAGTTGCACTTTCAGTGCACTGAAGTTTCACTTTATAGCAAAGTTGTGCTGTTTCTGAAGCAGGTTGCAAAATGTAAATATCATTGAGTTGGTATATGTTTATTTTTGAAAAAGCACTTGCAGAATTATAGAGCCATTTAAATTGAAAAATTGTAAATTTGTATAAAAGAAATGTGAGAAAGATTGTACATTTCCTGTGAGACCGTGTTGTCTGTGTTCTGCTGCTTTCTCTACTTACCCCTCTGAACATCTCAGCCAGTCTGTGAAAAGCTGGTGTTTGTCACTCACTGCTCTAAGACATGGGCAGCTACCTTGGCCACTTCTCATTGTCTTGTTGAATCTGAAAAGGACTTAAATATTCAGCTCCAACTGGTTTGTACTCAGACACTCTCACAACTATCAAACCCATCTTGGACGGCTTTGAATGAAACAACAAAAATACCAATAGCTAAACATAAGGCAAGTAAAACCTCAAAATGCATTTCTCATCTGATGAAGCTTTTCCCAGCCAGTCCTTCAGACAAGAACTTTAATTTGGACAGGCCTCCTCTGTTTACAGTATTTGCTACATGAGATGGCATCTGAACTCAAAAGCTGTTTTCAAGCAATGTACTGCTATGTGGAGTCATGCCTCAGTATGAATACTTCAGCTGAAGCAACAGCTGTACAAGAATTATAAAAGTCAATTCTCTCACCTTTCATTTGTGCTGCTGAGAAGTTTATTACTATCTCTCTCTTACAGTTTTAGCCAGAAATGGAAAAATTTTCATCTGATTTTTCTGTTTTAACATAGAGCTTGTTATAGCTACTATACAAACTCTCTCCAAAAGGGGTGCAGGAGAAGCTCAGCCTACCTTTTACTGAATGAGCAAACCTTGCTCCAAAACTGCACAGTTTTCTCTACTGGTATTTCTTCCTCTGTTCTCAAATTGTTGATGTCTTAAAAAAAAAAAATTTGCAAGTTTTCTTGGAAGAGATCTGTACAGCAACAGGGCAATGTTTCAGATAGAATACAAGGATTCCTAAGGAACCAAGATTATGCAGTAGATGTTTATATTAAACCCATCCAATAACTAAATACTGCATACCATTTACAGCTTGAATAAATATTTTTGTTTTAATAAAAAGTTGTGTGTCTTGGTTAATGTTTTTAAGTCCACTAAGCAGCTTTGCAGATACTGAAGAGACAAGTCCTGTTGGTCAGTTATTTTTGAAAACAAGGAGTCCAGTATTAAACACTAAGTTCTGATAGCAATTGTAAGAGGGGCTAGGACAGGCAAGCACAAAAAATTGTCTTAAGCATAAAATACTTAATAGTAACGGTGACATTTAAAAATAATTTGCTATTTAAGACCTAATGTAACTCTTGCCTGGGACATCCACTACCCACCCTAATCTTTGAGCTCAGGCACTCTGGTACTGCTGAAGAGGTGAATTGTCCATTCATTTTCATAGGAAAAAAGTATCTTCAGTTCCAAGCTGCTGTCATACAGCAGCAATTTTTAGGAGAAAACAGCCATTTCCAGTAGTAGGACTCTGTGAGTTACCAAGAGAATTCCTTTACAAGGGCCTTTGAGAAATGACATGTCAGTGACAGAGAGAGCCATAGTTAACATTCTTTATTGTCAGGTTTCAAGCCAAAATTATAATTTGACATTGTTTATTTGTACTGTATAAAAACTTGCACTGATAAAGCAATAAAAGCCTAGGTGTCTGGATCAGTAATCATTGATGCTTTAGGAAATTTTAGAATAGCAGTTACAGAATTCATCCACTGATTGATAAATAAAATGTAACGGCTACCACTCATAATTTCGATCAGAGAGCATTTAAGGCTGTGTTTCTGATGCTACTTGGGCTACAGCTTCTGTATCAGTATTGCAGAAGCACCTCCTCCTCCATTGCAGATTCCTGCAAGACCATACTGTCCTTGTTTCAAAGCATGGGCCATGTGAACAACAATTCTTGCTCCAGACATTCTAAATACAAGGAACAGAAAAGAACATATCTTAGTTTAAAGGAAATTCTTAATTTGACCTATAAAGGGCAGTTGGCAGAATATAGTACCAACAAAAAGACCAAACCAATCCTTTCATCTACAGTTACATGTGATACAGATTAAGTACTGGAACTAGAGAGGAATAAACACAAAGGTTCTTAAACATGGAGTTTCTGTTTGTACATCTAAAGTTTCTTCAGGAAAAAGAAATCACCTCTGTGTCAGCCTGTATATTACAGAGTATCTCTACATGCAGCAAAGCTCTTCCAAAGAAGGGAACAAATCTCCCACAACCAAATTGATAATAATTATTAAATTCAAACATACTCTTATTCACTTAAAACTTGTTTACCTAGAAGACAATGCCTCTGTGCAGAGCAAAACCCAGAGCTTATTTTACTTACCCTATTGGATGTCCAAGAGAGACAGCACCTCCATTAATATTTACTTTTTCTGGATCAATTCCCAGCATTTTAATATTGGCCAGCACCACAACACTGAATGCTTCGTTAATTTCCCACATTGCAATATCTTCTTTTTTCAGGCCTGTTTCACTTAGAATCTAGAAATAATAAAAAATAATTACTACCATGAAAAAAATTAGGAAACTAATTATAGAAATAATTGGTCTATTTTGCAGTCAGTGACTCAGGCTGTCCATGCTCTGATTCACAAATTTGCATTTAGGAACCTCTTTGTCAGATGGGAAAAAGCAAAGCTGAGGGACTGAAGCACAAACTTGAGTTTTCACCAAAGAAGGGATGGAGAGTAGCCCATGCCAAGGATACATTTCCATCACACTAGCACTACACTTGCTGCTACAGTAAGTCCAGCAGCAATCTGGACTGACACAGTACCACCTCACACCATACACTTACACTTTCAGGACGAGCCTGTCCTCATATATCCATATTTATTTTGCCTTTCAGCCATACAAGCTTCAAAACTTCAAACATGCCCAAAGTTGCTAAAAGCAGCATAGAACAATAGTGAGAAACTTGTTACTCTGAATAAACTTGTTACTCTGAAGATCTGCATTCTAGCCTTGATCCTCTGAAACATCTGTTCTTTGTATTTATGACATTATTATAATTGCAATCCTAATTCAAGAAGATCCACTGAGGGATGAACCAATATCTAGGGAAGTTTTTTGGGTTTTTTTCCCAAGCCCCACTCAGTTTTATTCTTACTTTGGGAACAGCATATGCAGGTGCAATTGGAAAGTCAATAGGATCGACAGCAGCATCAGCAAAAGCTGAAAAAAAGAAAAAAAAAATTCCAAAATGTGTTGAAAGATGTCGTGGTTTTACCATATATGATTTTCTTTCATGCAAGCAGCAAACACTGCCAAGATAGAAAAATTTAGAATACCAAGAAATAGATGCATCAAAAATGTAGTGCTCTAAGTATGCCACATAATAATATTTTCAGATTTTTATTATTATTCTATATAGAAAATTTTGTTCATGCTCAAAAGTCTGCTGCTATAACACTTGAAATTTCAAGGACTATACTGAGAAGATGCAGCCATAATGTCAGGTAACCAGCCAAACAATCTGAGAGCACACTATGGGAGTATTTTCCAGCAGTTGCCGAGAGGTAAGAAAGACCATACCAACTATCCGTGCCAGTGGTTTAACTTTCAGTCTCTTGGCTGCCTCTGTAGTCATCAGCACCAAAGCAGCTGCTCCATCATTCAGAGTACTGGCATTGGCAGCTGTAACTGTTCCTAGAAAAGGTAAATCATTCCTTAGACAGAGGTGAAAGTGTTATGCAAAGCAGCTCATGTATATCCTGTTAAGAATTGTTTTTCCCTGAGTTCATTGAACATGAAATCTCAATCATATGGTGATACCTGTTGGACTGAGTTAACTAAACATGGGTGTGGTTTTGGTAGCTGTTTGATGAAACAAGTGCAGCCACAGGTATTTGCATCCTTATCCCAGTACCAGTTTAGATCATGCCTTTCATGGCAGCTGCATTGCAGGCATTTTCAGAGAATTCCAGCTCAGGAAGGGTTGTGAATGAGGGGCAACTTTGAGTTAGCCAGGAAGGTTTTTCAGTTACAGACTCCAGAAGCAATGGCAGCTCTGTAAAGCCACTCCAGCTCCCATGGTAACAGGAGCTTACACTTGGCAGGGACCAAGCCAATGGCGAAACTGAAACCAATCTGTGTCAGTCTTTTCAAGGTAAACATCCCAGACAGAGGTGTTCACTGGTTCTCGGCCCAGCTTTTAATCCAAGCCAGTTCATGCTGCTGTGCAGCATGTTTCTTTATCTCAGCAAACTTTTAAAAATAAAGGGACTATCACTGGGCATTCAAGCTCTTGTGAACAGCACTCTTCGCCCTGACAAAGCATCCTAGCACTTGGCAGAAAATCAAGCAGTTCTTTTAACGATATTTACCATTTTCTTTTTGGAAAACAGCTTTCAGCTTTGGAACTTTACTGAAATCGACACGTTTGTATTCTTCATCTTCTTTCACTTCTGTATCTGGCTTTCCTGAAATTCAGATCTGGTTTAGTATTTTGTAGAACAGTTGACTAAATACTGCCTTATATAATTAACTTATTTCAGTAAAAAAGTGCAAATGCATGTAGAATGCAGGTCAAGAAATGTGCTTACGAAAATGGAAAAACATAATTATTCCTTAATCAAATTTATTCACAGCAAATCCATTTATCCTTCCCAGTGGCTGAACAAAAGGGACAAAGAGCTTATCTTTAATGTAAATTAAAACATAGATGTCCTTAAGCCATAACTAAATTCAGTAGCTAATCTTTCACTTAGACAAAAAAGAAAGAAGATATGGTGTGTAACATTAAAGAAAAATTGAAAAACAAAAACCCTGATGACAGGTCACTCACTGACTGTGTTCATCAGAAAGTCTGCCTAACAGAAAATTCTTAGGTGATCAAAATTAATGTTCCTAAGATTGGCATGTTTAAACAACACAATTTGCTCTGAACACAGACAATATTACAGCTTTCAACGAGAAACACAATTCATCTCATCACACTTGTCCACAATACCTTTTTTTGAAATAGTGACAGGAACTATTTCATTTTTCAGTACTCCTGAGTCCCAGGCTGTTTTGCTCTTGGTGTAAGAGCCAATGGCATAAGTGTCTTGTTCCTCTCGGGAAATAGTGAACTTCTTCGCTGTATTCTCAGCACAGTTGCCCTGAGAGAAACCAGCCCTGTTAGGTTTGGTATTTCTGAAGATGCAAAGCACAACTACAACTGAAAAAAACTCAACCAGCAGATTTCCAGAACTGAATGTGACTAATATTTGGTGTCCATTTCTGATTTACACAGTCATGCACAAATAGTAACTTCTGGTTTTGAAATATCATCTCCAGATTTAGCAAATGTTTTCTGGATCCAGATTATCGAAGCCATAAAGGAACTTTCCTTATAAGGCTTCTTTTTTTTTATTTCTCCAGTTAAACTGCATGCAAAATTAAGTTTAAAGTGCTTAGGGCTGACATCTTCAGAGACTGAAGATCATTGTTCAGCCACAGAACCATGTGTTCACATCATTTTCCTAGAGTTTTCCCTCCATTATTACCTTGCCTATTCCAAAGATTAAAAAACAGGTCAACACAGAGCTTACTTAGCCTTCAGAACCTCTAAAAACTGTAGAAATAAGGTATGTATCCCTTTTTGCTAGTAACTGAAAGGAAATAAGTAGAATGGAACAACAAAATCATTTTCTATATAGTCAAATCATGATTGTAATTATACACTCACAATTCATTATCAACACTAAATATCCCATGACAAAATAATTAAAAAAAAAAAATTAATCAACTGGAGAGATCTGCCCTTGAAGAGGTTTTGTTCCACCTCTCATTTCATCAGAAAACTCAATGAATCACACAAAACCCTTTAGTACTGTGTCCCTCCAGTTCTTCAAACAAGCAAGCTCACTTCTATGTAATCAATGAATTTAAAGTCTTCAAACCTCAAAGCACCAGCAATTTAGGCTATTGCCAAAACACAGACAAGAGTAAGTTGCTAAAGCCATCCGATGGACTTCCTTGTATGTTCTCACACAGACTGTTAAGGCTTTCTGAACAACCTACAGCAGCTATAAGGAAGACAAAAGGTTCCAAAATACTGTCCCAATCTATGAAAACTTGGTGTATTATAAACAACTCCTAGAGCTTTTCCTCACATGAGGGAACTATCAAAGCTGCCATTTAGATTCCTATAAAATACTCACATTCAAAATCCATTTTAGCTGAAACGTGGGAATGAATTTCAACATTCCCACACAGCCTAAGTACTACAGTGCAAAAAGAATAAATCGTACACAAGTGAGATCTGTATCAAATCTATGGATCACAGTAAATATTCTTCATGACATATTTTCCTGTTCCCCAGCAAGAACACTAACTGACCGATCAATAATGCCCTACAGTTGGGAATTACCACTGGTAGAGGTCAGAAATATTCATCAGCTGAAAGCAGCCGTTCTCTTTTCCAGCTTTTCTTCCCTGGTGATTGTTACTGACTACCTTTGCATCAGCTGTCTCCCAAACCCATGCTAAGTTTGCCCTTGTTTGTCCAATTTAAATTACCCTGCTGATGAGTAAGCACATCAGCTGACTCAAACCTTCCCACAGGAGATATGAGATATGTACTCTGGGGGAGGGAAAAACATGAGCCTGCTGGATCCTACAGAGCAGATACCCTCAAAGACACCAAGCAACTTGATTGCTCCCTCCCTCAGATGGAGCAACAGCAATCCATCAGTAGCAGGATTAATTTTTCTCTTAATCCTTGCTTTAGGCTATTCACTGCAGAGACAGGTAAATATCAACACACAAATTGCTGTGCTATTTTGGTCTTCTGTCCAGCCCCTCCATTACAGCTACTGCAGGAAACCTGGAAATGGAAGACTTTTTCCTCTTCATTTCCAGGCTTGCTAGATGAAGCAGTTTCATAATAACTATAAGGAAGCTCTTCAGATCTGCATGAGGTCTATCTATGGTTGATACACTAGCAGCATGCAGGAATATTTACCATATGGATATGGTTATAAGCATCTGTCAGCCCATCTTTCACTATCAGGTCTTCCAGCTTTACTCCTCCATAAGGTGTTGCCCCTCTGCTCATCGTGTAGGGAACATTAGACATGCTTTCCATTCCACCAGCAACCATGACATCCTGCCCAAAGCAAACAAGATAAAATCAATAATCATGCAGTGTGTTCTCCATGACTTCTTGTAGCAAAAGCTGTTAAGCATGGGCATTTCATATTCCTGAGGAGTCTTAAAGAAAGGGTCAAAAAACCCCTTTCAGCACTTGAAAAACAAACAGCAGGAACAACTGAAGATAGTTAATCCACCCTGGCAGAACAACTGACTTCTGATTGGTATGCAGCTTTAGAAAGCTGCAAGACCTATTCTGATCTCTTACATTTTTATGTCAAAAGCTTCCAAGATCAAATTAGAAATTTTACTTTTAAAGGTGTTTTTCCTGTATGTTTCTCATTTTTCTTCTTTATTCCAAGCTCCTTATCCTTTTGGAACAAAAAACAGTCAGAATAATGGTATATGAAGAGATAGCAATCTACAAGTACCTGCAGTCTTACATAATATTGTTTCATCTTACTATGTAAAAACAGATGTCTTACTATATGGCTTTATCATTTGAAAAGGCCACCAAAACTAAAAAGACAATTAGCAATTAATGATTACTTGATTCATTATGGGCATTTATAAGGTACTGTATTTTTCAAACTGAAACAAAGGAAACAGAAAACCTGCAAAGCTACAGGGACTGTAAGTATATTCACTGCTCATCAGGCTGTAGCCCCAAAATCCCTAGGACTCCAGGATGTGAAGAATAGACATAGTTGTGTTTAATGACATATTTGAAATACAGACAAACATAAGAAAAATACACAGGAGAGTGAGTCCTTGAGAGTTCAACAGTGCTGTTCATATAAACTCAAAAACATTTTACACAAAACAGCAATAAGAAGATGGAAGTTCTTTTGGTTTCTTTAAATTAAGACTCAGAGAAATATTGGCTTGGTTCAGAACAGATTATAAACTAGATCCAGGAACTGTGACATGAAGAAATAAAGAAGAGAAAGAATGCTGGACACAAAACCGAAAAGACATAAATTGGAAAGGCAGTGGAGATATGGAAGAAGCAGTAAATCAGAGGAACAAAAGTCCCTGGCATTTCAATTCCATAAAGTGAAAGACCTGGAGAGAGAGACAATGCAATTGTTTATATAATGGTGTACACTGACTCAAGCCACAGGGAACCATCACTCACCATCATACCACAGATACCTCAGTCCGCAGCCAGGAAAAACAAACCAATACCACCTCCCCATAATTTAAAGCTCTAAGTGACCAATAACTGGCTGAGCTTTTGCAGAGACTGGCAGCACAGCTTGTATGATTAAACCATCTGAAAATTCCAGTTCTATTCAGAGTTCATGGCCTACATCTGTCAAACCAAGCAAAGCCACAACCACTCTTATGAACTCATGGGATATAAATGACTAAATCCAAATGTAGCTATTTACAAAGCCATGCTGGGCCTGGTTCAAAGTCTGATGACAAAATTTCCACCAACTTCAGCAGGCTCCAGACAAAGTGCTGTTCTCTGGAGGGCAAGGCCAAAGCAATAAAGCAGTTGCTTAACTCCAGTTACACTGTGATTTCCACTGAGGGGACACCAAAACTTAAATAGTTACTTTTGTTCTAAACACACACACAAAAGTATTCCTCACTTTTGAGCAACTTTTTTTTTAAGCCAAAAATATCTATAATTGAACTGATGATATTTTCACTTCAGAGAATTAAAGGTGCTGCCAAAATGCTTTGGGTATGGAATTAAAAACAAAACTGAAATGTCTTTCTTCACATTCACACTTCTCCCACATTCTTTGCTGCACAGCATTTAATGGCTAACTGAAAATTATGTATTCTCATATCCTCTCATCAAGTGATAGAACTTTTTCCCATTGTATGGAAAATCTTGGAAGCAAGTTGCCAGAGATGAGCAATTCTCCTTCATCAAGCTCTTTAAAGAAAGAGCTTATTCAGCAAAAATAAATTCCACTTCTTCTAAAACAATGAAAAAGGCTGAAAAATCCTTAGTGTACTTGAAAACAACATTGCTTGAACATGTGTATTTAATTCATTTAAATGTTAAAACTGTCTGAAAGTCAAGTCACCAAAACCTAAGTCTATAAACATTTCTTCACTTTTCAAAACCGAAAGCTTGAAAATTCCCTTAATTCTATTTTGGGGGCTGCATTGGTAGGTGGAGTGGGGTTAGAGCAGTAGAGAGATGATGTAAATACCCCCCAAAATAATCCACCTTGTTTGTCAGCTCTGAAAACTATCTGACAATATTCCAACTATTTTTTTTTTCTGTTTTAAAACAAAACATACTTAAATGACTATAAAATTAGGGTTGCATAAACAAAACAAACCCTTGCTAATTAGCTTTATTATCCCAAGCCAAAAGACAATCCCAAATTAAAGAGCATGGTCATTGGTAGGACAGGATCTACAACATGAACTGTGTGATTCTTCCATAGAACAGCACAAAATCCACATACCTGACTCCCACACATCAGGCTCTGTGTTGCCATCATGATTGATTTCATTCCTGAAGCACAGACTTTATTGACAGTTGTAGTAGGAGTGGCAATTGGCAGACCTGAGTCAAAGAAGCCATTTGTACAGCTGTGTTATTTAAAGGGTAGACTTCAGTATTTTCTTGGTGTTTCAGCAACAGTTCATATGGCACCAGTTTTTATCTAAGCCCAGGGTGTCCATCTTGCACTGTTTAGCCTGCCAGGGCAATTTATCTACTCTTATCCATAGTAACCATCCTTATCCTTCTTGGAGACCCCTGTTGTTTCTACCCTTCCAACAACCGACTTGTGATAAAGGGGAAGGCAAGGAAATGGAAAATCAAGGAAGGGACTCCAGAACTACTCCTGTTTCCAAAACCCTGACCCCTGCCTCTAAGCAGCATCTAAGGCTGAAAAAGTATAAATAAGCTGCAGAATTTAGCAACTGGTAACAAGACAGACCCCAGGCAAGGTTGGATAGGGCTCTGAGCCCTGGAAGGACACCATGGAAGGTGTCTCTGCCCACAGCAGGGGGGTTGGAACTAGATCTTTAAGGTCCCTTCCAACCCAAACCACTCTTTCCTGTGAAAGAAAAGAGCCATATTTATCACTTTGCCTAACATGGAAGCAGTTCCTTCTCCTTCAAAAATGTACAGGAACAGAGTCAAGAAAGTATACAGTTCTTCCCTGACCCATAGGCTTTTCTAGAAACATGCTAAGGTATGAAATATCATCCCTACAGAAGAAGGAAGAAGAAAATAATTCCTGCACCCCAGTACCATTCATGTTACAGCTAACATTATACAGTGAATCCTTCCAGTGTCAGCTCCAGACTCCACAGGAAGATTAGTGTAATGACATACTCATGAGTTGAAGGAAACTCACTGACTTCTTATCCAGTAATACTTAAGAATAATGATATATTGAAGAAAAAAACACCTGTTTTGTGAAAGATTCAGAGCAGCATCCACCATTAATGTAAAGTACTGTGGAATTACCAGCCTGGTCTCCAGTACTGTCATCTCCAGGTTCTGCAAACACTGTGGGCAGCAACATCCCACTTGCACAAGTGCAACACACTGCCTTCACCCATCCCAGGGAAAAAAGCATCCAGACTGTCCTGATAAAAGGTTGCCCATCACTCTGCTTTAACTCACAGCTCAACAGACTCCAGCTACATAAAGACAGAAAACCTTCAATCCCAGTGTCAAGAGAAGGAATACCTGCACCCAAGACTGCTTGTCTTGCTGGAGCTTGTCCTTGTCCAGCCTGCAGGACATTGCCCATATAGGCCTCTTTCACTTCTTCTGCAGGGATTCCTATAAAACAGAATTGTTTTGACTCAGGATCCTTTTGAGAAAGGTTCCCACCGAAGTTTTCTATCAAAGACTAATGAAACTTGCCACATCCAACCCATGTGCTAACAGAACCCAGGGCCCTGCAGGTGCATCCCAGATCTCCACCCCCATGTTCATGGCATATGGTAAACTGGTAACTCCCACAGAAGAGAATTTCCTGTCACGCTACAGAACAAGCTACAGTTATTTCACCGAAATCAACATTTCCAAGTCTCACTAATCTCCTGAGAAGCTCAATTTTCATGGATGGCTAGATGCACAAAACTATTTATGTGCTACAATTATGTCTAAAGACAGTTTTGTTTGTTTGTTTAGCAAGGGCAAGCCAAGGCCACAGCAAGCTGCCACCAGAGAGAAAAGGCCTGCTCTCCTGCTGCATCTCTTCCAGCAGCCCTGATGTCCAAGTTTTTGTAGTATTAACCCTCCTCTTCCCTAAAAAGACTTTTTTGCCAGATTGAATCCATCAAAAGGCTGACAAGGCTGTCCTTCAAGTACATGTACCCACATAAAAAATGGTCAGGGAAAGGAAAGGACGCTGGTCTCAGCAGCCAAGTAGCCTTTGCATCACCTTACACATGTCGTAAAACCCAACCTCAAAAAATAATTAGCATGTTCAATCAGATTTGGACTAGCACAGATATCCCTAGGCAACACTCTTCCTAGCAGCAGCACTTAATTCAGGTTGAACCAAAGCCTGACAGCCAACTTTACTTAAATAGCACTTGTGGATAGATTTAAAAATGCCACAGGAGCAAAAAAACCCAGGATATTCCAATGTTTTTTTCATTACCAAGCCATTGAAAAGACACAAACTGATGCTGTTCTGAGCCACTTGAGATTTTCAATCTCACAGGAAACAAATGTGTATACATACCTGCTCTGTCAATTGCTCCTTTAATTGCAATGGAACCAAGTTTAGTGGCTGGCAGTGATGAAAGAGATCCTTGGAAAGATCCAATAGGTGTCCTTACGGCACTCGCTATCACCACCTCCTACGTGCAGAAGAATGGAGTAAAAGTCACAATCTCTCTCACAATTGCACACATATACCAGTATTTTTAAAATGTATCCACTCTTATTCTTTCATTGATGTCACAGCTTCTCTTTCATCCTGCAAGTGTTCTAGAGTACTAAAATCTTTATTAATGCATGCAGTATGGAGAGTAAACATAAGGAGGTTGGTGTGCAGCTGCAAAAATACAACCTTAGGCTCATGTAGCTGTGGTGAGATGGCTCACATAGCTGGAGTGCTGCCATGCAGGGATAAGGGCTCTTCAGGAAGGATAAGTCAAGAAGATAAGGCAAGGGGAGAGAGGAGGGGCCTTGCGCTTTAAGGGACAGAACAGGTGGAGCTCAGCCTTGGAATCAATCACGTTTGCAAGAATCTGAACATCCTGGAGCAAAGAGGGATTGAAGAAAGCTGGTTGATGTTCAAGGACTACCCCCTCCAAGCTCCAGAGCAGTCTATTCCAACAAGCAGTAAGTCTGATGAAAATGCCAGGATGGACACCAAAACTCATACACAAAAATGAACCATACAGGAGATGGAAATGGGGAGAGAGAATCTGGCACACCACCTGAGCATGCAGGGATGAAGTTATGAAAGCCAAGATCTGAATCTGGCAAGGGATATCAAAGGAAGAGGCACCTAAGAAACAAGGAAAACATGGGCCTGCTGCTGAATAGCACAGGGGCCATGGTGACAAAGGACAAGGCTGAAGTAGGGAATGCCTTCTTTGCCTCAGTCTTTGGTACTAAGACGAGACTTCAGGAATGCCAGGCCCCAGAGACTACAGGGAGGATGAAGCAAGGAAGATGCATCCTTGGTGGAAGAGGAACAAGTCAGGGCAAACTGGACATACATAAATCCGTGGGCACTGATCAGATGCCCCATGATGAGTTCTGTGGGAGCTGGCAGGTGACTTTTTAAGGTCACCCTCAATAATGTTGGAATGGTCACAACAATTGTGAGAGGTGGCCAAGAACTGGAGAAAAGCCAAGCATCACTCCTATCCTCAAGAAGGGTAAGAAAGAGGACCTAGAGAACTACAGGTCAGTCAGCCCCACCTTAATCCCAGGAACGGTGATGAAACAACCAATCCTGAAAACCATTTACATGAACAAGAAAATTATCAGGAATTGTCAGAATAGATTCACCAAGGGGAAGCCATGCTCAGACAAACTGCCAGCCTTCCACAGTGAAGTGACTGGTTTGGTAGATGAGGAGAGAACAGACACTGTGACTGTGTCCTGTACCTGGACTACCGTGAGGCTTTCACCACTGTCTCCCATAAAATCCTCCCAGAGAAGCTAATGAAGCATGGGCTGGATAAGCAGACAGTGAGGTGGATAGAAAAAGGCTGAATGGCCAGGCTGAGTGTAGTAATAGAGGTACAAAGTCTGGTTGGAGGCCAGTTATCAGTGATGTGCCCCAGGGGTCAGTACTGGGTCCAGTCCTGTGTAACATCTTCATTAATGAACTGGGTGATGGTGCAGTGCACCCTCAGCAGGTTTGCTGGTGACACCAAGCTGGGAGAAGTAGCTGATACACCAGAGGGTCATGCTGCCACACAGAGAACTTCAACAGCAGCACCTCACCATGAATATTATTATTGGAAGGAAGGGTGCAAAGAAGATAGAGCCAAACTCTTTTCAGTGGTGCCCAGTGACAGGACCAGTGGGCACAAATTGACACAAGGGAGCTCCCACTGAACATCAGGAAACCTCCACTGGAAGTGTGACTGCACTCTGGCACTCGTTACCCAGAGTGGTAGTGAGGTCTCCATCCCTGGATGTATTCAAAAGCTCAGGTCCCAGCAGAACATGTAAGCAGTACTTTAAGACATGTATGACATTCAGCCCTATGCTAGCAGCCCCTCAAAACAAGTTTACTCTTATTTTGCCTCTTAGCTCTAGTGTTACAGCCACATGCACACCTGATAACCCTGTGAGAGCAGTATGAGAATCTGGCACCAAAAAGATGCACATGTCAGATCCCTGGCTGCCCCTGACAGCCTCCAGCTGAGTTGGCTTCAGTGGAAACTAAGCACAAAACTTCACGGGGTATGGGCATGAGGTTTTTTTTTTTATTTAGACAGGCAAAGAAAGAAAACACTAGGAAAAAAATAGACAAATGATACTTGTTTGAAACTAAGAAGGGCTATCTGTTACTGTAACACTTTCATCATTATTGACATTAATGATAGTAACATACTTGTCCTCACCTTTTATGTTGTAACACAAAGTTGCAAGATAAAACCAACAATTTCGAAGGGATCAGTTGATATCAGCTGTCTTTTCCCATTCTGGGTCAATGGTTACATGAAGCTTACGTCAGCTGACACACTTCTAATTTTGTCCCACACTATCAAACAATTAGCAAATCAAAATAAAAATGGCAACCTGACTTCTATTTCAGATTTTGCACTAAAGTGTGGCTTAGGCACAAGTGACATTGTGTCTAAGGCAGGTTTTGTTTTTGTGATGATGCCCTTAAAAATGTCAGTGATTAAGAAACAAATTTAAAATAGCAATTTTTTAGTCAGATAGTGCTTTATACTTACATTTAAAGTACGCTGCGATGCATAGCCACGGCTTGTGTACTTCAGAGCCTGAAAATAAGAAAGTCCTCAGAATTGCATATCAAGAAAGCAAATGCCATTATGTTTCAGTAATGTACCCATTCTCATAGAGGTCATTATTTCAGAAACTAATATCTAAGAAACACTGAAAAAAATAAGAAAAAATCATAACATGCCTTTTAAAAGAAGTGTAGTCTAGTACAGTCTCACCATAACATCTGTGATAAAATGTTTTCTGAAAAATAAACAAATACTCCTTCAAAAACAACATGCAATTCATTTTGTCCAAGTCTGCTATGTACACCTATAGCATATGTCTAAGCCAGGAGTGAGTGGTGTTATCTTGGAATATTTTACTAGTCCCTCTGTCTGCTTCCCCGGACTTTGGTTCATTGATTCGTACAATTAACTCCACTGCTTTTTAAACAGCGGCAGTTCACATCAACAGCTTTCATTCCCTTGGCGTTTCATGAACAAAGATGAGGATAACAAACTCAGAACATCACACCAAAATAAGGTAATAAAATAAAACAAGAAGAAAGGATTATCTGAGCAGCCTAATTCACCAGCTAGTAGCATCAGCTAATTAGGCAGTGCAAAGATACAAAATTACATCTGTAGGTATTGTTTCATATATTTAATAGAATGATCTTTCCATTAGTGGTTTAAACCACTTTCTTTATCCATTTCCTTAGACAACATTTCAGCACACTGTAAACTTCTGGCCATTAGTGAATTGCAGCTAAATAAATACTAATTAAAAATAACTGCTTAAGGACACTACAAGAACACCATCATTTTTATAAATCAGAGAATGCCTTCTGGTTGTGTCTGCAACACGAAAATTTAGTCTGTTTCTCCTCTACATTTGACAACCTCCAACTAACAAAAGAATGATTTTTTAACTGTTTTGAATTAGTTGTTTGACTTTTGTTTTGTTTAGGGATTTGGGAATTTTTGTCTGATTTTCTCCCCAGCTCAAGCTACAATAGCTAGCAGGAAGTTTTAAATTGAACTTCTTCCTGAAAAAGAATTATGTCCCTTACAGGGCTTTAAAAGCAGCGCTTTCAAGGGTTAGTGTCAAAAAACCAAAGCCAAACCAAGCCAAACAAAAAACCTTACTTAGAAAAATAAATACCTACACTACCAAAAAATACCCTTACAGCACAAGGCCTGAAATTTAAACTGGGCAAACCAGACAGTTGTTTATCATGTGCAACCAGCGTCTGCTAGGAGTGTTCATGCTCTGTCGTCCATTACGGACTTAAAAAAAAAAAAAAAAAAAAAGCAGCAAAATCCTCACTTCTGGCAAAATGCAACCTTCAGCTTTGCATATTGCAATTGGGATGCGATACATCTGCCCTCCTTTTCCACCGCCGTGCCGGACGCCAGTGCCCAACAGCGACAGCAGCGCTGCCAGGCACACAGGCTTCCTGGGCAGCAGCAGCCCACCGCCCAGCCGAGAAACAACACCCAGAAGAGCAATTTTATAGCCCTACACTGCTTAATTAGAGGAATCCAACCCGCTTCCTGGCCCTGTCCCGGCTGGGACATCCCTATGGCTGCACATCCCTATGGCTGCAGCGGGTACCGGATAGGGCTCGGCAGCCGCGGCACCGCCGGCGCCGACAGTGGAAAAAGCCATGCTCAGGATCGCGAATAAAGGTCCCGCCGGGCTAAGTGCGGGGCCCAGGGAGAGGCCGCCCTTCACACACCAGCGGCTTCACCCTTCGCCTCCCACCCGGCCCGGGACCCGCTCCCTCCCCTCGGCTGCCTCCCAGGCCCGGGGTTCCCGCAAGAGCGAGGGGAGCGGGGGCAGCCGCCACGCCGCAGGGGCGGCATGACCTTGGCCGAGCCTTTCCGGGCCCCAGGGCGGGCCCGGGGCTGCGCAGGGAAGGAGAAGAGAAGGCCGGGGTCGCCTCACCCGCAGCAGCCCCGCGGCCGGACGCCGCCCGCATAGCATCGCCCCCGCTGCGGCCGCCATGTTCCCGCCGGCGCCCCCGTCACCTTCACCGCCGCCACCGCCCCCGCCTATAGCCGGCGGGGCCCCGCCCCCTCCCCGCTGCCATTGGCCCTGCGGCGCGGGCAGTGCCACANAAGAATTTCTTCATAGATGGAGTAATTAGACATTGGAACGGGCTGCCCAGGGAGGCCGTGGAGTCACCGTCCCTGGAGGTGCTTAAAGAAAAAGTGGGCGTGGCACTGCGGGCCACGGTCTGGTTGACACGGTGGTGTTCGGCCACAGGTTGGCCTCGATCCCGGAGGTCTTTTCCAGCCTAACCGATTCTGTATTCCGTAGCGCCAGACGAGTTCCTCTCGCCGGCGGTGCTGCCTCTCGGGGGCCAGGCGGGGCGGGGAGAGGGCAGGGGGTGCGGAGCACGGCCCCGGGCGCGGTGCGGACAGCCTGGGATGCCGCGCGGAGAAGGAAAATCACTGCTAGCGAACCGTATGGAGATAGCGTGGACGATCCTTGCGGGAAAAGAACCAGTCCCCGGGGGTGTGTCCTCTCCGCCACCGAGGCTGCGCTCCACCCCTTCTCGGCCTGGCCCTCGGCCGCCACACGCTGCAGGTTAAGCTGACCTGAGCCACGGACATTTAATCTCCACGTGGAGCCCGTATCGGAAACATCGTGCGCACGACAAGGTCGGTGGAGATGAAGGTGCCGTGTATTGCTGAGCCCGGGACACTTTGGGTCTGGCGTGCCCTTCTGCCATAGCTGCATGCTGTTTTCAGAAGAGCCAGCAACTTAATTCCCCTTAAACTCCTTCCTGCCTGGCCCTGGTGTAAACACCTAACGTTGTTACCTCAGAATTCGAACCTGCTCGAGAAGGGTCTCGGCAGCTGCCTTCACAGAACGACTGATGCCAGCTCAACCCCAGCTCAGTCTCAGGATGCCCATCCCAGTTCCACGATCTTTTCTGCATTTTGCTTTCCCCAGCTCACACTCTTGTCTCTGAGCCTAGATTTTTAGGCGAAGGCCAGCACTAAAACTACAACTGTTTGCCAGCCCGACAGTGCCTCTCTTCACCCTGTCTCTCCCACACACAGAGCTAGGCCAGGAAAAGCCTGGTTCTTTGCCAGTCTCAAGCTTTGTATCTCAAAGGAACAGGTTCAAAACAGAAAATGACATTCTCTAAATTGTGCTGCTGCACACAGTCTAGGACAAGCAATTCTGTATTTGTTTCTGATCAGTCTCTTCTTCTCAACCACTTTTTTAATCCCTGAAGGAGTTACTGTTACAGTAACCCACAACTGATTGAAGCTTTCCCCAGAGCTGGTGTCTACCAGTCATGTAAAACAGAATTTACTTGCACTTTGCCATCCTCTTGTACCACAAACTAGAAAAAAAGTGCCAAGAATCAGACATTGGATATAGCACCTAGAAAGCAGGAGTATTTCAACAAGTTGTTGACATCCATATGCTACCTCCACTTTTTTATTATTATTATTTGATCTTCACATTATAAAACTAATGTTTATCAAAACTACTTCAGTTAATTTTCTGTTCTACATCTCATTCATTTCCCTGTGAGAGAGGATTTCATTTTGTCTTTGCTTTCAAAAGTAAAATACTGCTTGTTTTCCACATATAGCCAAAGATTCTCCAGACATGCAGCAAGAGGCTGTTTGGGACAGGCACTGGTGAGGGAAGCATTTGTACTCTATTGCTTCCTTGACTCTCAGTAGTTGATGTTCTAAGGTGATCTAGTCTAGACTTTTGATTTAGAGCCAGAGTTTTCAAGTACAAATCAGAGATAACATAGGAACTGACAAATAATTGTCTCAGGAAGAACTGAAGGTTTTATTCAGAAAATATAATATATGTACAAAATAGGAAAAACATCCAGGTTGGATGAGGATATTTTTCAGAAATGAGTAATGCCAAAAACATGTAGAACAAAACCTAGAAAGTTCTTCTTTAACTTTGCCTTTACTCCTGCAGTAAAAAGCTCTTTTTCGGGGATATAGCCTGCTAATGCACCGTCACTAACATCCATCTCAGGCAGAAAGGCACTTGGACTCCCAGACATATTGATTAATCATCCCTTTATCAGACCTCACAGGGAAGGAGAAAGAGGACTGTAAGGATAATCTTACATCCCTTCAGTTGCTGGCAACCCAGAGCTGTGTGGCATCATGTGTCCAGGGCACATGGGCACAGCCTTTGGTGCAGATCTTGGCCATGAAGATTCCCCTATGCTTTTTGTCTTTAGAGCTCTTCCAAGTAGAAAACAATTCTGGTTGCTATTCCTAGTGCCAAACAAAAGCACGTTCACACAAGAACCTGCTGCTTTGCTTTAAGACAACAAGCAGGTGGTGTAATTTGCCAATGCCAGGAGGAAGCTCCTACAGGTTCCTTTGTCACAATTAGGTGGCCAAGTGTCTTTTGTGGCAGGGAACAGGTGCAGCACAGGATAGGCCAGAAGGCCCAGCACAGGTGCTGTAACACAGCCTGTGCCTTCTCAGGCTAACTGGTACATGGGTCTTTTAACTTCTTCATGGTCATTTGGTTCAGCAGAACACAGCTGAAATATGATAGTTGTAGCAACACAGAGCATCTCATCCCTGGCCAAAAGGGTAAAGNTAAGACAACAAGCAGGTGGTGTAATTTGCCAATGCCAGGAGGAAGCTCCTACAGGTTCCTTTGTCACAATTAGGTGGCCAAGTGTCTTTTGTGGCAGGGAACAGGTGCAGCACAGGATAGGCCAGAAGGCCCAGCACAGGTGCTGTAACACAGCCTGTGCCTTCTCAGGCTAACTGGTACATGGGTCTTTTAACTTCTTCATGGTCTTTTGGTTCAGCAGAACACTGCTGAAATATGACAGTTGTAGCAACACAGAGCATCACATGGGCCCAAAGGGTAAACAAGGTGATTGAGTAATTCACCAGTTTTCAGCAAGGTAAGTAATAGCTCTATGGGAATTTTGAAGATACAGCATAGCACTGTAATAAAATCAGTTAATTGCTCTGCAACTTGTCTCCAACAAGATGACAGATATTCTTGAAATACAAGTTTAAAAGTTAGACTGGAGTTGTATAAGAACTGCAGTGCATGGAGAAGCTAAGAGAAGAAAAGAAGGACTCCCTCCCCAGAACCAGGAAATATATTACAAATCCTCTAATGCAATATATATAAAAAACCCCCAAAACAAACANGCTGCCTTCACAGAACGACTGATGCCAGCTCAACCCCAGCTCAGTCTCAGGATGCCCATCCCAGTTCCACGATCTTTTCTGCATTTTGCTTTCCCCACCTCACACTCTTGTCTCTGAGCCTAGATTTTTAGGCGAAGGCCAGCACTAAAACTACAACTGTTTGCCAGCCCGACAGTGCCTCTCTTCACCCTGTCTCTCCCACACACAGAGCTAGGCCAGGAAAAGCCTGGTTCTTTGCCAGTCTCAAGCTTTGTATCTCAAAGGAACAGGTTCAAAACAGAAAATGACATTCTCTAAATTGTCATCTCTAAATGCTGCTGCACACAGTCTAGGACAAGCAATTCTGTATTTGTTTCTGATCAGTCTCTTCTTCTCAACCACTTTTTTAATCCCTGAAGGAGTTACTGTTACAGTAACCCACAACTGATTGAAGCTTTCCCCAGAGCTGGTGTCTACCAGTCATGTAAAACAGAATTTACTTGCACTTTGCCATCCTCTTGTACCACAAACTAGAAAAAAAGTGCCAAGAATCAGACATTGGATATAGCACCTAGAAAGCAGGAGTATTTCAACAAGTTGTTGACATCCATATGCTACCTCCACTTTTTTATTATTATTAATTGATCTTCACATTATAAAACTAATGTTTATCAAAACTACTTCAGTTAATTTTCTGTTCTACATCTCATTCATTTCCCTGTGAGAGAGGATTTCATTTTGTCTTTGCTTTCAAAAGTAAAATACTGCTTGTTTTCCACATATAGCCAAAGATTCTCCAGACATGCAGCAAGAGGCTGTTTGGGACAGGCACTGGTGAGGGAAGCATTTGTACTCTATTGCTTCCTTGACTCTCAGTAGTTGATGTTCTAAGGTGATCTAGTCTAGACTTTTGATTTAGAGCCAGAGTTTTCAAGTACAAATCAGAGATAACATAGGAACTGACAAATAATTGTCTCAGGAAGAACTGAAGGTTTTATTCAGAAAATATAATATATGTACAAAATAGGAAAAACATCCAGGTTGGATGAGGATATTTTTCAGAAATGAGTAATGCCAAAAACATGTAGAACAAAACCTAGAAAGTTCTTCTTTAACTTTGCCTTTACTCCTGCAGTAAAAAGCTCTTTTTCGGGGATATAGCCTGCTAATGCACCGTCACTAACATCCATCTCAGGCAGAAAGGCACTTGGACTCCCAGACATATTGATTAATCATCCCTTTATCAGACCTCACAGGGAAGGAGAAAGAGGACTGTAAGGATAATCTTACATCCCTTCAGTTGCTGGCAACCCAGAGCTGTGCATCACACATGTGTCCAGGGCACATGGGCACAGCCTTTGGTGCAGATCTTGGCCATGAAGATTCCCCTATGCTTTTTGTCTTTAGAGCTCTTCCAAGTAGAAAACAATTCTGGTTGCTATTCCTAGTGCCAAACAAAAGCACGTTCACACAAGAACCTGCTGCTTTGCTTTAAGACAACAAGCAGGTGGTGTAATTTGCCAATGCCAGGAGGAAGCTCCTACAGGTTCCTTTGTCACAATTAGGTGGCCAAGTGTCTTTTGTGGCAGGGAACAGGTGCAGCACAGGATAGGCCAGAAGGCCCAGCACAGGTGCTGTAACACAGCCTGTGCCTTCTCAGGCTAACTGGTACATGGGTCTTTTAACTTCTTCATGGTCATTTGGTTCAGCAGAACACAGCTGAAATATGATAGTTGTAGCAACACAGAGCATCTCATCCCTGGCCAAAAGGGTAAAGAAGGTGATTGAGTAATTCACCAGTTTTCAGCAAGGTAAGTAATAGCTCTATGGGAATTTTGAAGATACAGCATAGCACTGTAATAAAATCAGTTAATTGCTCTGCAACTTGTCTCCAACAAGATGACAGATATTCTTGAAATACAAGTTTAAAAGTTAGTCTGGAGTTGTATAAGAACTGCAGTGCATGGAGAAGCTAAGAGAAGAAAAGAAGGACTCCCTCCCCAGAACCAGGAAATATATTACAAATCCTCTAATGCAATATATATAAAAAACCCCCAAAACAAACAAACCAAACCAAAAAACCACCAACCAGAAAAAATTACCTTTAATAGGTCAAAATTCCATCACAGCAGCATTTTCTTATGTGCACATGAGTACTGTTGTGGTAGAACCCACTACGCTTCAGTCCTTCTCCCAGTCCTTTGGGCTGCTCTTTCATCATCAGCTTAATTTACACCCTCCTTGTCTGACCCTATGTCTCTGTTTTTGGAGACAAAATTTTAGGAGGAAACACTCTGGAATGAGCGCCTTCTCCAAAGGGAAAGGGCCTCCCCCTTTCCTCCAGCAATGGGACAAATCGGTAACAGCAGGTGAAAAAGTGGGGAAAAAAAATGAACTGTTATATTAACACAAAAACTAAAACAGGGTAGAACAGAAATAAATCCCTCAAAATACAACAAATGCCCGGAGAAGGGAAAAAACACACGGGCTGACAGCTCGTCCCTTAACCTTCTGGAAGAGGAAGTCCACGCAGCAGCCCGGAGCAGGGCAGATGGAAGAAAAACCTGCTGGTCCTCTGGCAACGATCCTCTTCCTCTCAGCAGGCGAAATGTTCTGCTTTCCTCAGGGCTCGGACAAGCGGGAGCCACCTCGCGGGTTCCCGGGACCCGAGAAAAGGGAAGTAGGGCAGCGAGACCAGGGGGAGGGAAGGGAAAAAGCTTTTCCTCAGCTAGCAGGAACAAACAAAAGAAAAAAAACAAACCCAAAGGCGCCGTGCCGCGTCCCCGGCGCACTCCCTCCCGAGCCCAACCCGTTTCCCCAGCCCGGTGGACCGAGCCGTCCCACCGAGCCGCCCCCGGTCCCGCGGCTTTGGCCACGCACTACGGGTCCATCCTAAAGGTACAGCGTCCTTGGGCACTGAGCAGGCGGGTAAGGAATAAAGCAGCTTCATAACATCACCCCAAGCCACTCCACACCAGCGACACCACCAGCAGGAGAAAGCTGGAGCGGCAGTAGAGAAGAAACCCTTTTGCCTGAGGGATTTGTGTCCCTCCCCACGACACAGGGACGCTTGCACTCTTTCAGTAGATGGTGAGCGCCGACAAGGGTGCTCTACTGGGTGGTACCCTACATTTTACATCTTTGGTCCTGGTCTGGTGATATCCATACATCTTCCTCCTTCTCCCTTTAGCTGTTGCTGCCTCTAGTAATTGGTTCCCTTTTGTCCCCCTTCCCTCTTTAGCCCTTTTCCTTGAGGAGATTTTTTCAGATTTTTCAGGATATTTCCATTTAGAAGCATTCGAGATTTCTATAGAGACTGTAGGACAGGAGCACCCTCCACAGTCCCTGCTTGAGGCCGAGCAGAAGAGCCAGGGTGCTTTCCCACCCTCACTTCTGAGTGATGTTAGAGCCTTTATACTTGGCTATTGCCTTTAACCCAAGGATTTGTCTAACCCTTTCTGAACCTGCCGCTTGTGATGAGCTGCAGCCCTCAGAAATGTCCTCTTATAGCATTTTAAACCATCATGCTGCTGGTCTTGTCAAGTAGCCCTAGTGCTTTAGTTACACAATTCTGTGAAAATAATTCTTACTCTCTGCCTTTCTGCTTTTGTAAAGCCCAGTCACACAAGTGTTTGAATTCTCCTCCCCAGCTCCATGGCACTTTGGTTTCCTTCACAGCACTCGGTGAGGAGCATAGTCAAAAGCTGCTGGCAACCTACCAGTCCCCTGCCACCAAAGCTGGCTGTAAGGCTAAGTGACACATCTTGACCAGAGTTCCATTTCACACCTCCATTCCATCTGAAGCAATGGCTGAATTCCATCTGGGACAGCAGGCTTATTGCCATCTAGCATAACTGCTTGGAACAATAAATCCTGCATATTTACCTCAGCTTGAGAGAAGTTCCAAGTGCCTGCTCCAAGAAATGCATGTGTAATTTCCTTCATGTCTTCAGTAGTAGAAGTCAATGACTGCAGTAAATGGCAAATCCTGAGCTGTAAGTACATAATATTAGACATAATATTATTTTAAAAACAGGAAGAAACACACACTGCATTCCCTTCTTTAATTTCTTCAGCATCTCTTCTCACCAAGAACAACTGCAATGTACCGATTTCAAAATCACTAATTTTTCGTGTTCAGTCACACTGTTAAAAAGTCATACCGTGCTGCTCTTCCTTAGTTCAGCAGGGAAAAGCAGGGAAAGCTCTTGCTTTGGCTGTGTCCCTGATCTGCAGAGGAAAGCAGCAGCTGCCTTTTGTGCCTCTAGCACAAAGAAATACCTTTCTTACAGGTGTTTCAGGTTGCATGCAGGAGCTGAAGTACAGTATCCAACTGAATTTCCATAGTGGATCTCCATCACTAAAATAAATGAGTATCAAATGCAAGGCACCAAGTCCACCTAGAGATGTTGAGATGTCCAAGGAGAGGATGAAGAGCACAAGCGCTGTGAGGAGCAGCTGAGGGAACTGGGGGTGTTTAGCCTGGAGAAAAGGAGGCTCAAGGGGAACCTTATCACTCTTCCTGAAAGGAGGGTGTAGCCAAGGGTGGTGGGGTTGGTCTCTTCTACCAAATAACAAAAAAATGGCCTCAAGTTGTGCTAGGGAAGGTTGAGACTGCCTATTAAGAAAAAATTTTTCGTGGAAAGGATTGTCAAGCAGTAGAACAGGCTGCCCAGGGAAGTGAGTGAGTCACCATCCCTGGACTTACTTAAAAAATGGGTAGATGTGGCACTCAGGGACATGGTTTAGTGGTGCACTTGGCAATGCTGGGCTAATGGTTGGACTTAGGGTTTTTTTCCAGCCTAAACAATTCTGTGATTCTATGGACAGGCAAAGCAAAGAAAAAAATAAAGCTACATTCTCACACTATCAGAAAGATTAACCAGGTTTAGCCTTTTGTATTTAGGTCAATGATTCTACCTAAACCGTGATCAATTTACAGTGGGAGGAGTTGATTCAGCCAAGGAGCTCCTGCGATAACTGGCTTCTAGAGAACAACTTCTTCTGGAAAACCATTGTGAAAGACCTCATGCTGCCCTAACAGGGAAAAAAGTTTGGAAATAATGGCAACCTGTCATCAAAACTCGGCCTGCAAGAACTGCCAGCTGTCCAATTGCCATGTGCAGTACTGAACAGTCACTCAAAACCAGCTGTTTATTCCGTAAAAATAGTTCTAAACCCTGCATGTACCAGAAAGCACAAAACACTGATGTTAGCTGGTGCACTTAAATAAAGGAGTTGAAATGTAAAAAGAGATTCACATCAAAAGGCAAGGACAATCAGAGAAGAAAAGCCATTACACCAAAAGCACTCCTTACACCAAAAGGCAAGCGATTGTTCCCACATTACTGTTTACTGCAGGATCAGTACCTGAAGATCCCAACTATCTCATGGCAACACCAGTAACTTTCCGTGACACACACTGTAAATAACTTCAGAGACAAATCAACCAAAATATTCAGCAATTCCAAGTTCATCCCAGTAAGTTGCACAGAGACATGACCCATTTTAGAAACGCCATAAACTAAAGCAACTCCCAGCCACTTTTGGCATGGCAGGCTTTGATACACTGAAATTGAAAGACTACAGCTCATCTTTAAATAGAATTCGGAAGACTAAATAGCTCTACATATAACCTTAAGTACTTAGAAAGTTTTAACAAGAAAAGTATTGGAAATCTCAATTTCTTTTTTAAGTACTCCAATCATAACAGATGTTGAGACTTGAAATTTCATACAGTGGCACTTTTTAGGAGCAGCACCTGAATTAAACTTTAAAATTTTGTAGGGTGAGACACCAAAATACCTTGCTAAATGAGTAGTCTTTTAAATTACATTTTTATTTTGCAAGAAAATAAATTATACAACTTAAAAAATAAAATTCAAAAATTAAGCAGTACATCAAAATAGTTCAGCTGGACTGCCATACAGAAACTACCACCATTCAAAATTGTACAGCATTATTATCTTGGTAGTGGCACACATTCAAAATTGTAAATACCATACGGAGATAGTTATTACAACTCAGGAACTCGAGTTCGCTCAACACTCCAGACTACATATAGTGTGTATGACAGGAAAGCTTTCATGTATTGTTTATTTCACAAATATGACCTTAAAGAATTACAAAGATAGCATCCCAGTCATTTAGATGAAAATAGAAAAGAGTTTGAGATAGCAAATCTTTCTGTAAAACTATCAAATCTTTTTGCCAATTGTATTTTTAAAATTTGCACTTTACAGGACAATGGCATCCCAATGCAGATAAATGCAAGATGTGAACATTCAGAACATTTATAATAATTTTAAAAAGGTGAAAAATGAGAAAGTCACATTGTCATTTGGAAATGTAACTGCAGTACAGTCATAACAAATGAAAGATAAATGAGTAAAAATAGAAGCTAGAGACACCAACTGTGGAGAGAGGAAAATGGAAGACTTCAGAATTGAAACGGAGATTTCTCATAAAGTTGTTGGGACAAAGAAAGATTTAACAGTATTCCTTAATTAAACCCATTAAGAGTGATTTCCCCCCCACCCCTTCTACACCAGATTTCGTTCCTTAGCTATTCACCGTGGCAGTGTGTGTGGCAACACGTTTTTCAGATACAGCACCTCCTTAAGCTAGGTCTTTGGACATTTATATTCATAGCTAAAAATTGCAGCCTTAAAAGTGCATTGTTGCCATATTGCAAGTGAGGAATAGTTTTCATTTAGATATGAACTCTACCCTCCCCAAAAGAACAGCTTACCCCAGGTATCTCCCTGTGCCCCAGGTGATACTAGTTTTAAGTGCATATTGGTGAAGTGACCTGATGAAGGACGCTAAACGTAATTCTGCATCTTTAACAAATTTGCTGGTGTCTGTCTCAGATTTCATAAAAAACCCAACATCCATTTCTGGTATATATTTAAAGAAAAATGACCACATCATAGGCACATTACCAATTCTATTTCCATCCCAGGTTTTGAGAAATATATACGTAACAATTAAATTGTATTGTATTTATTAGCTGAGGGAACGTGTAGCTCGTCAGCTTTTAGCAACCTTTTGCTTTCTGCACACAATCCAGTTTCCTAAACACTTGTATTTGAGATGCACTCTCTTAAATTTCTCTCTCAAATCTAAACCAATGGCTTCAAAATTAGCATTATACCCTTGGCAGCTCTTTCGTGTGACCATTTCACACCTGTTCTTCTCTGGTTAAGGGCTGGAATTTTTCATGCTGAAGAGTGTGCTCAGACTGTCACTTTCTCCCCAGTTAACCCAAGTCAGCATTAATTACTTTTAAGTTACAAAGACTGAAAGTCTTGCAGCACAAAGTTTTTTATTAGAATTTTGTTTTCTAATGTTCAAATAGTTTCATTGGTTAACTACACAGAGCACCACTTGCTTTTGATTATGAATTGCAACACCACAGGGCCAACATAAAAGATGCAATATTTTTAAACAGCATCTACTTTTGAGTATCAATAAAAGCATGTAACACAAGCTGTAGGATTTCAATCAATTGTAATTGGCCAGGCCTTGATTCCTCTCCATCTCTTGGTCATGAAACCCTCACTACCAAAAATTTCTTACTTAAACAGATGTCCAAGTACACACTGTTCTCAGGCAGTCACGCTGGCATTTACATTAGTAAGAGAGCACGCAGCCCGCTTAAGGGTGCAAACAGCCATTCTTGGAGAGTTTGCCTTTAAACCACTCTTACTGCATACTTTACTGTAACCATGTGAAAGTAAAACTCCTCCTCTTACTTACTGGAAAGCTTTCTTTTTTGACTAAAGTTAATTGTATCCTCTCCCCCATTTCACCATCAAAGAAGATGAGGCCTTTAGATGTTGTAGTTCAACTGGTAATTAAAAAATAACTTCACACACTTGCAATTTATAGAAGAAATATTCATACAGAACTGAGTAAAGCACAACTTACCTTTGTCCTAAGACAGGCACTCTGCTCCTATGACTCATGGTATCGCTCCAGTACATGCTGAGACATTTCAGAATAGCAGAGAGTAGGACAGTGCCAAATGACTACTTCAGATGATAATGGAAGAGGTAACTTTAAGAAGTTGAGATTCCTGATGTGTGTTTGGCACTCTCTCTGCATCCACTAAACACGGTATTTTTCCTTAGCGTTTTATCATTTTCATTAGAAGTGTATTTCCTACCCTACCAGTTACAAAATAAAAAGGAGAGGGTTTGTTTTTCATATAAAGATGTTGACTAGCTCAATTGGATTAACCTTGCATGTATATAAAAGTTACCACTGAGGAAATAGTACAGGGATCTTCAAGTGTTACTCTCTTTCTGGGGGAGTTGTGCATAAATTACTCTTTAATGCATCCTGATATATGTAGTCATACTGAAATATTTGGAATATAAATATTAAATGTACAAGGAATAGAACTTAATATTTCTGTTCATATAGCAGGCCCACCCATGAAAACTGCTTTTAGAGTGAAGTATCATTCAAGAAACCTTTACCCTTTTTGTAAAAAAGGGTACTTGTAGCAAATCATAAGGTAATAATGTATCCACTTGTTTACAGGAAACAATTTAAAACCAAAGATCTCTTGCTTAGGGAAAAACATCACCGATGGCTTGGAATTACTTTTGAGTCACTTAATGTGTCAATTATTAAAATCCAGTTACTAGATTGAAGCACTGCTCTAGCCAACAGGTTTTAACTGTAACAAATACATATCAGTTGCGATGCATGTGTTTGTGTTTCTCAAATGTTATTACATGAAAAGGATCAGAGATGGACAGTACATTACTCTGTTGATCCAAAACACAAAAGTGAAAGTGCTACTTCTAGTCCTAATTGCATTAAAAAAAACAAAAACCTCAAAAACCAAAACCAAACAAAACAAACCCAAAACACAACTAATAGCAGTTCCTCAGTGCATGAATATTTGAATATTTTTTCCTTGTGCAAGTACTGGTCATCTAAAAACCCAAACCTGTATTCTTCCTGGTGGGTGTAAATCAAATCTACTTTAAAAAGTTCACAATGGGCTCTTCATGAATGCAAGTTTCCCACAAAACAGCATGCTGTTAAAAGTGTGCAACATGAAGGGAATGCCATCATGCTAGCTCAATGAGATTGGCAAAATATAGTCCTCTGTAAGGTAAGGCAGGGATTTTAATATGTAACGAAAGTCAAAACAAGTCCTTCTGCAGCACAAGCTGTTGAGCTGTCTGTCCAAGCACCCTTCCATTTCTGTTCTCAGCGTCCTGCAGAGTCCTCCAATTATGCCATGTATATAAAGGTGTTGATATCTGACTCATCTCTTCTGATATACTTGTGCTCTATAAGCCATTCGATTTGCTCTTTTATCATTTTCTTTTGTGGCAAGAACATGTTTTTCAATATTTCTACTAGTTCAGTCTGAAGCTGGGCATTAGTAATTTTCTTCCGCATTTTCATTATTTGGATGATAGCCTCCTGGTGGTGGACAAGAAGAAAAAAAAAATTTTAAATGCCTGGGTGAAGTGACAAAATGAACACAGCATTAATAGGAGGTCCTGATAAGGCAAGAAAGCAAAGAAATCTGTATTTTTCCTTAGAAATCAGAAATATGATGCATTTTTTAGCCTATGTAGATTTAGAACTGCTTTTACAAAGAAGTTGATAAAGGAAAAGAATGAAGATGCAAGAGATATAAGACAATTCCAGTCAAAGGAGGAGCTAAATCCTATACCTAGAGTGTGAATTACTCACTAAAACCAAATGTTCATTCACTCCCTGAGCAGAAGTTGCAGTTTCCTAGGTGACTTGTGATACACCTAGTGAACATCTTCACTCATTTCTTAAGTACAACTAGGCATTAATCCCGCTGCAACCAGAATGGTCACATCATAATGTAGCATCAAGTGGTACAATTCACAATGTGCATGGCCTGCAATCCAACCTGACTGACAGAATAGACCTGAAACTTGAAGGTAAAATGGGATTTTTGAGACTCCATTGTAGGTAATGATCCCTGATGCCAGAAAAATGCAGGCTTTTCTAAGACCGTCAGCTCAAAAGATTTGACACGAGCAGCTGACTGAAGGACTATCAACCACAGAGCAGGAAGCTGCAGTTTATACAGCTAAGATGCATTTTTCAACTTCTCCTCCAAGGAAAAGGCCTCTCCAAAGCCATAGTGCTGTTACTACAGTGTGATCCCACCTCCAAGATTATTCTCTTCATAGAGACCAAAGAGATACCAAGATCAGCAATGCTGTTTGTTCATGGTGGTGGCCAGTGTCATTCAACTTTACCAATCTGCTACTGTCACCCACAACCACACTGTTGTTCAATATCTACTTTGTCCTCTTTGAAGATGGTGAACTGGTACTTCAGAAGAGGAGGCTGACAACAAGAAGTGCACAAACACACATGCAAAATCAGGAATTCACAAAGATCTAGAGTCATACAGCAGAAGTGACTTCCCATGGGATCCCAAAGCACCGAGTTCATACATCAACATCCAGCTGTGGACAGCACGTAATGATAATACAAATTACAGTAATGATAATGCAACAAAATAAACAGGGGAATTTTGTATTCCTCTGGCAGGTTACTTGCCTGGGTTCGCAATATTCTTAGCTGGACTATTCCTTCATTCTCCTCTTCCCGCATTCTCTCTGTAGTAAGTTGTAATCGACCAATCAAATTTATCTTGCCCCTTTTCTGAACTTTAGCATTTTTTCTGAAAAAAGTTGTATTGCATGAAAGTAAGCAAAAAAATAAAGAAAACAACTTTCAATAACAGAATGCCTGCTAAACTTAAATCACAGCACCGAATACTACGACAGATCAGATATTTATAGGTTATTAGCATTGCAGCAGTGACAGAGCTGTCTGACGGATCAGAACTCAATGCCAATGTCTCCACACAATGAAACCTAAAGAATGCTAGCAAGCATTACTAGTAAATCCAGCAGCTGAAACAATAAAATTTCAGAAAAATAAATTTCAGTTTAATTATATAAATGTAGGGTTCTTTGGAGGAAATTTTTACAACAAAGTTCAGGCAATTTGACTAGTTAATATTCCATCAAAGAACTGTCTGAGACAAAACCCAGCAATCACAAGAAAGCAAGCTGATGGCATTCTTCAGTGGTCACCCACAAACTTTCTCTACAGCCTGTGTCTTCTGTCATGTCCTCTCATCATTTCCCAAAGCTCAGAATCCTGATAACAGGAATAAGCACTATGGCCCTGGGCGAGAAACTAAGCCCCAGGAAAGCAGATTTGTCACTTATCTCTTTCTCCACAGATCCAGATGTCCAGCTGCTACTGAGAATGAGGCACAGAATCTGAGGTTACTAGCAAGGAGCCAGCCCTCATCATAGTCACTGACAATAGAGGCAGGCAGAAGTGCAAGTAAAACATGCTGAACATAGTATGTAACACTTAGATATTCTCTCTTTGTACTACCTTGTGCTCAAAGGATTTCAAAGCACCAGTAAAAGAGGGCTGCAATTCTCATAGAAATAGACACTCCTCTCTGGTGAGGGCCACACCAAAAAATCCTGGCTCTTGACAGCACACCAGATTATTATGCAGTTTCACGTCCTTCTAACTTATTACTCTGTTTTTGAAATTCTGTATGTGTGTAATAATCAATACAGCACTCGTGCTCTGATTACAGGCTGTCTTCCATGAAATTTTAGGGACTCATTGCTAACTGGAACATGGCAAAGCTTCCAGTTTTGTACCTCGTCCTTAGGTGTGGAAGAAATTTAATTTCACAGTAATTAGAATTATAGAAACATTTGTTTGAAGGAGCTGCTGTAGGTCATCTAGTCCAATCACCGACTTGAAGCATGACTATTGCCAAAACTACATGAGGACAGGGCAGCAAAGCATGTGTCTAGCTTAATTTTGGAAACTTTCAAGAACAAAGGTTAAGTTAAAGTGAATTCCTTTAGTAATAAAAAAGTACATTGTTATTTTACTTTTCAAACATCATCTTACATTAAACTGAACTCCTGGTTCACCGAGAAGAGGGTTCCTTCTGTAAAGTCTTTGGGTGAATTGACTTGAGGTTCATATAATAAAACCTGACGTTTCAGCTTTGGAAATGCTACAAGAGACTACAGAGAAAAGGGGAGGGGGAGAAAGAATGAAAATAAAACACTGGACTTTCTAAATGGTAACAACTACTTTCTAAGACCAAAATTCACTGTTGTGCAGACTGTAGTGAGGGAATCACATAACCTTGTTTGGAACTGGTAAAATCAGATGGGGGACACAGTTTACCAAATCTCCTTCTGAAATGGGTTAGCATAAACAAAATCATAAGTAGCACGGTGACAGAAGTGGTGTTAAGTCTGACTTACTTGATTTCTCTCTTTATTCGTGAGCTAAATAATTAGTAGTCTGCTAAAACAAACACTGAAGTTATTTTTAAGTAACACATATTTATCAGGTGTCACTAATTTCCTAGAATTAAACCAACAAAACACAACCATAACTTTGTGCTGTAGGCAGCACATGGTCAAAAAATTCTTGCAGTTTCCAAAAGCTTGTGAAGTAATACTGGGTAGAGAGAACGTGTTAATGTAAAGGCTGTGTGTGCTCAGCAGTAGTGCAAGGAGCCAGCATTACTGCTGATTAATAACTGAGAAAGGTGTTCACATTTCAGTTTCAAATTGTTATCAGATAGTGCTTTAAAAATACTAATCCTGTATTTCAGAGCACAGAAATCAAGAAGCAATCTGTTTCAAGAGAAAGGGATATACCCATAAAGTCCTCCTAAGTTCTGCATCAGGGAGTTCAGTTGCCAGTTTAAGATTTTCAAAGCTGATCTTCTCTCTGGGTCTTTGGTTCCACGCAAACAGCACAGCCAGCTGAAATGTTGTTACCTCCAAGTCATACTGGCCAACCTCGTTCTTAAATGTTATCTGTGAAGAGGATAAAAATTTTATTTATAAGTCTGTCTGGATCACAAGCTTTCTTACTGTTGTAAATACAGAGAATACAGTAATTCAGACTGATACACTAAAAACTACACACTTACAATTCCATTGGACATGAGGTGATGCCAGTGGAGTTTTCTACCACTGTGATTCTTTTTATAAAATTCTTCGACCTCTGGGATGAGATCTTCTAATTCCGTGGGCAGTGAGACAAACACTTTTTCAGAACTTCGGGACCAGGCGCCAGCATTTAAAATTTTAATATTCACAGAGTCAGCTGTAAGATGATATAGCATTATATGACTCTCTAGGCATAACAGATAGATAAACCAAAATGTTTTGGGTTTTTTTCCTACTCTGAACACAATTATGGAGGACTGAATTTTCAGAAAGTTGCAGGGTGTCTACCTACTTAAACATTAAGGTACTCTATGCACCACTGGCTTTCTGCCAGCAGCACTGATTGAAATCTGTTTTTTTGGCTTCCTACTGCAGAGCTCCTTAAATTCTGATGCAGCTTTACAGCTGACACTTATAAGCTACTACTCAAGGGTCTTCAGAATGGCAGGTCCAATACTTGATGCTCCTCAGCCTCTCTCATCAGTGAAGCAATTTCAGAATGTGACTTAAGCTCTTCATAGCAGGCATCCAGCTCTCCTGCTGGCAGATCAAGGAGGAGCACAGCATAGAGTACGCGAAGAATGATGAGGGCATAAAAGAAGGAGGTAGTTCAGGCATTCACCTGGCTGATGCCAGTTCAAGCCCTTCCTTGCAATTTGTCTACATGAGTAGGGAATCTCTATCTACAAGATTGCTCATAAGGAAAACCCACAACTCACAGAGTGATATAGCTCTAGTATCTATCAACTGCAGGAGAAAGCAGAGACTACAGACACTTCCAATGTAGGGGCAACAATGCCATGGAGACTGTGTTCAACATGCAGTTAACATTAACTTTTAACTCAAAATTTAACAGAGCTATTTTTCACTGTGAGAAATGAAAAATAGCAAATAATTTGAAAACAATACCTGGCAAAGCAAGTTTATTATTTTTGTGCATTTCTTTGAAGGCCTGGTTCAAGTCTTCAGACACTTTGATATCCTGGAACATTCTAGCCAGCTTGTTTACATAGTCTGCTGGCATTCCCACTTCCTACATAAACAAACAGAACAGTAAATATGACAGAAAACTATGAACAAAAAGCTTTATTTTTAAAGTAATAAGCTTGAATAAATAAAGAGCACAAGAAAGTACACAGGTATAATCACTTTACGGTAATAGTGAATCTGCAATGCAATATAAAGGGTTTTTAGCATGGATCATAAGTAGTCATCCCTTAAGGGCATATGATGATTCTTTTAAAGAAATTCAAGTGCTGAAAAACGTATGCATGCATTAAGGAACCTATGAGTTCTGAGATTTGAAGGAATGTTTAAGGCATGCAAATAATATTCTAATATACATAAAAATTCAAAATTAGAATGGATCTCAAATTGTTTACATATCTAAACAAGTACACTGCATTTTGCTTATTTGCATATGGAATCCATGAAGCCTTTAGATAATTGTATGTGAAATATTTTAAAATCTATCACTGCCACTATTGGAGAAAAGTTAGTGTTTTACTTTCACAAAGTACTGCGATAGAAGGGAAGTGCCCTGAGTGGCCTGCTATTAAAGATAAAACTCACCTAAGTGAGAAAGATATTTAAGTACAAGAATGGAATATTAATTAACCACAGGCATGAAGCACAACCAAAGAAAGATGTGACAGTACTTACTCTGAGCCATTCCACCATATTCTCCTCAATTTCACTATCAGCTGATATATCTAATATCAGACGTCTTGTTAAGTGAGCTTTGTGATATCGCATGAAAACATCTTTATTCTGTACATATTTAAGTACCAAAAGCTGTCAAAAAGAGTTTAACATATTTATTTGCATTGCCAACCAGACATGTCTTTGAATGCTGATCTAATGGCACTGTAGACTATGACTAGAAAAAGACTACTTGACATTGCCTTAAGAGCAACTGTGTTAATACTATCACAGGCATCAGTAATAAATGTTTCATAACATCACATCTTCAACTTCTTCATTTGTGAAACTTCAAGAAATTCTCTTAAATCAAAAAAGACATTGACTGGTATGTTAAAATCTCCTGTATTATTTTCTAGACAAATATTAACTATGGTAAGACATTACAATATAGTCTCATATAGGCATTAATTTAGTATACCAATTTTGTGAACTGACACAGGAGACATGAAACACTGGTTGATTTACAATATTTAAACACACGCACACACACACTTGATAACATAATAAACTCTTTTCTCTACTATTACACCTCACATAGCTGCTTTTGAAGATCAAGGCCTCGACCCACGTAAGGAAATAAAACAAATTCATTCTTCAAAGTAACAGAAATAGAAGGCAAAAACATACCACTTCTTTAAGCTTTGCTTCAATTTCTTCAGAGGTTAGTTTTTTGCTTAGTGGTGTTTTTCTTAGCAACATGTCACAGTAATTAGCAAGGAGCTCAGGGCATTTGGATTCAGGCTGTGTTTTCAATCCAACACTACATAAAAGAAGAACAGTATATCTTCAAACCATACAGAACCCTGCTATTCTGGAGTAGTCACATTATTAACAAGACAGACCACTCTCTCCTGATTCCCTTGGCAAGGATCCTGGTGGTGAATTTATATCCTTGTTAAACTAATGAAAAATTAGGGATAACACCCTTTCTTCTTGAAAGAATAAATACTGCCAAACACTTTCAGACAGCTTCTACAGCTTGATTATTTTAATTAATTATAATTTTAGAATTGTAACAATGAAAGATGCAGGTGAAACCACAGTTTGAAACAACTAAATATTGCATGGAAAGAAGTATTCCAGTAAAGAATGAAAAATGCTACAGTGAAATCTTTCACTCATCTCCTCAGTATTCTTGAGACCTCATTACAGAACAGCCTCCTGCACCACACTTCACAGACTGCAAAACTCAACACATCTACCACATAGTAACAGGATAAAATTATTTCATCACAGCTATAAAGGATGGACTAACAGCTTGGAGATTAAAAGCAGACTGAAGCTGAACAAGATGCTACTGTAGACAAACTGTGGTTCTTCAAAAATCATCAAGTACAGGTCATGTTCTAGACTGGTGAATAAAACTACACAGCAAGGACAACTCCTGTTCCTAGAGTCAGATGGCACCAACCTGACTGCTACTCTCAAGGGCTCAAAGCAAGCTCAGGAATCCAGTCTTCTTGCTCATCATTTCATACTCTCATCAATTAGTATAGACAGAGCTAACATTCTTCAGACAACTGGTCCTTTTTTAATTCATGAAGCAGCTTGCAGATTAGTGTCTTCTGCCCTCTTAAAGACCATTTGAAGTACAAGTAGATCACAAACCTTTTGGCTATTACAAAATACTAAGCAAGATGAAGTTTTGTTTTGCTCAAACCAGGCTGCGTATCTAGACAACTTCAAAGTGCTTGGGAAGATGAATGCTGAACAGCAGGCCATCACAATCACAGTGGTTTCCGAGAAACCACTAGGGAGGGTTCACTTTAGGAGTGAAAGTTTGGATGGACCCAGGGGAAAGGAAAACATTAGAAGATACCTAAGAAACTCCTCTACCTTACCTATATCTAAGCAAAGTATAGAAAGCACGGATCCAGTAAACAAAATAATAAGATCCAATAAATAAAATGAGAAAGGCTAGTATTCCCTCTTCAGGGGAACTGACTTGCCATTAGTCCTGAACCAAACTCAGAATATGAACCAAGATGCTGGATAGATATTTGCAACTATCCACCCCTAACTAGAAGCAATTGGAAAGGGAAGCTGGCAGTCAGCTGCACAAGCTTTGTTTCCACAGTAAATCAGACAACAAACCATATATAAGCAATCCCAAGCACCTAAATATATACAAATTCCTACTCAAGTGGCACATCACATGGTAAATTTTAACAATCAATTAACTGACTGCTACCTTCTCTTGGCTGAGTTAGCAGAGCAGGCACTGTGAGCATGGTCCTTCTTCTTGAGTCACGCAGGTCTGCCTAATCTACTGGAAGTTGTTTAAACTAACCTGGTTAATCCTGCACTGAAACAAAAATGCAACAGCTGGACAGGTCACACTCACAACTGGCACAAGAGGAGCTGGAAAACAGCTTGTGCATGGTTACACCTTAATCAGCCACAGTTATTCCCATGATGATTACTGACTCATTTTTCCCCAGGACCTTTGCTGAAGTTGTTGCAGTTATACATCTGAGGTTTTTGGAATTAATAATCCAGGAAGCCATTATGAGCTTCAACTAACAAACTGACTCGTAGTACAAAAGAATAGATCCCCAAGTACAACACATAAATTTAAGTTGAACCACTCTGCTATTCACTGATCTGCTTCCACACGAAGAGAGTCTTACCAGAAGTCAATAAGCAATCTGAAATTCCATAATGCAAATAACACAAAGCTCTTTTAAATACAGCATTACTTTCTGAAGAGACATTTTAAAAACCTTGATTCACATACAGTTTACACGGCTTACCCCTTTTGCTTCAATGGCAATTCAAGTTTAAATATTGTAGCATCATTCACAACTGCTTTGTACGCCTGAAAAATAATTAGATTATTGGTGCTTCACTCAATTTGTCTCTGATATGAATTGCAATGATTTTATGTCTTTTTACACTACTATAATAAGAAATTAATTCTTTTTTTTTTTTTTTTATTAGCCCAAAGCTTGCAGATTCTATTTTTAGTTTGAGAGTTCAAATTCTATGTCCCACTTTTCCAATAAACTGATGTATTGAGTTTTCCTCTTTTCCACTACCATACTAGTTTCCTTTAAACAACAACTTAGGAAGGGATTACATGGAGTAGGTTGCACATCTGAAGCCATGAGACAAATACATAGTAAATTCTAAATATAAATTATTGCTGAATCGGACATTAAGGTTCTCAATACAAAGGTTATCTTCTAATGTGCTCTACAACATTACAAAGTTGAATGCATGTAGCTTTATGCAAGACTACAACAGAAATGAAAAGCTAGTCGGTAGTAAGTTTCATCAATATTTTAGCCTGCATATTTAATAGAGAAACAGCAGCTTCTAAATTTAACAGTGAATGAGCACAAGGGTTTTGGAGACATCATAATACAAATTGCAACAATTCTTACAGTGAACAAAAGACCAGCAGAAACACATACCTTATCTCTGGCAGTAAGAAATCTCGGATCATCTTGAAAAGCTTCTTTAACCAACTTGCTAAACCGATTAAATAGTGTGAGCAATTGCTCTACATATTTCTCAGAATCCTAAAGAGACAAAAACCAAACAAAAAAACAGAGTTCCACAGAATTCAGTGTGAGCATACATGTAATTCCCTAATCTGTAAAAAGCCTGCATACTATGAAAGTACATTTCATCCTTAGTCTCTGTATTGAAGAGCTCTACAGCATATAGGCCTTTCATAGACTTTCAGTATTTCCAATATACAAAAAAATATATTTTTAAAAAAATCTGTAACTTTCAAATATTATGCAGTAACACTTTATTTTAAAGGACATTTTCCAGGATCAATAAAAGACACATGCCTAATCCTAACTGCTGCAGACACCTAGGCCCCCTAGACCCAGAGAAAAAAAAATGATAAAAAGCTGAAAAAATACAGTGGAGAGAAAACCCTTACAATTTCCACGATCAACAACCACTCTTAGATTGAAAGCAAATTTCAAATTTCATCAGGAAGTCAGAATGCTGGAAAAATTGATTAGGCTTTTAAAATTAAGATTCTAACACAATTGTATTGTATAAGCATCCCATGGAGCCTATTTAGAACCTTTACCGCAAATTAGATTCACTTTTTAAAGCTACAATTGAAAACATAAAGAATAAAAAGTTACCCTAAAGACATTTAAAACTTACAGTGCATCAAAATTTGATCTCTACACACAAAATCTTAAAAATTATTTCCATTCATGCATTTATCCCACAAATAGAGAATATTTAACTTCTGCAAAGCTTTTCCTGTTGTGATTTTACTAAACCCCAATACACTTACAGTAGTAATAGTTTCAGCAGCTGCTACCATGTCTGCAAGTCCAGCACTAACAATATGTTCTTCCAAATCCTTTAGCATCGGTTCTATGCCATTCGGAACTTTATCCATCAGTGAAAACATTAAATGCAACTCTGAAAGACACAAATACTGATGAAGCCACCAGTCAAAGACCTGTATAAAACCCAAATATACTGCATTTCTCCTAGGCATGTCTCAAGTGAAACATTAAATATGTGAAGAACAGATAATCCAATTCATCTCTTACAAAGAAGAATGTCTTGAGCACTGTTCTAATTCTGGTCCCACAAGAGGATTCTTTTGATAGCAAAAAAAAGAAATTTATTGCAATGTAATAATTGCTTATGCATATAGTATCTTCTATAGTATGCCAATGCATATAGTATCACGAGCTTGAATAAGACCCCCCTAAAACCAATGACAAGTTGGATTAAGTCCAGGTTCTAAGTGACTTCAAATCCCTGGCAAGAATGTTTCTCACTTGGAAGCCTACAGGCATTTATGCAGGAAGTTTTGCGGATTCAAGATATCTTAAAATTTTAAATTAAAGCCAAACACACCTGTCTTTGTGTACGTTTCAATACCACTTACAATACTTTGTTTTAGTTAAGAGCTTGAAAAGTTCTGAAGTAGCCAAAATTGACTAATGGCAACAGTGAACTCTCCTTCCTAAACAGTTTAAGTTTTTCTGAAAGCTACCATCCAAAAACTTCAAAAAGCGATGTGCTTTATTTGGCTACTTCTTGTGAAGACATTTCAATACTGGTTAAAAAAAGAAAAAGATACTGAAACATCAGTAAGCATCTTGACAAAGCTGTCCACAAAGAACAATGGGATTAACGTCACCAGATTGTTGTAAAGAGACCACAGAGATTTGAACTCAACATGGGAAAAGACCTTGCCTCATGAAGTAGAACAAGTGGACTCTGATTCTTTTATTGATAGGGAAAAATTATAGATTCACTTAGTTCCTCAATGTCTACTATGAAAGGGGAATAGTCAGAGGCCCCGCCTTTGCTTTCTCTTCTGCATTACTTTTGTCAGCAACAAACATCAAGATCATGTCACCACTGAGGATGAAATATGCTACCATAATCTGCATCTCCACTGCTGCAGAAGCAAATAGAAAAGCACAGAGAAGGAAAAAAAAAATCCTTTTAGAACATAACAATTCAAATTAGAGAATGGAAACTACAAACAACCTTGATTAAGAACTTGCAATGGTACTAGAGACAACTCACAATGAGCTGAATAACAGGATTTCAGGAACCAGAAAAAAACCAACATGTAGTTGGAAGCATACTCAGTGCAATTTAGATCTCCTGTAAGAAATGGCAGCACTGTTTTACATACAAAAAGTTCAAAAAGCTCCCTCCAGTTTTACTGGATCTTTCAATCTGGGCTTTTATAAAGAGCAAGAGGGAGGAAAAGATGGCAGAAAAAGGGAAGCAAAAAGTTATGGTAAAGGGCTCTACATCTGTTTCTGTACAGTAGCAATGACATAAATACTTTGAGAAAAAAATCAGTGGTTTCTCTTAAGAATCAGTAGCAAAGGAAAACTCCAGGTGGAAAACTCCAGGTACACCCCTAAGACTGCAAGACCCAAAAGCCATAAATTCTTCAAAGACAGATTTCAAAGTAACAAAAGCAAAAGGAGTATTTCATTCAAATTTCTCTCAGAATACATTATGACACTGAAGAGCAAAGAAATCCATATTGTACTTGTTGGGGCACTAAAAGTCCGCTTTCATTCTGAACTCAGGAAAGCCACGTGTACTTTTTGTTTCTGTTGTACTTCAAGAATAAAATTTAGGTCTCCCTTCCCCAATACTATAAGCACACAAAACCACAGTAAGTAATTTTTGAAGTCTTTGCAAGCTATGACATTTTTGATAGTTTTTAGTTGGAAAGTATTATTCCTTCCTGTCTTTGTACAGCATGTAAATATTACTTAATATAACAAGAGTATGTGCCCAGCTCATAGCCAAAAATCCCAACCAAAACAGCTTTTTTTTGTCAGTGGTATTTAATAAAGACAACATCACTGAATTCTTTGGGGCAGATAATATCAGAAAGTCACATGCATAAGCAAAGCACAGCAGGGGACACTATCAGATGTATACATTACTATGTATAGCTCCAGTCTCTAATAACATTCAGTCATCTGCATCTGCATCCTTCACTGAAGCATTTTAAACACTTCTGACAGACTAAACGGAAGTGCTCTGCAAACAAGCACTATCACAGGACAGACACAGCCACGAGAGAGGGCTGCATGAACACTTCAACAGGTTTCTAAAGCAAGATCCTTTGGTGCCAGAAGACGAACCTTTCTGAAGCTCTGTATTTACATAAGCCTCCTGCATTCTCCCAAAGGCTGTAACATACACTTGTAAGAAGTTTCACGGCTTTCTACATTTAGCTCTGGACTATTGCCAGAAATCATGCTGCTAGATGAACAGATCAGTATGACATAGTTTTGAGGTCAAATATTTTCTTAAATGCTGGCTTTAGAAGTGAGTGTTTTCTATAATATTCTAAGTCATAAAACAGCTTTCTCATTTCCATAGAAATGAAAACCTCATAAGGCATTCTCTGGCTGCTAGATACCAAAACTTAAAAGAAAAATTAACCTGTGATTTCAGCCTTTTTTTTTTTAATTTTCCTACATGAATTGTAACATTTTAATGACATATCAAGGTTGTTTTATCATACAGGACCAACATAAGTCTTCTGAATCACACTAACCTCTCAACTTCTGGCAGTGGAGTTAAAAAAAACTTCAAAAAACTTTCAAAAGGCATGCAGAGCTAACTTTCAATACTCACACTGACATAATGGCTATAAAACCACATGAACACCTTGCAGAGATTTTGTTAATTTAACCTACTGGTCCTGCATCAATAATCAGAGTAAGAAAAATTTCTCCATGCCTTTCAGAAAAAAAGCTTTTATAAGGAGATGCTTCACTTTTTTTCCAGGTGTAAAGAGGTAGTGGGGTGAAATGAAGAGGAAATGTTTGTATCTGAAGTATTTGAATAGAAAGTAAAGACATATGTAGTATTTACCAGAGTTGGTCAACACAATGAAATAAGTGTAGGAAAAAATAAAGACAACAGAGCACAAAATATCTTTTAAGCAAGATGAGAGCTATCCACTCACTCAAATTAAAGTATTGTGCACATAGATTTCAAAAGTGACAGGAAAAAATACAAACCAATGATGGAATTTTTTTGTGGGATTGTACATGTGCAATAATATTTTTACACAAAACACTACCACCATCTATTAAAAACAGTAATTTGATATATCTACACACAAATCTATTTTTATGCAGTTCATGTGGGGTTCACCCTGCACTGTTCTTGAAGCTTCACTTACTTTCTGTTTCATTTCGTTTGATCATGCCTTGGCATTCAGCTAAAATAGTCTCTTTAAAGGATGTCACCAGGGCATTGACACAGCACTCCATGAGCTGAAATACATTAAACACAGGATTAGCTCAAGCAGCCATCTGAACACCAAAGTCTGATGTGTCTCAAGTTTGCCATGACACAAAATCTAACCTGTTCTCAACAATTAGCTCTATAAAATAATAAACTTATTCACTGATTCATAAACGTATGTGCAGTTTGAATAGAATCTATACAGGAATCATATTTCTTCAAAATGTTCAAGTTAGTAAATGTGGTAAAGTCTCCTCCAAACCATTAATGAGCTTAGTATTTCTGTCGACTCTTTTCTCTCAAGGGAGTCACCACTTTTGGAACAGTAACTACCCTACTTGATTTCCAAGTATACATCCAAGAGCTAAGAATAGTTCTCATTCCAGCATACCCTATTTGGATGAGACTGGATGGCTTGAACAAGGCATTAGATCTAGAACAGAAACTGCCTGTACATGTCAGGACCATCTCTCTTTTGTCAGCCTCTTTATAAACGCTACAATTTGTACCTGTGCAAAATGAATGATTCACAGCTTAACAAAAGGTGTAAAGCACATTTTGATCCACTGCAAAAAAATTATCAGATTTAGAAGGTATTTGTTTAAAATAACCTGTTTCCTGAACTAATTTCAACACAGATAATTATGAACCATTCACTTCAGTTAAATCTGCCTCTAGAATCTGAACTGTGTAAAAAATTGCTGAAGCAAGAAGCGGAAGGAAAAAAAGAAAACCCATCTTTTATATTAAATGGCCATATTTCAGCCTAAGAGGAAATATATTACAGCTTTAATGAAATTTCTATTGCTCTTTTTGATTCCAATGAACAATAAATCTTTCGGGTATTCTGAATGAGTACTAAGAAATCCTCTGCCAGTTTATTTTCAAACATGATTCTCATCCACTGTTAAGCACAGGAAAAAAACCCACCATACCTAACTCAAAATGAAAGACCAAAATCCAACCTGAATAAAAACCTGCCCTTCGGTTTTAACTTTTGATCTACGTGTACTATTAAAACACTTGCAGAAATTGTAGATTACCTGACTGGAAAGTAATACACATTTTTGCAACAAATAATTTATGATTAAAAACCATAAAATAAACAGTTTCAATTTACCGCTATCAAATAATACTGTAAAAAACCCTAAAACCTGCAGTATAATACTATATAAATATGAAATACATGATTTTTCTACACATTATACTCACTGCTTCTACAGAGTTACATTCACGTCTTGTTTCTAAATATCGTAGTGCTCTTTTCTCTTCTTCTTTTAGTTTAGCATCTGCCTGTGCAAAAGTAGAACAGCAATTATTTTAAGTACTAACACTTCCAGTATAAAGGTACAACAGAATTTTTACTTACATATTTCATATAATTCTGTACACCATTTTGTTGTAAATAAGAAGGAGCTTGTGTTCTATAAAATCTCTCTGTTGAATCCAAATATGCCTTTTCAAAGTTATCCCGATATATCTGAAGTTTATCTTCAGGATTAGAACAAAGGTTAACTGCAAAGAAAAAGTCCAAACTTATTCTCAAGTCTTGGAAATTTATGTGGCTAATAATAGGCAAATTTCAATGAGAGAATGAGACTTGTATTAAAAGATTGCATTGAACAGCTTGTAATATCTGATAAATGGACTCTGATCACAAAGGTAACCAAACTTGGCCATTCTTTGCTCCCAAAAACATTCAGATCAATTAATCTGGGAAACTGGAAAAAGAACTTCATACTTAGCTCCAGCTCTTCAGACAGTCAAACATGGTAACCATAAATACACATAGAACTGCAAAATTGTAAGGAAGGAAAAAAAAAGCTCAGAATAATGTCTAATAAAGTGAAAAGTTCTCCATCTGACTGAGCAAAACGCTTCTCTTAGACACTGTTCCCAGAATCACAATGTCTCCATTTTAGACTTTTTTCCTGTTTTACAAGAATGGAGACAATGAGTTTACTGCAGTGGTTTGAACTACTTGAAAAAGAGTTTCTACTTACAACTGTTACAGAGAAATGAATAGTCATTAAATGGAATATGCTTTAAAAAAAGTTACAACTTCTACAAAAAGCCATCTCAGTATTAGCCACAAGTTTAGTTCAACAGGCTGGAAGGCTTTCAAAAGTAGCAGGCAATGGTGAAACATCACAGTAGTTTCAGATACAAAGATCTGTTCTGCAACAAAGAAAGAGACTGGAAGTCTTAAATGTAGCCTCTTTAGCGTTTCTTCTTCAAACCATCCAAAGAATCAGAAACAGTATGTAAAGGAGTACAGACTAAGTTATATCTGCAACCCCAAAAAGGTCAAAAAATAGTCTTATCTTTGAAAGCATTGATTTTTGCAGTAACTGATACACAGGTAAATCACTTAGAAGCTAAAGATTATAAACAAAATTATAAACATAATTTATATGGTACCATGTATCAACAAGCGCAAGAAGAAAATCAATACAGAATGCTGACATAATTCCAACTCTACCACCACAACTGCCAACTTTGTAGGAAGAAAATTCATTTACTAAAGTGAGGTGGCAACAGATTGGTGTGTGCAAGACGTACCATACGATTCTCGAACTCCAATAACAAGTTGGGAGTCGAAAGCTTCTCCTAGTCTTTCAGCATGAACTAGCTTCATTGCACTGTCCTGAAGTCTATTTTTTATATTTGAAAATATGGATTCATTCCACGTATCTAGCATGAGCTGCATTATAAGGAGGAAAAAAAAAATCTTGTCAGAAAGGTACATGCAAACCTAAGTTTGTGCAAAAAATACAAGAGATCAGAAAAAGAAATTAAGCAATTTATCATGTAATTTTCAGGTCATACACAGCAGTTCAGCTACATTAGAACTTGATCTTGCTCTGAACTTGTTACAGAAGTCATATTCAGTTCACATGCTAAATTTACTTTCTGTAACTGGTCAGCTAGGGGAATGAGCCCTGAATGCACGTATTCATTCCACTATTCTATATTATTTCTACAGTTCTTGATAATCAGTCAAGTAACTTTTCCAGCAACACAACGTATCAGGAGTTGCAATATCAGGGGGTACTTTTGAGGCAAACACTCAAATATTGTTCACCATTTGGCAGGCACAGTCTTAGACAAAACTAAAAACTCAACTAACACCACAGTTATGTAAAGAAAAAGGCTGATGGCTTTAAATTGCATTTACCCAACAAGAAAGTTCAGTATGCAACTAATGCATATGTAGTTTATAAAAAACTCCAAATCTCATCTAAGCACTGTAAAGTTTTACAATTATTTATGGAGGCTCTTATCAAAATCTTCATCAGTCACTGTGTTCCTTTATATTCCATTGTGTGATTCATTATTTTAGGTGGTTGCTACTGATGCTGCTGTAAATGTACTGCATTACACCTGACCACCATACCTGTGCCCACCTTCAGTTGTTCAGTAGTAAATACTTGCAGCATGCTACATGCTTGCTAAAAATTCTTGTTTGCTTTTAAACTTCAAGTTACTGGAGCTATTTTTTTTTGCCCTTAGATGCTGGATCGGGCTCTTCCTGTATGATACTGAATACCCAATGATGCCAAAGCTCAAAAGATGATGTTATTTTTTTCTATCCAAATAAGGCCATTTCATTGCTTTGGAAGAAAGCTCAAACTTAAACTATCTACAAACTTGACAGTAACTGCTATGAACGTAATTTAAGCATGATATTTGTCAGTCTACATTGGCAGTGGAAAGCAGGTTGGAATCATAAAATTTCCCAAGTCAAACTTTGCCTCATGACGGTGAACAAGCTTACTAAAAACCACACCATTGCATGGCAAAGTTAATAGTAAAGATTAGATGATCTTATTCCATTATTGCTTTTTAAATTTTACATTTTAACACAGCTAGCACCTAATAAAAGTCAGATTTCAAGACAGTTAAGTTTACCATACTTTATTCCTCATTTTTTCCATAACTGTCTCTCAGTTAAATTTCCATTTCTGACACTGAAGTCTTATGTGTTGGAAGAGAATGTTCAAAACATTGCAACATTCATAGAAGCAAAGCCTTATTTGATTATACTTCCCCAATTACTTTTCTCATTATTTTAACTTAATTGATGAAAACATTATGTTGCCTTGTTTAAAAGAGCTGAAGTGAGTGAAAACTGAAGAAACAGTGAGAATATCAAGCAACCTGGCAGGCACATTAACAGCTTTGTCATGAACAAAATGCTTCTAGACATTATGGATAGGAAGTTTTACAGAGATATTTGAAGGAAAACACACACGTCATTTTGAGAGACTAAATGAAGAACTTCTCAAGCAAGGGAAGGGTCTCCACAAGGGACGTTTTAGAAAATTACAGAGAATGATGCCATAAACAAGAAGACCTTCAGCAATGAATATGAAATAATGAGATAGGTTGGAGACTCTGGGCTGTCATGTCCCAACCACGGGCTGGTCCTAACTGGACTGCATATGAGAGACAAGACACCTCCAGCAGCTTCAGTCCTGACTAAAATCTGAACTGATAGAAACCAGCTCTTTCTCTCAGATTCTCCTCACTGCTTTGTCCACTCCACCTTGTTTTTTCTTTAATATCTTATTTCTCTCATCTTCTGCAAAAAGCAGAGGCAAGAGCTCAAGTTTGCCAAATCTTAGGGAGTCTAAGATCACGTGCTTTCTGCAACAAACAATGAAAACTAAAAAGGTAATTTGAGGTGGCAATTCCTCTCTGCTGCTGTTTTCCTTTTCTTCAAGAGGTACAGAGAACAAGATGTCAAAATAGGAGGGTGAAGGAGAACGGATTAATAGCTCAAAACAACTAAAGTGTGCATTTGGAGAGGATGGGTAGGGCAAGTTCTGTGAGGGTGGGGTGGTGCACTGCTCCACACCCCACCCACTGGAGCCTGGAGCCTCTGGTCCAGCCCCACAGTGGTTACCAAGCCACTGGCACAGTGGAAGCCCCATCTGTGTGGAGGAACCAGCGCAGATAAAGGGCTGGGACAACGGTGTCCTACTGCCTTGGATCTTACAACAGGTAAGATCATGCTGGATCCAAGGTGGTAACTACTGATCTTCATCTGTCTTTCTCCCTCTTATAAAAGTTTGCTATTCAATGTCCCGAGAAGTTTGTCTTCTCCCATGCTCTGCCCAGGAGTATCAAGGTACCTAAAACCCTTTAAAACACTTGCTGAGCGAGCTTGGGACATAACAAAGGGCAAAGAAAAAACTTTGTACAAAGTAATGTATTCAAACTATTTTGCTCTTCCCATCCTGGAGACAGAGGAACAACTGATCTTCAGTTGTTCAAACAAATGATCTTCAGTATCAAGTGAAAGACTGCTAGAGAAATTTCATTTCTCTACAGATACTTTCTGCAATGAAAAGGGAAAATGAATCATGTTAAAAGGACTTAACACTTTACAACTGGTATGTTGCGTTTTTCTTGTAATTAAAGACTAAAGCAATTTACAGGACCATTATTCATGGGACTCAGAATACTAAGCACTCCATACTCAAAGCCCGAAACTTTCTTGATGTATTTGATGTGAAACAGTAAAATGATCATATCCACAAAATTCTACATGTCCCATCTTGTCACTGATATGACTGATACTGCTATGACTGCTTGGAGAAGAAAAGGGGAAATTGGGAGATCAATAGCTATATTTAACTCAAGATGCATTTAATTGGCCATTTATAAAATGCGGACATACGCCCCAGTCAAGATTTTGGCCATGGGATATAAACCAGGAGCAGAAGAACTATTCATTTATATGTACAAGTACACCTGCTACTCACAAATATAGAAAAAATACATGAATTTGCAATTATTTGCCATTCCAGGGTTCAAGCCATAATTAAAAGAAAAACCCTGAAAACCCAAACAAATCCAAAGCCCCCCACCCCCGCTCAGCTTTAATCACATAAACAAAGCTGTTAATAACCAAAGCAAACTGAGGAAACAAAGTCAAACTATTGTGGAGAGGGAAAAACAAAAACGTTGTGGGGTTGTTCTCCGAAAGCAAAGCGATACATCAGGTTACAGGATTGATGCAGTTTCACCTTGAGCTACAGAATCCCCTCAGTGGTGTTACTGAGGCCAGCCATGCAACAAAGCTCTCTGGCAGTACGGCTCACTCACCTTTCGAACAATGCTGTCTTCCACGTTGGACTTCTTGTTGCTGCCCTGCTTGCCCATCAAAGTGATCTCTAACTGACAGAAGGGCTTGGGCAGAATGTCGCACTGGGTGAAGAACTTGCGCCACTCCACAATGTAGGCTTTGAGAAGAGCTGTATCATCCTGGTGACTCAGCACTCTCTGCAGGTGGGGGGAGCAGAAGAGGTAATTATACATCAATTAATGCACAAAATATGGGCTTTGTTTATGCTGAAAATAACTCCCCATATAAACCTCATACAGATATATCAGACTAAGAAAGTCTACATATTGAAGTGACACTCAGTTTCTTAAAGTAGTTTATTAACCCATGTCATATGGGTCATTTCTAAAGGGCAAAGAAAGATAGTAGCAAAAAAGTACTCAGTAAGTTCAAATTTTCTAAATTAATGTTCTTTTTTCTCCTTTTAAGTCATCTGCAAGTAAAAAAATTAAAATCTTTGGTCTAAAGGCATGTGCTGGTAAAACCATATAAAAAAATTTAAATTAACATAAACCTGTAATGACTATGTTATATTCTATACAGTGACAAGCTTTGATTCAATGGCATCTACTAACCTTTCATTAGAGCCAGACAGTTAACATGTGTATTTTATTAAAGCCTGAAAACTTAGCCACATTCTATGCTGGCTATCATAATGCCAAAAAACCTGTCTATCAAATGACAGCCAACACAGACCACATCAAAAGACCTCAGCTCAGCATAGCATTTATGCATGTAAGCAGGTAAGCTGTGGAACTTAAAAATCAACATTTATATGCCTGGTTATACAAAGGCTTCTATAAAAAACTGTCTTCCTTGAAGCAAAGCCTTAGTGGTGTAAATCACTTCACTAAAGAAAGGAAAAAAAAAAAGTATACAGAATCTTTTTAAACCTTTGTCGGGGGATGCTTTAGAATTTTTTTTTTTAATTTCACAACAACCCTCTCTTTTAAATCCCCCATAGCAAAAGATGTTTTCTGTAGTATGTATTACAAACACAAGAATTTCCTTTGAGTCTATTGACAGTTTCACTTGTTTGGAGAGAAGCCCATAAAACTGGACAGCTAAGCTTGCTGAGTCGATAGCACAGATATTTGTAGTACACTGTACATATGGCTTATTTTAAAGCCATCCATGAACATGTCAAAATAGCACTGAAGTTTTATAAACTTTTTTTTTTTTCAGACAGTAATTTCTTACAGAAAATTCTGCCTTTAGAAGTTTTCAAGTGGAAGAAAATTCCCGAAGTACTGTTGGATAAACAAAAATAATGCTGTGTTTTGTATTTTTTTTAATATAACACAAAAATCACTGCCCATCCTAGCTTCAAGCACAGTGAGAAAACGAGCCAGGCAAAAGCTCAAAGCTCTTCTTTTTGTCAAGAGAAGTTTGCAAGGTAATTATGATCTCCAGAACATCACAAAATTTCAAACAAAAAAGCAATGCATTTAGATCCAACAAAAGTCAGAATTTTTTGGTTATTTTTCTAGCAATGTAAATAGAAGTTACGAACTTACTGCTTGTGCCTGTTTAATAAAATCGAGGATGTCTTCCTTCAGAGCTTGATGGATTTTTGCTGGACCTTTATCATCCCACAAGCAAACTGCATGTACATCTCTAGAAAACAATTTATCCACCTTTTAGTAACAGCTACTCAAATTTTAATGCTGTAATGTATGAGGCCTTAACAAATTCATAAGGTCATAATTTCAGTATGTCTAAGAAATTAATGCACTTTCTACCTGCTGTTGTTAAACAACACACAACTAGATCCCAAACATGGGAGAAAGCATGTTTGGGGGAGAGACTGAAGCTTTAAGAAAAGTCCTAGAAGCAAGTAAGTGCAACCTATCTAGGAGAAGGCTATGATCAAGAAGATGTATAAGACAATTCTGTTTTCAGTACCTATTCAACAATCTTTATTGAATTAAGGACAATTTTTTAAAGCTTTTTGCTGACAAAGACAGAAATCACTTGCCAGTAGCAGCATTACTACTCAGCCCATGCTATTCTAAAATGCTATCATTAACATGCAGCCTTCCCTGACAGTTTCACAATCCAAGCACTGTAACATTGTACAAAGGAAAGAGACCTTCCTCCCAAGAAATCTGAACCCTGAGGGATCAGGTAATTTAAAAGACGATTTAATTAGTTTAATAAGATCATGCAAACATTTCATGGCAATGATAGCATTTTCAAGTGAAACATTACTGGAGAAAAGTTACTAAACAGCACGGCAAAGCAAAATTCTATTACTGAGTTTTAATCAACATTCAAATGTAATTCTTCCTACCTGACAGCCCAGTAAGTGTAACTTAACTCCTACTCTTTCCATACTGAAGACTAAATAAAGCAAGTTATGCTCCTAATCATACATCATATATAACATGGCTTAGCAAAGCCTTTTTTTTCACTCATTATCATCCTTTGGTTCTTCCACCTTTCAGTAACAAGGCCAAATCTTTGCAGAAAAGCACGCATATAATCTAAACCTATTACTTTGTTCCTATTAAATCAACACACTTATTTCAATACAAAAGAAGGTTTTTTTAGTTTAACTGAAAATAAAAAACTTGCAAGTTGCTTTGACACAGATTAAAAGGGCTGGCCCAAGGTTTACAGACGTCTAACTGGTGGGACTTATACAACACTCACAGGCAGAAAAGGTGTTACTGTATTTAGAATGTCATTGTTTCCTGACAGAAGTGAAAAAAAGCAGTACTGGATAATTATACTCAAAGGGCATGTAGAAGACACCTACAGATTTTGCATTTTTATAAGAAGCTTAACAAAGAACACTGTCCAAAAATATAAACCTAGGGAAGTGGGATCCTTTCCCTCAATAGCCTTAATTTAGCCATGAAGTTACTTAAGTTCCATTCAATAACTCAGCTACAAGAAAAGCAATAAATATAAAGTTTCAATTCCAATGGAGAATTATTGAACTAGTTATTAAAAATTAAAGCAATGACTCAGAACTCAACCTGTACCTTAACTATACCATGTTTCTGGCAACTACTACAGTAGAGACATTGTAAGATATTAAAACCCATTATATGTTAGATTACCTTTCCTCTTGGCTGGCAGAAAAGTGTGACAGGTGCATTAAACTGGGTGTAAAAAGAGTCACTACACTGTCCTCATCGAAAAGAGCAATAAAGACAGAGTGCAATAAAACTGCATTTGAAAAAAAACTACAATTGTGACAGATTTTAAGAAGCAAAAGGAGTGTCCGCAGGTTTAAATTACGAGATAAATTAAATTTATATTTCAGAGAAAATAGCTCAATTGAGACAAAGATTATTTTAAATATACTTCTGATATATCGTTTGTAACTCACTTCCATACCATGTTTGCAACAATCACATAATGTATGCCATAAAAAAAATCATCACCTAAACTTCTGGAAAAGCAACTTCTTTTGGAAGGAAGAAAATAGTAGGGTTTATAGAAAGCACATTAATGCAAACATTGCCTGAAAACTATTACATTTCATTCTTAGGGTACAAAACTATTCAAATTATACCAGTTAAACTGCACTACCCTGTTCAGTTATTTTAGCAGTCATTCAAATCAGAATAATGTAATGTTCAGCAAACTGCCTTTAAATGAATTTACTGACACAGCAGTAAACATTTTCTCTCTAATTCTAACAGAAAGTTTGTGGGCAGGTACAAAACTTGTTTACTATGGTTAGCTGAAGTCAAAAGCTCTGCTGTTCTTTCTCTGATGCCTTAGGTTTTAACTTTTCTATTTTTCGAATCCTGTACTGCTAGTGTAACTCTGAAGTTTCCTGTACCTTGTTAAGTGCTGTTCTCTTATGCTGAGATAGACATAACAAACCTCTCTAACTTGCTCTCCAAGGACACTCAGAACAAGAACTGTAAACCATCATCTTGGGGAGAAAGGGGCAAGCTTGGGGAAATTCCATCATTGGCTGGGTTCTAGTTGGTGAATTTATGCTGATATAAGTGTGAAGAACTCGTGATCTGTCATCCATTTTGGGATCCACTAAGGCAGGACCCTCTGGAGCCCAAAGTGTACATCTGAAGGCCTTTCAAATAAATACCTCCTTTATTCCTTTATTCCTGTCTAGTCTCTGTTTCTAGGTAGCCATTTAAGGCATCATGTCCATCCTATTTGCAAAGACCTGAATCTCAGCAGAGCTCCACTTTTGCGCATTTACAGTGATGCTGGCACATTTACCACTTAATAAAACTTTAACTAGTATTTTTGTTCTGTGTTTCCACACAATCTGTGTCACATGTAACTTCTGTATCAGTAGTTCAGTAACTGTATTCCCATCATGCAGAAGGATGTAAGATACAAAAAAGTTACTTACGAAAACAGATCAAACCATTGCTGTTTTGTGACAGACTCCTGACGAAGAAGCTTCAGAACAATGGGGCGCATGAAATCCCATTTGTCTTCAAACTGAAGTGAACCTTTATTCTAAAAGAAACAATAAAAAAATATGGTTAATAAACCAGTATCTTAAGTTATCACTGCGGATTGCAGTGTCTACAGTTAACAGAAAAATATTTTCTCAGGTGTACCTCATAAGCTAGCATTTAAGCTACGCCACCACAGCTGAACGGTTTTCACAGTAAGTATTATTTTAAGAAGTGACAGGGCTGTTATTTGTTTCGAAGAGACTGCCAACTTCTTCATTTAATCACTGCATTACAACACAGTAAGTTTGAGCAAGTGTTCTTCAGCTGTTGGTGAAGTTATAGACAGACAACATGAATGATTCTTGGGTCAGCTTCATTGTCCCATCCACGATACATGCAGTGGAAGCCAGGAGGCAGTTGTGAACCTGTCTTGAATAAATTATCCTGACCAAAATGGCAGCCAGGAATCAGGAATCATATTGAGGATGCTACCATGTACCTTTTTTCTCTCATTGTGCATTTGGAATCAGCAGCAAAGAGGGAGGAAGGAAGCAGAGTAACGTAAGAGCTACTGTATCGCAGACTCCCTTCCTGTCAGTTAAACTGGCCACAAGGCCAAGACTACAGCTGGTGCAGATAAAAATCATTTACACCATGCTGAAAAATATAATCCAAGGTGGATTTTTCAAGTTTACGATACAAAGCAAGAGGAAAGCTAAAGAAATTAAGTGCTCCAATATAATTCTGATTATTCTGAAAAATCTCACCACACTATACAGGCTAACTTCCATTATTTAAAAAAACCCAAACAACACAACAACTTTGAGAGAAAAACAGCAGTTCTACCTTGTATGTTGTGATTCTATTTGCTTAAAGCTCCACATTTTAAAAAAAAAACCAACCCTGCAATTAAAAGATTACACTGATTGAGAGTTCTGTGGCAGAAAGACTACTGGTTGAGTTATCTGCAGGGTTATGTTCCAATGCACTGTTTACTTTTGAACAGACCATTGTCTTGGCTAGAAATACTACATTTGACACAACTCACTTCAAATACAGCAACTAATACAGTCTAACTACTTAAAATTCTGACAAATGTACTGTTCTGCAACTAACATCTCTTCAGACAAACAAGAACAAGCAGCACAGGACGTTCCCTCAATCACCTCCTTTTGGTTAATTTCTCCATGGAACTTCACAATTAAATCTGTTCTTAAGCATTCGGAATAAGCACAGTTCGGCAACTACATCCCCTGGTGTTCTCAAGTGCAAAGATACCTCATTTTCAAGCTATAAAGATGCAACAGGCTGTCAGGGGGGAGGTTCTTCCTTGGACCCTGACATCTGGCCCGGCTGTGCTCCTTATTTCAGTGTCCCATGTCCCGAAAAGATGAAATGAGGCTTCTTTCTGCTGTTTCAAAGCTTGTTTATTTTTTGTTCTTATCAAAGTTTCAGAGGCACAGACTGTGCTGTGTCCTCCAGGAACACGAGGGCAGAATGGCAATGGCTACCTGAAGCAGGTAGCTTTTGTATCTATTATCAATCAGTTAGAAAACTTTATGTATCTCGTTTTGTTCCCAAAACCAGTAAATATCAACCTTACTGACATGTCTCCTCTACACTAAATTCTATCTACCAATTAACAAGTCACAGGAACTCATGTCAGAGAAAAAAGGAAGAGAAGGAGAAGAGAGAAGATGAAGAAGAAGGAGCTGACACCCTAGAATCTCCATGTTGGCTCTATATAATATATATAGCAAAACCTAAAACTACAGCTACACATTCTGTGGTACACTAAACAACCATCTCCTCATTTCTTTGGTGCTCTCAGCTCACCCAGAAGTGGGGGCAAATGCTCCCACGAGCTTGGTTCACAGGCCAAGCCTTTTTTGAGGGTAAAACAAACAACCAGAGGAGCAGGAAAAGTTCCCAAGCTTTTCCTAGACTCTGACACAGGCACTATATTAACTATTTTGCCACAGCACCTAGAGGCCTCACAAGATTGTGGTAGGTACTGAACACAGTTTTCATGGAATCAGCCCCTGTTGATAAAGTCTATAAATATTTCAACACAAAACCATAAAATAATAAATTGTTTGCCTAGTCATAGAATTTTACCTATTCTTTCCCACTACAAAATAAAGGAAGAAAAAGTCATTTGAATACATCATCTTTGAAAATCACCAACTAAATGGTTCCCCTATATATAGAGTTAGCTTTACAACTATTTGCTAATGTTCGATGTGTTGCTCTAATCTTCCCCAGTCCCATGAAAATTGTTAGCTTCTCCTTGCAGATACTTCTGTTCCAAGTCCCTCTTTGAAGGAGAATGAACTTAAAATGTGAGCTACTGAACAGTTAGAAGTTCCAGAAAAGGCATTACAAAGAAAGTAAAAGCAACTTCCTCAAAAGTTTTTTTTCTTCAGAGAAGACCCCTTAAGTATTTTGAAACAGGTAAAAAAATCTCTTCTGCAATTCTTGAGAAGTGCAATTCAGCCCTTTACCAAAATCAGCTGAAGACGAAACCTGACTGCTCTATCTTTGTGAACAAGATTCGTTTCACTATAAAACATGGGGAAGTGGAGGACTGCAAACACAACCATTTATATGATTTAGACGGTGAATACCTACTTGATCCTAAGAAGCACAAATAAAACTCAACTTCAGTTGTAAAAACCCTGTGTCCACTTGTAACCAACATCTGCCTACTTAAAAAGAATTCCTCAAATAAAGCTTGTCCTGAAATCCCCTTAGAGAAGTTTAGAACTTTGTTTCCTATACATAGGAGTAAAATTTTTTTTCACATTTCCTTCTTTATTCTTTAATTTAGCTAAAGATGAAATAAAATTAATGGATGAAAAATCCTACTCAACTACACTATTCTTTAAGTTCAATGAACAATTCACAGAAATATAGGATAAGCTAAGTTGGAAGGGACTGGCGAGGATCAAGTCCAACTCCTGCCCACGCACAGAACTATCCTCAAGCATCACACCATGTGTCTGAGAACTGTTCAAATATGCTTCTTGAACTCTGCCAGGGTGGTGCAGTGACCACTTCCCTGAGGAGCCTGTTCAGTGCTCAAGCACACTCTGGGTGAAGAACCTTTTCTCTAATATCCAACCTAAACATCCCCCCGACACAGATCCAGGGCATTCCCTTGGGTCCTGTCACTGGTCACCACAGACAAGAGATCAGAGTCTGCCCCTCCTCTTCCCCTCACACAGAAGTTGCAGACTGCAATGAGGTCTCCCCTCAGTCTCTTCTTCTCCAGGCTGAACACACCAAGTGACCTCAGCCACTCCTCATGAGGCTTCCCCTCAAGACCCTTCACCATCTTCGTTGCCCTCTTTTGGACACACAGTTTAATGTCTTTCTTACACTGTGGCCCCCAGAGCTGCCCCCAGCACTCGAGGTGAGGCTGCCCCAGTGCAGAGCAGAGCAGGACAATCCCTCCCTTGCCCAGCTGGTGATGCTGTGCCTGATGCCCCCCAGGACATGCTTGGCCCTCCTGGCTGCCAGGGCACTGCTGGCTCATGTCCAGCTTGCCATTGACCAGGACCCCCAGGTCCCTTTCCTGCTCTCCAGCATCTCACTCCCCAGTCTGTCCATACAGCCAGGGTTGCCCCAACCCAGGTGAAGAATTCAGCAATTTCCCTTCTTGAACTTCGTCTGGTTGGTGATTGCCCAGTCCTCTGATTTGTCCAGGTCTCTCAGCACGGCATCCTTGCCTTCAAAGGAGTCAGCAGCTCCTCCCAGTTTTTATCATCTGTGAACTTGCTTAATGTCCCTTCCAGTCCTGTGTCCAAGTAATTTATGAAGATGTTGAAGAGCACAGGTCCTAAGATGGAGCCCTGTGGAACCCCACTAGTGACAGGTCTCCAGTCTGACATCACTCAGCTCCCTAAAATGAACCAGTTGCTCACCCATCACACAATGTGTTTATCCAGCTGTGTGCTGGACATTTTTTCCAGAAGCATACTCTGAGAGACAGTACGGAAAGCTTTACTGAAATCAAAAAAGATTACATTAACATCATTTAGGCAGATTTAGGCTTCCATAACATTACAATTTTATACAGTTACTACAGGAAGAAAGGGTGCATTAAATACCACCTACTGCGTATCATTCACATTCATTAATTCCATCCCTATTAGTGCACGAGACAAAACAGATTTTATAGTAGAAGAGGAGGTCAAACAGTGGCAATACTTAGTTGTTTCCAATGTCATACATGCAATTTCTGAGCAGTGTTTCCTGGGCAATTTTTCTTTCCTAGCTTGCTTCCAATCACAGTTCCAATGGAAAGGTAAGCAGGACAGTAAGGCATACCTTTGATGAAATAAAATTACTCAAATTATCAAATCTTCTCTGAAAAGAGAAGGCTAAGTAGCCATTCTACAGTTTAAATTTTAATGCTTTGAAAAATAACTCCACTTACGAAATATTTTGTTTTAGAAGTCACTTCATTAAATTTGTTCCTAAAGATAACTTTATTTGAAATACATACTACTTCACACATTATACTTTTCCCTGTTCTTCAATTCCATGCATAAGCACTTAAACACAATAGATATAACAAGAAGGCAATACACCAAGACCTCAATGCTACTCTCTCTTTGAACCTAGAAATGTCTGTTTGGAACACTCTTTGCTGTGTACTCTCTTTATTTCAGGCCACATAGAAACTCAGCCCTCATCTCTGCCAGATGCTCTAAACAATATTGTAGAAAAGCAACATCCTCTAGGTCTTATTGTACATCTGCTCTACATTGCTCTGAGTAACTTCTTCACCTTTACTACTTCAATGTTTTCAAACAGTATTTATACTAAGGCCAGTTCACAGAGGGATGAAGTAGGGACTATGATGTCCAAGACAGAAACAAGCACTGTCTGATTAATCTTTGCTACAAGTAGCTCTAAAAATCAGTGTAATGCTTGTAGCAAGTGTCTACTCAAAGCAGAAAAGTAGCCACAGGAAAAGCTTCTGTATGTAACCAACTAGTGTGCAACACTCCCTAGCTTCCTAAGGATATACTACATGGAAACAGCCAGAAAGAAACAGACAAACTTAAAATACAGATCTGGAAACATGTACTTCAAGCTCAAAAAATTCAGAATCTTCAAATGTGACAAACAGTTGAAACCGATGCAAAGGTAAGTCATGATTCTCATTTCATTTAAGCCCATGGAAAAAATGTTGTTTCCTTTGCTGCTTCTTTCCTAATATCCAGGTCATTCTGGAGATCACCTTGCAAGGATAGACTCCAGCATTTGCTGACAGCTCCAGTAAGGCTCTACAATAAGGGTCAAGATCTGCCAGCACGGATACAGCTACAAGTTTTCTTTGTGCTACAATAAGCTGAGGTGCTTTCTGCTCTAGAAACTGCAGAAAAACTCAAGTGTCTTCATGTCATGTGGATGAATTGGTTTAGACTGTATCATCACTGCAAAGAGAACAAGTCACAAGTCCAACAGGGCCCCTGAAATGAAGTACCTCACTTTAAAAGTGTCCCATGTGTCACATGTGTATTGAGACACAAAACTCTAGGGGACTCAGTAGGAAATGGCTTGCTGACCTATCAGACAGCCACTGCCTCAACGAAGGAGAGCAGCTCTGCTACAGGTAGGGCACACACCAGCTGACCCTGTAATGGCTCTTACTAAGTACTGCAGTATTTCCATCACATTACAGTTTGTTCTGTCTCGTCAGGATTCCACATGATTGGTCATTCTAATTTTGCATTTAAAGAAGGCTCTCCAAGAATACGCTTCTCACTAAAAAAAAGGAATTTACAATTGGAAAAATTATGCACTAGTGGAGTTTAAATGATGCCCTTAAAAATTATGACAGACAGTAAGATCTGGATTCATCTAGTATCTGTTAACAGAATAAGAAAGGAGTACTTAACTTCATTTTCTCAACTATGTGGAAAGCTGAACCAAAAGAAAAAGATCAGTTCCTGTCCATGCTGGCAAAACTAAGACCTGTCTATAACCAACCTAGATTTGATTATGCAGGCTTATTTGGAAAAGATATGGAAAAAACTTGCAGATTTTAACACCTTTCTGTCGGAGTACAGTCTTCAACAGGACGGGGGAGCAGGTAGACATTCCATGAGCTTTTTATTATTTTATTCAGGCATCACTCATGTACACAGGAGATGGTACTTGGCTCATGCCTGCTGACAACCCGAGATTTCTTAAAAGTTTTAATATTCTTAAAAGTTTTTCAGCCAATAGCATGTTTTCAGAGTTTACAGACAAGTGCTCTAACCAGTCACTAAAAAGCGCATGTATACCTGTTACAAACAATACTCACTGGTATGTCTTGTAATAACAATGCACAATATTCCATTACTAAGCTTAAAACTTCAGTATCTTTGCTAAGCACATTTTCTGTAGCTCCAATACTTCTCTAAGCCAAACCTAGAAACACTAACCCTTGTTCTAATGTCCTTGCAGTCTAGATTATTGTATCTTCTTCTACATTCTGATTTTCGCAGTTGCAGCTGAGCCTAAAATCCTTGCCTTATTTCTGAAACCTGCTTTTCTCACTCAAACTAAAAGCCTTCTCACCTTATACATTTCCCACACCTTTCCTTTCTTATCCCGGGATTTTTACTGTGCTCGGACATTGCTTTTTCCCCTTAAAGAGGACAGCAGAAGTATGTTGGACAGACTCAGATGACAAGAGGCACTGCCAGGCAACGCTGACCTGGAATCAACAGTTTGCTTCTCTGAGAGCACTCTGATGAGTGGAACTGGGGAACAAAGTACCTTACCTAGTTCGAATTCTTGCACCAGTGTATTTTGCCATTATAAACAAAGTCAAATCACTGTATAATCTTTCCTTCTGTAGTGTGGGAATTGTACTTTATTGTAATTGAAAAACTCACTAATTAGTAAGTTACCGTGCTTAATAACACTCTGAGTGACCAAAAAGGCCTATTTTAGAAGAAATCTCTGCAGCACTTTTCCTAAAACACACTGTGCATATATATCTTATTGTCAATATAAAATATTGATGACTCAAATGTCAGTGGCAAAAATATGACTAGTTAACACAAAGACTTCAGTTTGGCAAGATCCATCTCACCAAGTCAAGGCCTTTGACTCTTTTTACGTACTTATTGCTCTTTCAAAATAGCTGAAGTGGAACACTGACAAATATTACAGGCCTATGTTTCTCCTATCTGCTGTGAGCTCTCCTACCACACGCATCATCAAAGCATGTGTCAGACTTCTTAGAAATCCTCAAATGGCAAAGAGATGGTCCAAAACATTAACAAGTGGATAAAGCTGTCTGAGCCCTGCACTGAACACAGGCTTTTCCACAAAAAGGACATTTCTTCTTATGGGACATTATTTTTTTCACCCGTGTTCTTGGATTCCTCAATTTTAGACTTTTAAGTATTTTGAAGTATTATTTGCTTAAACATCTAATTAACCTCTGACTGGCACAAAAATATACAGGAATTAATTAAAATTAATTTCAATTTCAAGGAAGATTTTTTAAAACGTATCTTTCTAATATGGAGATTTATTTTTAATATCAGGAAGAAAGAAGCACACAAATTATTTCTCATTTTTCCACACTGAATGTCTCAGAGTAATAAATAAAACCAGCAGATTCAGCCTAGATCTATACATCCAAATTAGGTCAGGAAACTAAAATGCAAGAAGGACTTCTTCAGCACCACACTGAACTATAATACATAGCGCTGAACACACGTTTATGCCTATATTTATATGTACCTTCAATTGCTAATTCCTCAAGTTAAGCAGACAGCCTTCCCTAGGCCTATCTTACCACTGTAGTTAACTGGTGATGTAGAAACACTTACTGGAGGAATTAATAATAGTGGTTTCAAGTAGGCCCATCTTCCCTGTGCTAGCATGGCCTCAAAGGCCACATAGAGTCTTCTCCTCATACATACCGCAAATATCAGGACAGGCAGTTCTGAGCTCAAACACTGCACCGTCCCACTGAAATCTTCTGTTCCAACCTGCGTCAGCTTGGGGTGACTGACATCTGCCATCAAACGTGGATGAAAGTGCTTGAAAACATATGACTACAAAAGCAAAGCTGCTTAACGTAAGCGAAAGGCCTCCGGGAGTTTTCCTTTGCAGAAAAACTGCAGTTAACAAAAAAACTGGAAAACGGTAGCCACCCCAATACCGGCACCTGCCCTCAGCGAAGACATTCTCCAACTCTTTGTTTAACTTAAAACTCATTTTCCGTACACCCGGGGTTTCTTAAATAAACAAAGAGAAGACACCGTGCCCTGTCTATCGGCACGACGCAACGCTGTTTCCCATCGAGGCGTGTTTGGGAAGGGAAAGCCGGGGGGAGGGAGCGCGGTGCTGGCAGCAGGCAGCAGCCGCCGGCGGGGCCGGGCCGGGCCGGGCCGAGGTCGACGGCCCAAGGCCGCTCACCTGCGGGAGGGCCCAGGGAGCGGCAACTCCGGGCAGCGGCACCCGCGGCCCGACCGTGGCCCTGCCCCCGTCCCCGTCCCCGTCCCCGCCGCCCAGCCCGGTCCGGCCACCCGCAGGGCCGCCCG